>OZ022591.1:4983731-5019547 GCA_963669155.1 Arbacia lixula | reverse complement strand
AGAGAGAGAGGAGAGAGAGAGAAAGAGAGAGATGAGTAAAGGAGAGAGAGGAGAGAGAGAGAGAGGAGAGAGAGAGAGAGAGAGAGAGAGAGAGAGAGAGAGAGAGAGAGAGGAGAGAGAGAGAGAGAGAGAGAGAGAGAGAGAGAGAGAGATGCTTTATACAAAGGGGAGGGTAGGAGATTAGGCACCCTTCCACGTGCTAGGGTCCGATGGATAGATCGATACCATTACGAAGTGTTGCGTGACTCGATCTGTTGCAACGGTCCGCCCCACATACAGACACGCACACACACACACACACACACACACACACACACACACACACACACACACATACACACACACACACACACACACGCACGCATACACGCACATAAACACACATTCACTCACACTCATTTATAACACGCATAAAACGTGTAGCACACATAAACGTATTCCTCATTACCTCAGTCTTTATTCCCACTTAGGCCTAATCCTAATCCCAGCAAATCCATATAGTCTTTGATTAATCACTTATCCCACAAAATCCCCTGACACCCACCCATCTATTTAGCCACATGTACTAGACCCATTTCAAAATCGATAGCTTCGAGAGTGTTGACAATGAATCGTGACATCTGAGAGTCGTAAACATATTTGTACTTGACTTTATTTATCTGACGTAAAAAAGCATTAGTTTACAGTAAACATCAAGTTAATTGCTCAACATTATTCGTACGAGTCGACACAATATGATTACACATTGGCACGAGGTAATGACAATCCACAAGATAAGTCTATATTCTAACACCGTGTTATAAATATATATGTCTGGGAGTGAGCTGGACTATGTACAGTCTGAATTTGAATTTAATTTCAACATAAAATATACAAAAGCACATAAAAAAATAACAAATTGTCGGGGAATATACAGATTATATTACAGCTAGGGTATTGACGTTTTCAGACGCATCTATTTGGATTCGCTGATGTTACGTCTGACGGGTTTGTGGGAGGGAGGGTGGGGTGGGAGTGGAGGGGCGTTTATTTACCCGCTCCTCATTACTCAACACCATGTGATGTTGACGTCATGTGTTGTTTACGATACCACGTAGTGTCCTTGTTTGCTTACTTGATAGCATAGCGTATCAGTTCCAGGTAAACACTAAGCTACGCTATTGCGACTGGCACGTGCTTTCGAATTGACCAGCTCGAGTCAGTTTACGGTATAGAACCAAAGTTTCATCACAATTATTTCATAATCTTGAATAATGTACTCCGTGAACTGCTATATTGTACGTATTCATAATTCTGTGTCCGTTTACAAACAAAATACATGTATATCCCTTATTATTTGTCCTTTCCCTCCTCCTCCTGCAATTTCTTCTTCTCGATCCTTCGCCTTTTCAAGCATCAGCTGATCATTGTTCTCCCTTTCTCCATTTAATCTCTCCCTGCTTTTTCATATCTGACTTCATCAGATTCGTTCTTTCTGTCAATTCAAATTTAGGCAAAGACATAATTATAAAACATATGCGGGCTGTTTGTTGGATTTGAAATTTGGAAGTGATGTAGTATTAAGGTATGTATATCAGGCTCTCTCTCTCTCTCGCTCCTCTCTCTCTCTCTCTCTCTCTCTCTCTCTCTCTCTCTCTCTCTCTCTCTCTCCCTCCCCCCCCCCCCCTCCTCTCTCTCTCTCTCTCTCTCTCTCTCTCTCTCTCTCTCTCTCTCTCTCTCTCTCTCTCTCTCTCTCTCTCTCTCTCCCCCTGTCTTTATGCCAGTACATGTATACACAAATAATCTGTCTTTGTCTCCCGTTATGTGATATAAGTCATGTTGCGTATGGGTTGGTGTTGCGGGATCAACTACATGTATAACTAAGTCTATAGTTTGCTTCATTCTGAGTTCAACTTGAAGGAGGACTCATGGACTCGAGGTACATGTACACTACGTTGTAATAAATTTAATACTCAAATAACTCTGATGAATAAATCTCTGTGATGAATATATCTGATGTATTTCAAACTCTGAATCTATCTGTATCTGATGAATCTCCCGACAACACTGCTATGAACTCTCTGAGCTCTCGAAATATATACTCTTTCTGTCTCAAGTATGAAGTAAACAATTATAGTGAAATTCATACAGAAGGTGAGTTTCTTAGATGATCCTAAATTCCAGTAAATGTTATTCAGGGACTAGCCCCATAAACTCGAGAGTCAGCGATAACCTTGGGGGTAATTCGGCTTCTGGAAAGTGGTCATAAGCGTGGAAACATTATTTGGACGGGGGAGTGAAAAGGACTTATATATGTATCACATAACACTCCTTAGCTGCTCTTGCTTTCCCCCCTCCAATCTCTTTCCCTCTCTGCTTCTGCTTCACCCCCCCCCCCCCCTCCCCCGGCCCTCTTCATTTCTCACTCACAGTTAACATCCTGCAACACAACACAGATACAAACAATATATTCATATATGCACAAACACATGTAAACACGATTTTGATCAAATGTATTCACAGTTATCCTTGACTACATTCATTCATGCAACATACGTGACATAATACAATTTTGAGAAACAGAACAAATCCGGCTTTTTATGGTATGTGTGCCAATTTAAATTACTCATCCCAAAAGAAAACTAGGATAAATCATATAACAATCATTTAAAATTGAGACTCGAAACTATATTGTTTATTGTAAAAGTGATCAGAAAGCCCAATCTTAGTAATGATATAAAAACCAATGTTAGGGAAGGCAACATTTTACATCTTCATATCTTTGACATTTTATTGGAAGAAGTGGAGGACAAGGATAAATTAAGATCATTAGTCTACATCTTTTGAGATAACTTCGTCCTAGGAAGAACATGAAGGTGTGGTTGAAGACTGGTATATAAAAATCAGCATTTGATGCAATTGTGCATGTACAATGTTGAAACAAAGATATACATGTATTTTCAAATTACATTTATTTCTTTTATGTAATATAATGCATATATAATTACAAGGTGGTTCGTGAACCACGAGTCTCGTTTGATTTCGCAATCGATAAACAGTACTACGTTTTTTTCTTCAAATAATTAAAATGCAACATTAGTACATTTACATGAATTATGATCAAAGAGATAAGCATGTTTGCCAGATATATGTGGTATAGGATACATCTTATTTGAGTTACAGTGGCAAGAAATAAGCAGAAATCAAACTATCTATATGAGTTCATTAAATGATTCATTAAAGGATTAATTGAGTTGTACGATGTTGTCATAATTTAGAAGTACCCTCATGACAGTCTGATGTACTGAAAGTTTGAAGCCCAATCAACATAAACGTCCATCTTGTTAATACATAGTTGTATTTTGAAAGATTAAAAGGCCCATGCAACTGGGAGATACTGTATAATGCGCGATTCCGTAAGCCCCATTCAGTCGTACACAAACCCTGTACTTTATGCGTGCTCGTCGGTCTAGTCTAGCAATCTCGGAAAGTGTCCGAAAACGTCCGACAGTGACCCGAAGTCAGAGGCTTCACATTCCGAAAATTCGCAGACTGCGAAAAACATTGTACCCTTGCTAGCTAGCCTGGCCTGCCGCCCCGCGTGGGTAGTCTAGGTTCTAGACGTGTTTTATAAGCCCGCATTCATACACACAGCGCACGACGAAACCCAGTGCAACAATATCGAGTGATCGCGCCAGCCCGGAGAAAAAAACGTCTAGGCATGAAGGCAATTCGCTCAGAGCCGTTAGGCGAGACCGCGCCCACGTACGAAATACTCGCTCTGATTGGACGCAGTGACCGTCCATCAGTTTAGTTTGAATCGGGCAGGGGCATGCGGCCCAGCGTAGGCTAGTCTATCTTATCAGACACAAATATGCTGTTTGCGTAATGAAACACGCACGATGATGAGTGATTTACTACGTAACAGCTTGAATATTCGAATCAGTTGTCATACTATATTTTTTATGCAGAAACAGTCCAGCAAAAACCAATGAAGCTAATATTTGAAAGATTTGATTACATTCCGCACGACATATGGTAGGTAAAGTGCTTGAATTTCCAGAAAAACACTGTTCAGCTCGATGCATGAGTTTGTAAACGGGTGTGAATGCGCATGGTGTATGTATGTATGTATGTGTTTGAGTGCGTGTGTGCGTGTGTGTGTGTGTGTGTGTGTGTGTGTGTGTGTGTGTGTGTTTGTGTGTGTACACATATCCAGTGTTGCTGTGAATACCGGGCGGTTGACCAGTGGAGCCGAGCGTGCGAGCTATCACATATTCGTTCAGTGTTCAATTTCGCTGGTCCTAAATACGTGGGTTATAATGCCTGCAATCCCGAGAAAGCGAATTGCTCTGGAATAAATGAATCACAAGTGGCTGGCCGCTTTAATGATAGTTATTGAACGGTTTAAAGATAGGGCCTCCTTTTTGCAGGCCAAAAAGATTAAAAGTGTATAAAAAAAAACACGAGAAATGGAAGAAGATAGTACATTGGGACATTGAGCGAAATTATAGCGATCAGTAGGTTTTTAAGAGGTTTGGGGTGGGTCGTCCGCGAAACCTACAGCCCAGAGACCGGAGACCGTTGTGCGCTATGGTCCACGGTGCGTGCGTTCCATTGGAGCAATGCCCGCGTCCTGCACGCTGAAAGGGACAATACAATATGAATGTAGATTATGCTCGCTGCGGTCCAAACATAAACAAGAGTGTCATTCTCATTGGGCTTAAAAAAATTAAAAACTTTAAGAAAAATCGCGAAGTTATGGGACAGGGACAATAGGACCATTCGACTTTTGGTATAGTTGCTAGGCAAACTTTAACCCTAACTTCATGGTTTTTCTAACTTCGCGATTTTATAAGCCCGATGAGAATGGCACTAAGGATAGTTTTTCACTTTTCCTGAATATGTTTGTGAAGCTATGACTGTGAGATTTCATACATGTTATTGTTACGGTATACTGCTGATTCCTGTAGAGTTTCATGACTTTTGCAAATGGGACAGCCTGTCTTTAACTTCGTTTTCAGCTCATTATGAAGAACTGCAACTGGAGTTTACCTCTCAATCCTGATCCAACCAATCTGGTACACTTAATTGAATTTACAGTCAGCAGTCGTTAAGTGCCTAGGGTGGTATTCTAAAATGTTTTCCCTAAGTTTTCTTCTAACTCTCCGAGCTAGGTCACGTTTTTCAATGCTTCGATGGTGGCAAACTTCACGTGTTTTCTTACACATCTCCTTCGTGGATCTACGAGGGAGTATTTTCTGCTCAATCATCCATGCCGAAACTCTTGGCTTGTAAGCGATAAGCAACGGCATCAGCAGTCTCCATCTCCTTCTCCTCACCATCATCAACTGCCACCGTATCCACCTCCATCTCCGTTGTCGCCGTCGCACCCAATGCTGTCGTCCCCTGACTGGGACAATATGCGATAGGTCTTCTCCTACGGTAATCAGCAAAAAAAAAAGAGCAAAGCAAGTTACAATGGTTCAACAAATAACAAGAGAAGACAGGTGCATTCCTTTAACGAGACAAGGTGGTTCGCGAACCACGAGTCTCGCCGGATTTCGCAATCGATAAACAGTGCTTAGTGTTTTTTTCAAATATTTTTTTCAAACCTTTTGACCCCTAGATGACCTTTGACTCCATCAGCCTCACGAAGAGACACATGTGGTATTACCCAAGGATCAGTCGTACCAAGTGTGATCACAATTGATGCAGAAATAAATAAATGAGAGCAAGTCAAACGGAAACTTTGAGAAAAATGATGCACATGGCCTCATATCATTTGAACTTTGAACCCCTAGATGACCGTTGACCCCATCATCCTCATGAAGACACATGTGGTATTACCCAAGGATCATTTGTACCAAGTGTGATCACAATTGATACAGAAATAAAGAAATGAGAGCAAGTTAAAGAAAAACTTTAACATTTTTGTAACAGACCAACAGACCAACAGACTAACAGACTAACAGACTAACAGACTAACAGGAAAAAACTACGTCTCTACCGAACTTCGTTCAGGCGAGACAAAAAGGATGACAAGTAAACATGAATAACAACAAGGAAAAATATTGTATGGTCAAACATTCATACATAAAAACTGCTCAGCATAGACAAGGAATATGGTCTTAATGAGCAGGTGGTCTTTATGTCCAGGTTACTTTAATACATGTTTCAATGAGAAACATTGTTTTTTGAAGACAACAGATGACTTTACAGGCAGGTAGTCTTTCTGCACAGGTGGATGCTAAAGCAGGTTTTAATTGGAATGTATGCAAAAGAAAACAATGTAAAAAGAACTAACCAGACAAAGCCACAGAAGGCGTCAAATGAGCATAACTTTATAGCTTTATGGCATTATTCAAAATTCCAAAGCCATTGGTCAGAAAGGGGAAATCAGTCTTCTTCCCCTTTAACTTTGAACACTCTTAAAATCCATTTGTTTCCTCTGCTTAACATAATGACAAAGGGCTATTTGAATGTACTATTGATAGATCAATGGTACGACTGATCTATGGATGGTAAATAGGTTATCACCTACAACTGATATCAGTCGTAACTGGCAATCAATATTTATCATAGCTCATGTGGAGAGATAGTAAATATGATTTAATGCAATATCAGGCATTGGGTTGGACATGTAATAGATATCAATCATGGTATTGTGAAATGGTGAGCTGCAATAGATATCAACTTTGCACTTGATTGCACAGTTGCTCTCTATTGCAACTCACGCTTTGTAATACTTGGCCCTGATTGGCTGCAGCAATGGATAGTGGAAAGAAGTATGGAGCTCAAATTACCCAGCGAGGCTCACAATGCTGGACTGCAACGGAGATTCTCCCTTCTACGTTGATCTCATCGATGACAGAATCCAGACGGTCATCCGTACCACAGTTCCTTATCCTGACACGACAAGGGGAAGATAACAGAAGTACCGTTTATAAGTTTGTCTATTTATAGGGTCTGCAATTCTTTCAATTCCTTCTACTAAGACGCAAAGGCCGGTATTCTACTAAAACAGTCAAACCTAACATCAAGTTTAGGGAAGATTTACGCCATACAAAATATGTAGGTTCATGAAAGACACAATGTTATCATAATTACGTTAAAAAAAAAATAGGTACATTACTACAGTTCGAATACAAATAAATGGGCAAATCCATTTTGAGAAAAAAACAGACAAATTAGTGAAAATATATCTGCCTCATGCTAGTGTTGTCAATTACACAAGATTCAAAGCTTCTTTGCATTCAAACATTTACCAATCTGCTTCTCATTTTCATATGATTAAACATGTGGGTGGACTACCCCTTTAGACTAGCCATCCACATAAATAATAGAATACTGGCCACCGTACAGAGTTCAAATAGCAAACAGATGTATTATTATCATGGTTTATTGTGAAAGAAGGGATATTTTCATGTAATCACACTCTTGTCTTATAGGGGCCCTCAAGATATGTATTTTAAGCTTAAAGGGCATATACTGTACTGGGAAGGCAAAAAAGCCTTCAAAATGTAATTGTTAGCAATCTTCTTGCCAATGGTCTTAAATTCATGTATTGTCTATTTTAGAAGCTTACTGAAAGTTATTTGTCCTCAAATGATCTACATTTGGAGTAATGAGTGATTAAATCACAAATCTTCAAAATGTTTGGCCCGAACATTTTGAGATTTAATCATAAATCATTAATTACTCCATATATGGATCATTTGAGGGCAAATAACTTTCAGGAAGCTTCTAAAATAGACAATACATGAATTTAGGACCATTGGCAGGAAGATTGCTAACAATTACATTTTGAAGGCTTTTTTGCCTTCCCAGTACAGTATATGCCCTTTAAGAGCCTGAGAAAGTAAATGAGTAAAAATTGATATTTAATCAAATGTTTCATTACATCAATTTACCTGACTGACTTGAGCCGCTGATGAGTGATGAGCGAACGAAGGACAGACACGACCTTATCATTGCCCCATCTCAGATCACTGATTGTCAATCGAACGAGGTGGGGGAAGATCTTGTCCGCTAGGTTCACCATCAAGTCATACGAAAAAGAGCTACCCTTGCCAACGCTATACGGCATCACATAGAGGGTTTTGACCGCTGGGAGCCGGAGTTGATCCGAAGGGAGGCTAGCCTCTCCCCCAATGACCAGAGTGACCTTGAGGGAGGGGAACACTGCGTTCGCATCGCCGGATGTCCAGCTGGACAGAGAATGGTCATCTACGGTCAGCTCAGTCAATTGGGTGGTAGATACCAGTGTACTGCCCTCATCCCCTGCCTGCAATCAAATAAGATGTTTGGAGAGAATAGTGCTTTGCTGTATGTCATCTTTACCCAAGTAGTATATTCACAAAGTAATCAATCAGACCATCTAGTATATTCTTGAATTAAGGGTCATACCTTCCATCATATAAACCAAACTTAAATCATATGGTTAAATGGAAATTTCAGTAATTTTTTTTTTTTTTTATCTACTAGAAATCACCGCAAGCAGATTTAACCCTTACATTTCCAGGCCTTCATGACCTCTTTGGCATAGTACACATGATCATACCAATGGTAATGAGAGTTTTAATGCTCTTTGGAATGGAACTCTTGAAATCTAGGGATGATTTCATACTAACTCCTATTAACTCTTTGCATCTTTGCTGCTCTATAAGATTTGTGTGTACTATTTGTGATAAGAAAGCACACGTGGTACACAAAGGTGAAACAAATGTTGACTCCTACTTGTGCTGGAGGTGCCATTGCCGCCGCTGCCGCTGCGATGAAGAAGTCTGCGTGAAGCTGGCATGTGATTAGATCCAGCTTCATCAGCGAGGGCGCGCTGCAGATAAACCGAGCGAGATGGCGAGAGGCAGACGGACTGTCTTGAAGATCTACGTCTTCAAGCCGCAAGGTCGTAACCTAAGAAACACAAAAGCGCGGTGATGATTATAGACACAATCGACAGCCATAATGGATAGAGCTACACTGATTGTAACCAACAATAAAGTCTCCACACTGCATAGAGGGGAAAATCTTCCCATGATGCAACACACAGTCACATTCAAATTTTCATTGCAATAATGTCCGCTCCTGGGGCCATATTCATGAAACCTTACTGAGCTTAGTTATTGACTAAAGTGCATTAAGTGCACTATTCAAGAAACCTTACTAAGCTTAGTTATTGACTGCAGTGCATTAAGTGTATGCATTCTTAGTAAGTTACTAGGCTAGTAAGGTTTCATGAATATAGCGACTGGTCTCTTACAAGATCCAGACGCATTTTTTCCTGATATGCGGTACGGAGGAGGGTAACTGCAATGAACCAATAGCCAATCAGTTTTAAGTACTGTAGCTGTTGCCATGGTAACCAAATCAATGGAGAGTTAAAAACAATTATTTTTGCAACAAAGCTCTTAAATCTGTGTTTGCCAATTTGGAGAGTCGAAGTAAGGTACATGATTTCTAATGTATTGTCGCTTTCACAAAAATTACTTCATGATCATTTCACATTTCACACTAATTTCATGTAATACAAACACAAAACAAGAAGTATATGGTTATGCTAGTATTGGCCAAAAGTTGAAGGTTTTTGTAAATGAATACGTTAATGGCCAAAACCTTCATATTAATGTGCATACTGTTCAGGGGTCATAAATGATGATGAATGATGTAGGTCTAGAATCATACCTTAGCTGAAGGAGCCATTGCCGCTGATGTTGCATAGAAGTCGTCATGAAGGGCACAATCGTTGAGATCAAGCTTTGTCAGGTTGCGCAATGAGCACACCGACTTTGCTAGGTCATGCGAAGCAGAAGGCTTATCCTGAAGATTCAACGTGAGACGCAACTCTTCAATCTAATCGATTGAGAGTTGATAGGAGAAAGGAAAATAATATAATCCAGCTTCATCTCTTGTGCAGACTTTCTAGACTGCTATCGATAATGAGATCCCCATGTATACACATATCATCTATCTTAATCCCTAGGGAAATGTGACTGAGCTGAATCAGTGCATGAGCGGAGCGAGAGAGAGAGAGAGAGACCATCAAAACATAAACAAATCTGGGCCCTGTCTTATAAAACTTTGCGATTAATCGCAACTTAGCTTGCGATTGATATCAATCCTAAGTCTGTACATCAGAGATTGGGGATTGAATTTGCAATCGATTCAGATTAATCGCAACTCTTTACATGATGGAGCCCTGGAGCCTGGACTATATTCTTGACAAGACAATTTGCAGCAAAAGTGTTTCCATCTCTAAAACCATCAGACAACAAGACCCTTATTCGACTGAATCCTCAAAAATGTTTGGTCTTGCAGGATCAAGCAGTATTAGCCCATTCAACTCAAATCAAATTCCCTGGCTAACTTTCCTCCTGCCACGCCCCCTGGGTTTGGCTTTGTAGTTCAATGATTGAGGCACACAAACAAACACATCTAAACCCAATCTAAACACCTTTCCCCAGTCCCCCTGTTGCCCTGGTAACAATGAAGACGGTAAGATACCTGTGAGGAGGCTGCCTGATCAGCCAGCACTGCGTAGAAATCCCTGTGCATCTCACCGCCGATCCTCACCTCCCGCAGCGACGGGGAGGAACAGACAAACTCTGCGATGTCACGGGACACTGTGCGCCCACAGTACCTCTCTAGGACTAGCTTCGTCTGGAATGTAGACATAAGAGGAACGAAGCATCCAGTTTTTAGAGTTATATTTATTTAATTTTTTGCCAAGAAAATCACTTTAAAGATTGAATCATACAAAAAATAATCGCAAAATGAAACATCTTTACAGAATGATTCAAAGATCATAATGCAATGTGGCCACAATAGAAACAAGTAATTGTAAAAGTGAAATATTGTCTTAAATAATGAATAAATTAAACGCACATGCAAGGATAACTTTGAGAATTAGTCTTGTCAAGATAACTTGCAGAGCAGGATAAAACCTAGACTAGACTCTCTTAGATTCGGGTGAAATGATAGACATTACCAGATGCAGGTATCCCATGATGTAGAGATACGCCGAGACAGAGTGCGTTGACCTCCTCTCATCTATCTTCAGTTCAGTGATCTTATCCCTCAGAGTGTCCACCACAGCTGTGGCCGCAGCAGGATCATGGCACTCGAATGCCACCTCGACGAGGAAGTGGTGATCGGAGCTTATTCCCCTCCACGTCTCGGCTGGGAGGCGAGAAATGATGTCAATGCCTGCGTCTTTATCCCCAGCCGCGGTGAAGTAGAGAATGATCCGATACTCCCTACACTTTGGAATGATCTCCTCTGTCATCAGTCGGTTGTATTCAGAGGGATTGGAGCGGTAGAGCGACACAAGGTACATCCCTGCTAGGTACTCCTGGAAGAGCTTATGAGGGAATTGAACGGTCGACGTCATGGATTGAGTGGAGGCGTTATCCCTGCGCCGTCTCTGTGTAAAGCGCTTTTCTCTTGTCAAGATGCCTACCTTGCATGCCGTCTCAACAGCCTTCTGATATCTGCAGACGTCGCTGTCTAAGAACACAAGCTGCCTTCGGAGCAATCCCCAGAATGCCATTTCGCTGATTTCCTCTAGGAGGTCGAAGACATCCTGGCGGCTGGTGTCTGCGGACTGAGAGTGTTTGACGCGGTAGTGGTCGATGAGGAAGTCGATCATCTCCCGGAAGAGCTGGGAGAAGGTCCGCAGTCGCTGCATGGCGGATCTCCTCTCCCCGTCGTACTCCCTCCACATGATGCACAGCATCGCCGTGTAGATGGGGAAGGGAAGCATGTTCTCCGCGATGACGTCATTCTCCCTGGTGAACTCGATGAGATCGTCAGCACCAACTGCATCATCCACAAAGAACTTCCTGATGTAGGAAGCCTGGTTTTCGACCGTGAAGCCCTCGACTTCGATGAACGCGTATTTCTTCGGAAGGCCAGGAATCCCTCGGATCTCATCCACTCGCCATGGTCGTGACGTCACGAGAACCCTGGTGGCAGAAAACAGACGACTGAGTATGATCGCAGCGATCTCTTCCTCACTCTTGAAGTCACCCTCGTACTCATCAAAGCCGTCAAAGACGAGAAAGACGTCATCAGGATTGGTCTTGATGTACCTGTCTATCTGCCAGGCCTCGGTCGGGTTACCATCTGTGAGGTAGCCTTTGACAATCTGTCCAACTGTTCTGTCTTTCGCCTCTTGGAGCGGCACCACAAGAACCAGCTTAAACTGCTGGAAGGCTGTCTGATTCACCCAGTCCCACGCTATTTTAGCACACAAGGTCGTTTTTCCCGCTCCCCCTTCCCCTTGCACCAGTAAACGCCTTGGAAGAATTCCATTCACCTTCGTCTTCAGGAGATTCTCATACTCCAGCGGCATCTTCCGTTTCGTATTCTTCTCTTCCAGAAGTTTGAGATTGGTGTAGATCTCCTCAAACTCCAGAAGTGTGTCATAGTTTAGTGGGTCTGGTTGGATCAGGCACAAGCCCATCTTGTAATGCAGCTCCAAGTCATCACGGCAACGCTGAAGTAATTTGTCAGGTAGTGGCGAAGATCCATCAGAATTCATCCCTGTGGAAGGTTGGAAAAGAAACAAGTTTCCCCTGATTTTATTTCTCATACAGTGCTCATGAGCTTTGCTTTATCATCTGTTGTTATAATTGTATTTTTCAACCAGCATGACATGGTTCCCATCTATCAGATTAAATACCATGTTCAAATACAATGTTAGCAAAGAATTAGCAATTGCAAACAATTTTTCAATTATCACAGAAAATCAGGTGCCAAGTGCCAAGTGCTTCATTTAAAACATAAATTAGAGAATTTGAAACTGACATAGAAGTTGCAGGTAATGGGTAGAACTGGTAATGATTACCTTTACTGAGTGTACATTTGAGATGATTCTTTTCTGGTAACCTCGAAATCATCAATCAAGAATGAGACCAATGACCACGGTAATGGGAAAACAGCACTCAGTTTAGTACTAGTCCATAATCTTTTCCACCAAAACCCCTAACCTTTAAGCTTGAGTTTATGGTAACAAGTCCATACTACCAATCTTTGAAAATTGTACAGAATTTCATACTTCATACTACTAATTATTACTTCATGCCAACAAGAATGAGAGGGTCAACTCTGCAGTTTTCAAAAAATCAAAATCTCACCCATCTCCAAACAGTCAGCAAGGTTGACCAGCTGGGCCTGGCGAATCTTCTCGACCAGCGATCCCCTCGCTGTTGCCACACTAACACCTTTCAGCCAATCGCAGAGCATGTGATAGGTGGCCCAGATGGAGACCCTGTGGTCATGCTCGTAGCGTTGCAAGGCGGCTTCAGGCACCCCCAAGGCCAGGCCCACTCTCCGGAAGTCCTGTGGGTCCATCTGCTCGGCCAACTTGAACAACTCCAGATCTGTCAGAACTCCTGGCCTGGAGTGGACGTATCGAGACAAGACACAAATAATACACTCACACCTTACATGCTGCCCAGGGCACTTTCTTGTAGTTTATACAGAGGAACATTTCAAATACATGTACATGTACATGCAGTGTTATAAGATATGTTAATCAAGTGTTGTGATACAGTATGTTCGCATATTAATTATTGTATTATATCATTTTGGTTTCAGTTAAACCCCACGCTTGTCACACACAAGGTGAGAAGACACACGCTTGTGACACACAAGGTGAAGACATGGTACACACAACCTGTTCATCACACACTTGTCCAGTGTAGCACTGGAATGAATATCGCCCATCGGGGTCAACGGAGCGTTGACTTGAATAAAGGAAAACATAAATGCATTTTGGACTGATCTGCGGTGTTTCTCGTCTGTAACGGAGCAAATTAAAGTGTGCGTTTAGCACTGCAATTGAACCATCTAATGTAGAAGCTACATGCAGGCCTATTCTACACAGGATTATCACTCTAGCACGATACAGCATATTAATGAAATACAGCCTGTAATAGAATATAAATAAATCTTTAACATACATTTTTTAAACTATAGGCCTTTCAATATCTAGTCCCTTTTTTATGCTAGATTATATTGTAAGAATTACTTCATAAATATATAAGTGTAAGAATGATATTACTGGCAATTTCTCATTGCTCTAAACTCCACAATGATAAAAACCAAATACAAAGTGTAAAATAAGTCAAGGCTGGTATTAACTGTTCCCCACATCATAATGCTAACTTTAGCTTAGGGCAGGGTAAGTGTAAGGGTCAGGGTTAGGATTTTAGGATGTCTCAACCTAAACCTAAGTAATCCTAGGCTGAAGTTAGCAACTTACACTAATTTAGACCCCAGAAATGTAGGATTGTCTATGGTTTACCTTCCTTGTAGTCCAGGATTCTCTTCTACAGCACCAGACACAGAGGACAGCGCAGAGTAAGCCATCATGTCAAATTGATAGGCTGCAAATTTGTGTTGCTGGTTGAACAGACTGTGTCGTATCTGATGCACTCACATACAAAGGTGTGGTGCTCCAAGCAGTCAACATACGTCCTAGAAATGAAAAGTAAAGAGAAAAGTAATGTCTCTGGATCGCTCGACAGTGTTTACTTTCCACCCCGTTGTGTGAACAAAGGTTTAACGCAAACAACGAACTGAACCTGGATTAATCTAATGGGATGCCCCCCAAAATGAAACATTATCATTGATTTAATCTAACCGATTTTGTCCTCAGAATCACGAAATCACAAAATATACTGTGGTTTAAAACTGATAATTGATCACTAAACAGCTATGGTCAAAAGATCACATTGGAGAAGAACACAACATGAGATCTAAACAGGAGGAGCTACATTGATAAAATATAGGTGTCTGGTATAGAATCAAGGCGTGCAAACCAGAATAAAAAATGGGCATTTCATATAGAGTACTTCAACCGCCTCTTACGTCGTGTCTTTAACAATGCATCTACTGACATTTATTTTTTTTGAGGTATACATATCAGTAAAAACATGTTTACAGAATATCCCAGGCTTTTATCCCCTTCCTTACCGAGTCCATGCATGTATTTCCTGACTGGCTTTCTTTTTTTAATCTGCTGTACTGATGTTGGAAGGCAGGCTCTGAATATCAGTCATATGTATACTATAAGGTACAATAACCTTGACAGTTCCTTGACAAATTTTGATGTTCTAATTGGACCAGGGTTCACAAAGCTAAAAAAAAAATATAACAGTAAGCAACAGGTTAATACCAATAATTATGGTGGGAAGTCATTTTTTAGTGTGAATGGGTCATAAATTTGCATTTCATTCATTCATAGCTGATAGTTGAAGGTTGAAGGTTTTTATGAATGGGAATGCATGAGAATTATTTACAGGTCAGGAGCAAATATAAAGCCATTTAAACGGAATGCCAAACTTTACAGTCCAAAGTCTGAAGTCTACCTCCCACGATCCCTGCTGGAAAAGACGTGGCTATTGTAGGTGTACATGTTTTCGCCGAGCATTAAGATTGCGCAATAATAAACCCCCTTTACACTACAGCTCAAAGGAATTGGCATAGGGAAAGGGAACAAAGGAAAGGACCCACAGGTTTAAACCGTGGTATATTTTGTCCAGTTCAGCATGAAACATGATGCTTTTTAGGCTAATGCATCATGTTTCAGGCTGAACTGGACAAAATATACCATGGTTTACAACTGCGGCTTCTTCCCTTTCCCTATGCCAATTCCTTTGAGCTGTTGTGTACCTCCATGATTTTATGTTGTTGTGTTCATGCCTAGAGGGATAACACATCCTTGAGCCCCCCCCCCCCCCCCCCCCCAAAGAAACAACCAAGAAACAAAACATATGTAGGCCTATGGTTTAAGTTTAGTGTTAGAGTCCAGGGGATGATTCGAAAATTATGTAACAGCTGTAACTTTCAAAATTCAAAGTCAACTTGTTAAATTGTTGACACAACTTAATCAACAAGAATTAAGCGGTGGCTGGTACATAGACCGAAAAATCAGTCTCTATAGGACGTTGGATCCGCTGAGATTGCATCTGGCTCCTCTGAACGTCGGGGGGTATGTCCAAAAATGTCATTTTGATTAAAGAATGCCCCTGAATGAGACGGTTATTCCTGTCTAGCTGGTACATAACTTTTACTTCAGTATTAATAGGTTTCCATGGTTACAATCATGTCATAATTACAGAATGTGGTTGCATATATCACATTGAAACTAATTGTAGTCCTATAACTCAATATGAATTAAACAGGATGAATAAAAAGAATTTAGACTTATTTAATATTTTCAATGAACAGACTGCAAATCTAAATGCAAATGATTTTCTTCTCAGCTGCCTTAGTTTCTATTTAATTTATTGTTTATCATATAGACCTAGACTAGTGACTATACAAAACAAAAACAAAAAAAAATTACCACAAAAACTCAGGCTCAGGAAGAATTTATGGTGTTTGGTGCACGGGTTTGCCTTGACCTTCGGCTTCGCCTTCGGGGATTCGGCGTGATTCGACGATGTGTCACCATTAGATGACTAGGTGACTAGGTCTACTCCAACTTCCGAGTCCTAGCTCCTACTCCTTCCTAGCTGTAGAGACTGTCTAGATGCAACCCCTACAAGGTTTATTCGTCCAATACAACTGAACTAGGCAGTGAAGTCACTACACAAATTACCACTGGTACAAAATGCCAATGACCGATTATAGAGTGCCTTGCCGCACCCAACTAGCTGCACGCAGTATTCCAGTAGGCCTAGTAGGGCGTGAAGTCGCATGAACAAGTTGCGTGCTTGCGCAATCTTCAGGAATGAAGCAGCACTCCACCGAAGGAAGAGATGTTTTGTTTCCATCCCGAGACCCTATCTGAGTATGAGCCCCACGCAGCGCGCGCGAAACACGTGACAGAGTAGCACGGGAAATCCCTTTTCTGACCCTATCACCTTATTGATAGTCTGATGTCAAGGCTGCTGTTGGAGATATGCTCTTGGATTCATCCTCGAAACTACCATATTCCAAATATAAATTCGGGTCTTGTGCTAAAAGACTAACTTAAAGCTAAGCTTCTCCTTGTCGGATAAGACGGAGTTGAACTTGCGACTGATAATTAGTCTAATGCATTCTGACCTCTTTTTGGATTATATTTATACATAAATGTCCAACAGCTGATAAAAGCACAACCGATGCAGTATCGTGGGGATGATCGCAAGCTAATCAATGTTTACTTTTTTGATTGAGAGATGGGAATGAGAGTTTGAGAAAGGATATAAAATGGGCAATAGAAATGATATAAACGAAAAGACGTAGATAATCAAATCAAATTTAAATTTACACATTGTAAAGCTATTAACATTGTTAGCATTAAATTTGGTTATACTTCATCGATCAATTTTCTTGAAATGGGGTTAATTTAGATTGAATTGATCTAACTTCGAAGTATCAAAACATAATTACAAATGTGGAGGAAGCATATAAGTAAAACTATTATAGGCCTACATAAATGAATTCCAACCGTTGAAAAGAAGCAAAAAAAAGACGTGAAAGAAAAATGAAATGCACGGGAGAAAAAAATGGAAATGAATAAAAGCGATTTAATGATATAAACCATTAATGTTACATGATGGTAAATGACAGTTCGGTAGCTCATCAGCGTTTTACTTTCACTCAGATTTGAGTACCTCTTTGTGGTATTGATGGTAAACATGATCATGTTGACATGCGTTCCCACGATGACATGAAATTGCCCATTAGGAATATTTTCCTTGCATTTTGACCAGATTGAAAAATTCAATACGTCATCAGAGAACACAGCAATATTGACTACTGAGTGTAGGCTAATTGAGTTTATTAATGAAAACCTGGCGACATGCTAAGTGCATAGCAAACACAAAATATGGCGGTCGACGTGGTCGTTTAAGGACATTTTATTTTTGCACGCATTAACTAAAACGTCCTTAACGACCATTGTAACGACACGATTTAGCCACGACTCTCACAGTCGTCGGACCTGTGACTGCAAATGTGACGCCAACTTCTTGCATAAAATCCAATGACCGGGTCATGCGATATAGTCAGTCGCAGAGTCGGACAACCAATCGGATGGTATTGGCTGGGGTGGCATTAAAAGATTTATAACTGCAAACACAGTAAAAGGTTTTGGACTAATTTATTGGCTTAATAAAGCGCAAAGGCATGGATATGCGTTTAATATCCCCCCACTCACTCAACCTCTCTCTCTCTCTCTCTCTCTCTCTCTCTCTCTTCTCATCTCATCTCTCTCCATCACGTGACGCTCGAATGTTCTCATTGGTCGACCCTTACATTCAACTGTCACGATTGCCACGACACGGTCACTTCGTCGATGCATGCTTGTTGAATAACACCTTACTTCCGACACGGCTCTCGATCATAGCCATGATCCAAGGCATAAAGGAAAGGTACATGAAGGCCATCTGTGGTTGTATACAAATTGAGGGTTTCTGTGGACATTTTTACCTGAGATGTTGATCGATGACGACTGTTGTTTTATTTTGGAGGATGATCCAAACAATATCAAGTTCAATATAGAACGGACTAAAGCGTTTGATGAGGTAGAACTGCCACAATGATGTGTTGATTTTTTTTCTCTCGAATATTCTTTATGCTTTCAAAGAAATGAAGGTGTACTGACAATACCATCATTTCGGTTTCATCGCTGTGACAGACTGTATGTATATGTCTTTTATTCGTTTTTTTTTCTTGAGAAGTGTGACGACCTATAAGACAGTGTTTCCTTTCACTGTGGATCGGTTGATCACGGGAATTTGGATGATATGGAAAGCGTCGACGAACCCGTGTGGTTTATCCGGCTGCTTCAGGTGGTACTTGGCCTGTTCAGTGGTACAAACCTCACCGCTTATACCTTCATCATCGTGTGTATTATCAGACACCCTGCTCTCCAAGTCACCACCAACTATTTCCTTTTCTCTACCGGGGTAGCGCACATCTTATTCCAAGCAGCATGCCTGTCCGTCACCTTTTACGCGCATCGGCTCTGTACAATGCCCAGCCTGCCTGTCTTCGTACCCATGTTTCTTCTGAGCTTTGCCGCTGTTTTTGGAAACACCGTTCTGGTGGCAGTGGATACGTACTTAAAGGTGTGCCATCCCTTCCGGTATGCGGGGCTTGCGACGGACCGGAAGTGCTTCGCGCTGATTGGCTTCACATGGACTATCAGTATTCTACTTGGAATCGGCACAATTATCTCACTACATGTCAAGCCCAGTATCGATCCAACCTGTCCACTTATTTCGATTCTGAACGATACTGGATACCAGATATACATGTATATGACGATCGTTCCATCCTTGATTGTCCTCACTGTCTTCAAGGTACAGGTGATCCGCACGGCCAGGTCGCAGGCGCGCCGGATAGTGACCATCGGCCGCAGGGACACCATCCCTGGACAACAGGAAAATAACAGCACCCTCAACAATCAACAGAAAATTAATCAGCTCCAACGCAAGAGCACGATTAACTTTGCTATATTTGTCGGAACTTATCTAGTCGGTTGGGTTGTGATTCTTATTCTTACGAGTGTAGCCGCCTCCTGCAGATGTTACATTGATAAGGAATCCTTTTTCGTTACATTTGCAATTGTGGCAAACCTGACTTCTATTGGACCCTTGGTGTATACCCTTCGACAGGCCGAGTTTGCACGCCTGAAGGCTCTCTACTGCCATCGGTTGAGGGTCTTCCTCTTGGGTCCGCCAAAGGCTCAACATCGGATCCAAGTCCGGACTGTCTTCAATGAACCAGTCGCGGTCATCGATGTCGAGACATTACCGTCTCTATAGGAATACATCCTCGCCTAACAAAATGTCACCATTGGATATGTATACCAATATTTTAACATTTTAGATCGACACAAGATCGACATTTTAAAATGTCATAACTTTCCTATCCCTTGACGGATTTTGGTCAAACCTTCACCCAAATGTTTCTGTTATGTTTCTGCTATTATTAAAAACCAACTTAACTTCAGGTTGGACTTACCCTTTAATACGCTTCAGAATTAGAGAGGTCAAGGGAGAGAAAGACGAGACAAGAAGAAGAGAGCAAGAGAGAGGGGGAGAGAGAGAGAGAGAGAGAGAGAGAGGAAGAGAGGGAAAGAGAAAGGGAGAAAATGAGAGAGAGCGGAGATAGAGAGAGAGAGAGAGGGGGGAGAGATAGTGAAGGCGAGAGAGAGAGAAAGAGAGAGAGAGAGAGAAAGAAAGAGGAAGAGAGGGAAAGAGAAACGAAGAGGAAGAGAGGGAAAGAGAAAGGGAGAAAAGGGGAGAGAGGGGGAGAGAGGGAAAGAAAGAAAGAAAGAAAGAGAGAGAGAGAGAGAGAGAGAGAGAGAGAGAGAGAAAGAGGGAGAGAGATAGTGAGGGCGAGTGAGAATATTCATACGTAACCTAGATTCCGTATTACAGGCCCTTATCCTCCCGCTCCCTCAATGTTCGTGTTCTAATGGATAATACTAATGGAAGACCATGCATGGCACATCATATCGGCGGATAATTTGACAAAGGTTGGAAGCTGACGATGGTAATCATCTCCCATCTCTTAATTTCATATAACATGCTTAAAGTAAATCAAATTGTTGACCGGTAGTTAATTTGGAGATATTAAACATGACACAGTTTCGACATCCGTAGTAGCCTTGCTTGGAGGAGACTTTTATTCGAAACTCAAGCATCACATAACATGTATAATATGGTATACAGAAGTAAAAACTATGACATACTCTCTCTACTTTTTCTATACGCTCTCCCACTAGATCACTTTGTAATCCATACCTACGAAATAGTCTATGTATGTATTTATTTATTCATTTATTTATTATTCATTTATTTATTATATATATATATATATATATATATATATATATTTGGGGGAGGGGGGGGTAAAGCTACATTATCAAGATCACCAACAAAATTAATGAAGTATCAGTTTTTATTCCAACAACGCCAGCTGATTGCATCTGAGCAATTAGTGATGGAAAGTGCATCACATTGTTAAAGGATGTCCTGGATGGAAAAAAGGGAAAGGTCAGTAAAAACATATAGCAAGAAGAATATCACGAGTTAAAATGTGAGTGAAGAAGTCATGTAACCATATTCCATATAACCATAAAACATTCATACAAAATGTATGAATTAATATACAGGTATCTCTGAAGAAAAAACATGTTGAGTGATGCATACAAACATCATATTGCTCGCATTTCTACTGACGACATATTACAGTAACATTATTTTGCAAATCATTTCACATCATGACTTTTGTCATCTCGATCAACCAATCGCCGCGATTCGTATCACACTGGGGACGGTGAAGAAATCCGACGTTCGAACAAAACGGTTCTTGGCCTGTTAACAAAGAAAAAAATAGAAAAACAAATCTCTAGGGGTTTTTTTTAGTTTGTAAAAAATATTAGTTGGAGGGAGCATAAAACAAAACCAGAGATCTACGGAAACATACCACCGATCTCTACCAATGTTGTTATCGTCAGGGCTAAAGACCAAGCGATATCAGATGTGATCTGCATGAGACTCCCATGCCCTAACAGCGGAAGGAGACCTCTGAACTACATGGAATGTATTGCAAGGGACATCCAGTGTGAAACTGGGGACTTGTGGACATTGATGATAGATAATAAATGATAGATAGATCATGGCGTTGCATTGTTAACTCAATCTCGGATGCGTCCGCTTAGTAGTATAGTAGTAGTAGTAGTTTCTAGTTTACATTAGTGCCATTCTCATTGGGCTTAAAAAAATTTAAAGTTAGAAAAATATCGAAGTTAGGGTGAAAGTTGCCTAGTAACCGTACCAAAAGCCGAATGGTCCTTGTCTCTGTCCCCTAACTTCGAGATTTGTCTAACTTCTAGTTAAGACCAATGAGAATGGCACTTCATTGGCGTTGTTGTTAGTTGTAATTTTCAGTGGTACGATAAAAGTTGATATCATCATCATTTCGTTCTCATGCAGGACTTTTGTTTTTGTGTTTGTGCTGTTTGCAAGTCACAAATGAGAAGGAGAAAAAGACGATGATGAGGAAGATGAGAAACAGAAATGGAAAGTGTAAAAAACATGTTTTACGATGGTATCGCAGAAGCTGGGCACAGCGAGCAAACCAACCTGTTGGATCCGGGCTGTTTAGGGTCGTGTTTGAGACCGATCCGAGCAGTGTTCATGGATGCTTTGTTGACGATTGAGGAGTTGAGTACATGAGAGGAACGGCTTCGGAAAGGAGCGAGGAACGGGGAGTGGAAGATTGTGGTGACATGAAAAAGGGATGATAGTGGGATGGGGAGGGGGGGGGGGGGGAGAGAGAGAGAGAGAGAGAGAGAGAGAGAGAGAGAGAGAGAGAGCGAGAGAGAGAGACGGGGTGGGGAGGGGTGTGAGGGAGGAAAAAGAATGAAAGTTGACATGGTAGGAGGAGAGGGCGAGATTGTGGGAAGAGAGAAAGGGATGGTGCGGGGAAAGAGTGAAAGGAGGCCCAGAAAGGAGGGCGGGAGGAGGGGGGGGGGGGGGGTAGAGTGTGAGAGGCAAAATAGTGAGAGTTTACAGGGCGGTAGAGGAGAAGATTGAGGGAGGAGAGAAAGGGATGGAAATCACTAACATTCATGGGCAACTCAATTAGATTGTAAAGATCAACGTACTTGTTCATATTGGTTGTCATGACATACCCATATAATTTCCGTCTAATTGCCTAGTTGCATAGGATTCTTGGCTCTTGATTTAAAAGAAAATGAATCAAGTAATGTAATAACGTCCCATGTTTTTCTTTTGTTCAGCCTTTTCATCAAGTCATTCGGATTCAGGAATTCGTAGTGAGTGGTAGCTCGGGTCGGGATTTATATGAAATGAACACAAGAATGACCACTATGTATCACACCTGTCAATCAGCGAGCAACTACCATCAGAGTACAATTAATAATGCATGAAGCCGACCAGTTTACTAATGTAGTCAAATTTATGGATGTTTTCCCCCTCGGGGCCTAGTAACGAGACATTCCATTAACCTGTACCGAACAATAGTATTTCAGTACTTGGAATCCACTTTGCATACATTAGTTGTTGCTATGTCGGGCAAACCTTGGGCAAGATTTCCGGTTGTCTGGGGCAACCTTTGTTATTTGTGGTATGCATAAAATTTTAATATGTTAGTAAATCGGTCTATTCATTTGGATTGAAGGGTCAAAGTCTACTGCCTGGCACGACCCGAGCGAGCACTCACTACGAATTCCTGAATATAAATTACTTGATGAAAAGGATTAACATGATTAACGTCATTACATCAGTTTCTTTCTTTTTCTTGGCTGATGATTTAAAAGAAAGGTGGACAAGGGTAGATCTTTGCAGGTGTATCCTTCCCTTCCTCCATTTTGAATATCATATTAATACACATACACACACACACACACACACACACAACGCATTATGTGCATCCACTGTTTTATCTGTCTGTTGCCGTTCAGTTTGCACAACTATTTGCCGCTTGTGCTATATCTCACATTTATAGAACTTATTAAAGAAATTATAGCAAATAATGAAAATTACAACACACTGTATTTAATGTAATTAATCAAACAGTAGTATTGATAATATAATCAGGACAACATTGGCATGAAATGTAATTTTCATTCAGTTTAATTCATTTCAAGAGTTATATCAAAGCTGTATTAAAGGAATGGAGCAGGCCAACAAAAATGTAGGAACCCTATTCACTAAATCAACCAATGAGAGCAAGAAGGATGGTGATGGGTAAACGATCTGGGTGATTATGTAATCAAGAATGCTCAACAAGAGAGCCAGATGTGAGGATGAAATGAATGAGCACATCTGAATAGGAAAGGAGTCAAGGTGATAAGAGAAGTAGAATAGTGACTGATAAGATGAATACGAACATTTTTCCAAGCAGAACTGATCTAAATACCAAATTAATTGAACTAAATACCAAACTTAATTGAACTTAATACCAAACTTAATTGAACCAAACTCATTTGAATTTCCCGCTCGCTCATTCTCTCTCTCTCTCTCTCTCTCTCTCTCTGTCATGTAAACATACACCCATATAATTTCCGTCCAAATGCCTAGTTTCGTAGGATTCTTGGCAGATAATTTAAAAGAAAGGTGGACAAGGGTAGATCTTTGCAGGTGTATCCTTCCCTTCCTCCATTTTGAATATCATATTAATACACATACACATACACACAGACACACATATACACACACAAACGTATCCCTCCCTTCGTCGTTTCTTAATTTCCATCTTAGACACACACACACACACTAACACACACACACACACACACACACACAAATACACACACACACACACACATGCACACACAACACATTATGGTGTATCCACTGTTTTATCTGTCTTATGCTTATGCTATACCTCGCATGTAGAGAACTTATTAAAGAAATTATAGAAAATAATGAAAATTACAACACACTGTATTTAATGTAGTTAATCAAACAGTAGTATTGATAATATAATCAGGACAACATTGGCATGAAGTGTAATTTTCATTCAGTTTAATTCGTTTCAAGAGTTATATCAAAGCTGTATTAAAGGATTGGAGCAGGCCAACAAAAATGTAGGAACCCTATTCACTAAATCAACCAATGAGAGCACGAAGGATGATGATGGGTAAGTAATCTGGGTGATTATGTAATCAAGAATGCTCAACAAGAGAACCAGATGTGAGGATATAATGGATGAACACAATGAGCACAAGCAGAACTGATCTAAATACCAAACTTAATTGAACTAAAGAGAAACTAAACAAGAGAGGATTCAAAAGAACAAAACACCTCCCAACAGTAGGATTTTTGACTGACAATTGAACAGAATTTGAGGTGGTCTGCAAGAAAATGTGTTGACGTACGCGTAGTGTGGTTTAGCTTTCTTAAGAATTCGATCATTTGTATTCTCGAAGTCAGAGTGAAGGGTTGTTCTGCTCACGGCCCGGTTGAGTGTGGTGAGTAAAACTAGACTGTTCTTGAGACTGCCTGCCAGTCTCGACTGCCTGCCAGTCTCGACTGCCTGCCAGTCTCGACTGCCTGCCAGTCTCGACTGCCTGCCAGTCTCGACTGCCTGCCAGTCTCGACTGCCTGCCAGTCTCGACTGCCTGCCAGTCTCGACTGCCTGCCAGTCTCGACTGCCTGCCAGTCTCGACTGCCTGCCAGTCTCGACTGCCTGCCAGTCTCGACTGCCTGCCAGTCTCGACTGCCTGCCAGTCTCGACTGCCTGCCAGTCTCGACTGCCTGCCAGTCTCGACTGCCTGCCAGTCTCGACTGCCTGCCAGTCTCGACTGCCTGCCAGTCTCGACTGCCTGCCAGTCTCGACTGCCTGCCAGTCTCGACTGCCTGCCAGTCTCGACTGCCTGCCAGTCTCGACTGCCTGCCAGTCTCGACTGCCTGCCAGTCTCGACTGCCTGCCAGTCTCGACTGCCTGCCAGTCTCGACTGCCTGCCAGTCTCGACTGCCTGCCAGTCTCGACTGCCTGCCAGTCTCGACTGCCTGCCAGTCTCGACTGCCTGCCAGTCTCGACTGCCTGCCAGTCTCGACTGCCGTGCAAATTTCAGTCAGATTCAAGTTGTAACTTATTTTTAATCATTTTCCAAAAGTGTCAGCTATAGAGAGTTCTCCCCTGATTCTTTGGCATGATGGTCCCATTAAACACACAAACACATATGTATCCCTTTATCGTGCCTCCACACATAATCTATGTTCACATGACATGGAGGCTTGTTTCATTTTCCATACATGAGACCTCATAAAGAATGCAAAATGTGATTGACATTGTAAAATTAGGTCCAATAACAATTATGTAAAAGGAAAACAGTGGAGGGGGACAGTGATTCTTCGCAATAATATAAAGAATAATAAATCGATTATACATACACAGTAATTCACCTGAGTTTTAAAACACTGGTGTAAGCTTCAAGGGAAAGTTCACCCTGAAATTGTTTTTACAAATGTTCATTACAAGTATTTATTACAACGCTTCAAATTGACATCTTCATATAGCATTATAATGCGACACTATAATTCACAGCTTCGACCACTACCATGCTATTAAATGAGACATCAAGGATCATAATTAGGAGTTGGGGTTCTCGCTAATCATCGGCACTTCAAAAGAATCTGGGAAGGGTGAAGAAATCCAACTCCGGAAAGGGACGAGTTTCCTGGATCTTGTTCTGTTGCAGGGGTGGAGGAGGGGATGGGGAGAAAATAAAAACAAATATTAGAATAAGGCTGGTTTGTTTGTTTGTTTGTTTGTCTGTTTGGGTCTGGTATACTTGTTGGTGTAAATATTTGGTTGCCATTGTTTGGGTGCTAAAGTTGCTTTGGTCATTATTGTTGTCGACATCATAATTAGTACTAATTTAACATTCATGCAGGTCTTTCATAGAGTTTGTTTATCATTTTTGCTTAAAGTAACATTGCACGCTGCTGCTTTTTAAGGTTCGTTCTATGTTACATCAAAATGATATATTATCTTTGACGTCTTGGTCTCGTGCTTGGGTCAACGTTGTGAGTATGAGTACCTTAGAGCGCAGTAGATTAAGGACACTTGTCAACATGTTATTGATGAATTAATCACGATCATTGCTGAATCAAAGACTTAAATAAGATCATGATCGTGTCATAAAACCGACATCACAGCAAGAACAACTCAAATGAATTCAATATCAAAATCAATTAAAGTATTTAATGATATGATGATGATGATGATGATGACGATGATGGTGATGGTGATGTTGATGGTGATGATGATGATGATGATGATGATTATGATAATGATGATGATGATGGTGATGATGACGGTGATGATAATGCTAATGATGGTGATGATGATGGTGATGATGATGATGGTGATGGTGATGATGATGGTGATGATGATGATGGTGATGGTGATGATGATGATGATGATGATGGTGATGGTGATGTTGATGATGATGATGGTGATGATGATGGTGATGATGATGGTGATGATGATGGTGATGATGATGATGGTGATGATGATGGTGATGATGATGGTGATGATGATGATGATGATGATGGTGATGATGACGGTGATGATGATGCTGATGATGGTGATGATGATGGTGATGATGATGATGGTGATGGTGATGATGATGGTGATGATGATGATGGTGATGGTGATGATGATGATGATGATGGTGATGGTGATGTTGATGATGATGATGGTGATGATGATGGTGATGATGATGGTGATGATGATGATGGTGATGATGATGGTGATGATGATGATGGTGATGATGATGGTGGTGATGATGATGATGATGGTGATCATGATGATGATGACGACAATGGAAACAAATCAATTCTTGAAACATATCTTACGCTCGTCGTGTTCGTGTTGCAGAAGCTGGGTACGGTGAGCCAACGGTCGCGGTCTGGGTCCACGATGCCGAGGGTCAAGTTGTACACGGACCCCGCGATGACCGTTTGGACTGGAGTACAGTATATCATAACGGAATGAGGGAGGGGAGGGGAGAGTAGAGAGAGATAGGAAGAGAGAGAGAGAAAGAGAGAGAGAGAGAGAGAGAGAGAGAGAGAGAGAGAGAGAGGGGGGGGGGGGGCGGGGGAGAGACAGAGAGGGGGGAAAGAGACATAGGTGGGGGCAGAGAGAGAGGGGGGAGTCAGAGAGGGAGAGAGGGAGAGAGAGAGAGAGAGAGAGAGAGAGAGAGAGAGAGAGAGAGCGAGAGCGTATGTGTATGTTTTTATGTGTGCGGGAGTGCAAAGGAGATAATGTTGAGGAGGAGGAGGAGGAGGAGAGAGAGAGATAGAGAGAGAGAGGGGGGAGGGGGTGAGTGAGAGAGAGAGAGTTAGGGAAAAGGAGGTAGGGTGAAGGAGAAAGTGAGAGTGAGATGACGTGAGAGAGAAAAAGGGAGAAAGAGAGAGCAAAACAGAAAAAAGACGGGGGAATTATTTTCAAAATTACTGCTGTGGAACCACTCGCATGAGGCATCCCCTGCATAGCAGCAACCAATGCATTTGTTTATCTCTTCCTTTTTTTTGCATGTTCTGCTTTTGTGTTTTTGTTTGCATGAAGTGGAGATACATTGATATTCAGTAATGGGCATCTTTAAAACTGGTTACTTTTTCTTTGTTTTTTTTAAAGTGTTTTTCCCCTCGACGTTCTCTCTATTTTTTTTTCTTTTTATAAGGATATATTGGTTCTGTGTGGTCCTTTTTCCTTTTCTTTACCGACTGTATATTACTCAACAGAGGTATGGCGGCAGAATTTCTATATGGGTATGTTTTACCTCGAATATTTTTCCATCTCGTTCGCACGTCTCCATCTTAAGCAAAACTTCTTTCATAGCAGCCCAAATGTCCAGCAAAATCATTTTTAAAACGTGGCAAAGACAGATCGCTCATTATCAATCTCATTGACAACAACAAAATTATCAATAGACCTCCCATTAGTCTTGTATGTGAATATGAACATCATTTTGAAAATCTCCATCTGAGATCGATTTAGAAAAAATATGTGACATACAGATGAACAAATAGAGGAATAATAATAAACATGAAATGAATGTACCATCCTCGTTACCGCCCATAAACGAGAAGGCCACAGGATTACAGTTGCCAATTTCCGTCTGGGATGTGAAAGCGCCCGCTAACGGGTACTCCGGGAAAGTGTGGTTTTTGTCGGCCCAGCTGTCGGTCCAAAGCTTCGTGTTGCCTCCCATGTAGATCTGGCCGTGGTGTGTAGCATTGGCTGTAATTGAAGAAACAGGGCTCATCAGTAACCCATTGCGTGGCAGATAAACTGCTGCTCTATGGGAATTGTGTGCATTACTGGTGACAAAATACACACATGGTTTGCAAAGAGTTAGAGGGCAATAAAACCATGATAATCAATTTCATTCTCCATTTTGAAGTCAATCATGTCCGCTTCCGGTCTAGTGCATAAGACTGGAAACGTTGCATTATGGGACGACTTTCTCATATTTTTGAAATAAACAAAGAAGATAAATTTAGATAAATGAATGAATTCTCTTTCATGACACTGTTGCATAAAACTTACCATTGGTGGTAACTCTGCTACCAATGCCAAATCTATTGAAACCTTGAATTTGATTGGTTGTCGTGCGATGTAACCATGGTAATAATCATTAATGGCAGAGTTAACTTTAATGGTAAGTTTTATGCAACGGGACCCCGAAAGAAAGAGGCATACCTGGAACGCAATTGGATGGTTCAGGTTGCTGCGCAGGCAGCTTGACGCAATCTTTGACGTCATCCGAGATGGCCCATTCAGAACCCTACAATAAAATAACGTCGCCAATAGTAATGGTAATACATTGTACTAATACCACCATCCCCACCACTACCACCACTACCACCACTTCTACTACTACTTCTACTACTACTACTACTACTACTACTACTACTACTACTACTACTGCTACTACTACTACTACTACTACTACTACTACTACTACTATACTACCACTTCTACTACTACTACTACTACTACTACTACTACTACTACTACTACTACTACTACTACTACTATACTACAACTTCTACTACTACTACTACTACTACTACTACTACTACTACTACTACTAATAATAATAATAATAATAATAATACTAATACTACTACTACTACTACTACTACTACTACTACTACTACTACTACTACTACTACTACTATTACTTCAACTACTACTGTTACCATTATTGCTACCACTACCGCTGAAAGTACTTCTACCACTGCTTTAATACTATATGACGTACTTCTACATAATACTGCTACTTCTTAGACTGCTTCATCAATTAACTACTATCGTTCTGATATTATTTTGTCCTGATCACTATTGTTTTTGCGAGAGAAGAGGAGGACGAAGAAAGAATCCAAACAGCACTTAATTGGAGATGAAGACCAAGTCTTAATTTGAGTTACGGGTGTTTAACTCTTAAAAGTCATGATTATAATAGCGCTGATTCCTGAATAGTAACCTTAAAGGGCAACTCCATTGGTTTTGAATGACGCACTCTATGGAATTGTTATTGTTCTTGTATACCATACGTAAACAATAACAAGACAACACCCAGAGCATCACTTGCCTACCTTAGATTTCGAGAGCAAACTCACAGGGCTAGGACGTAAGACTTGTTAACATGAATACCCTCCTTATATCTAATTCTTCTCAAACATTGCTAATCTCATTCTCCAATTATTCCAATTTTAATTTATTGGTACTTTATCCTTGCGGCTTGATTCGCCTTTAATAGACAATATCAAAGTACACGTTAATTATTGACGGTCGGAGATAAGGATTAATCATAGAGCTATAGCTCTAAGGGATTGATATATACCTGGACGTAGTCTTGGATGACTCGAATGTGTTGAGAGGTGCCGTTCGGGAAAGTGACTGTGACGTTAAACCCAAACTTCCTCGCTTTGAAGTCGAACGCGCCGTACAGGACGGCATAGAAACCCCCTTGTCTGCCAAAATCGTAGACGCTCGTAAACCCGACGCTGGCCCCTTCATGAGCGACAAAGACGGAGGAAAAGTTCTGAAAGCATTCAGGTATTATATGGATGGTGACGCCACATTCAGTCATACCAATAGCAGAAACCTATGGTTATAGTTTTGTCGGTTTGTTTTAGCGAGAAGGTGGCCAACCGTTATCAATATAGAATCCTTAATGATTATAAGTTTATTAATATCAATCGATCAGTCCAATCAATAGATTGGCCAATCAATCAATCGATCAGTCAGTCAATCAATTAATCAATAGTTATCAAATATTAGGAAGTCAGTCAATATACAATCAATCAGTCAGTCAGTTAGTCAATAAATCAGTCAATCAATCAATAAGTCAGTCAATCAGAAAATTGGGCAGTCAGTCAATCAATCAATCAATTAATCAATAAGTCAGTCTGTCAATCAATCAATCAATGAATATGTCAGCTAATTAATCAGGCAACCAGTCATGCAACCAACCAACCAAGCAATCAAATCAAATTAAATCAACTCGATGAACTCACCCACGCCAGCCACGTATTGAGTCGGCCCACAGCAAGGTTTCGGGGCCGCCGAAGCTAAGGCGACGAGGAGAGCTATGAACAGGCCTAATTTCAGCATCTTGTCTACCTTAAAGCCATGGCAACAAAGAAGGAGAGTATGAATCTAAACGATAACGTAAAGTCGATGTAACCTTGGATGACTTATTGCAAACGCTAGATATCGATGCTAATGACAATTATGATTTTGTTTTCTAAACGAAAATTTTATCTGCAAAAAGTTTGTAAATTATGATCACTAATTTTGGATATATCCATAATTAATGGTTCGTGTTAATGGTTTCTATCAGATTGATTATCACCTCTGTAATACTGTAGGTTACCTTTATTATGGAATATGAAGATCAGATGAAGATAGCAGTCGAAAACAACGGAAGGAAGGTTTTGCTCGGAACCTCGATACAGCTAATGCTTGGTGTTCTAAAGCGGTCACTCGTCTTCCAGCTATATATACACATACGATTGAAAACCGTGAAATTAAGGTGACGGCATCTAGCTTGACATACCTTTAAATAACAATGACATAACCAAGCATCTCTTGCTATCCACTGTGCAGACTCCTATAGTTGTGATTAATAAGCGCGTGCCCACTGATCCCCCTACCTCAACCCCACCCCACCCCCACCCCTCCCTTCACCACCAGCCCACCCCGAGACGTCTCACAGAATAACGCGTACGACCAACAATCAGTCCAAAGTTCATGTTATGTCTACAATATGGGACCACCATGGTTATGAAAAACTGACTATTGTTATTCATATTTTGAAATCATATTTGTACGTGGAGCTAGGCCCGGGCATCACGTGCCTGGCGGTGTGTTGAATGCTAATAGCGCTTTTCAATGCACGCGCTGAGCGTCATGTGACTATGCCTCATCAGCTCGTGTCTCAGCTAGTGTAGCCTCGTTTTCAGGCTGAGGAGTTTATGTCACAACCGAGTCTGTTACCAGCTACGTCTGGTAATACAGACTAGGCCATAATACCCCTGACTGCCCTGGATCCTCTTCGGGTGAGGAAGAGGGTCCAGGGCAGTCATGGGTATTAGGGCCTAGTCTGTATTACCAGACGTAGCTGTTAACAGACTCGGTTGTGACCATGCACTCCTAAGCCTAGTAACTAGGCTACACTGCAGCTAGTGCGCTGAGCGAAACGGTGCTCTCCCATCTTTTGTTTTGGTTATTTTTTCGTTCTTCTTTTACTTCTCTGTCATTAACTATTTTTGTATTCATATTTCATAATCATATGTGTTCGTGTAGCTTTCTCTTTACTTCATTTTCGTCCATGTCTATCTTCCTTTACACCTTCCTTTGTGCATACATGTCTTACTTCTTCTATTTCCTCTTGTCTATCGTCTATTCCGTCTTTGTGCATTGAGTTCTTCCTTCCTCATTTCCTCTGTTCTATCCACTCCTCCGTCTTCTTTACATGCATTTCCTCCTTCATTTTCTCACAAATGTTTCCTACGAACACGTCGGGCTTTTGTACTGTCTTCTTATTTTAAAAAAAAATGTCCGTCGCTGCTCGGCAGTCTGCTGCTAAGCAGTAGGGTAAATGAGAAGAGAGAAATAAAAGTGAGGAGCGTAACTTGTAAAAGATCACGAAAAGGAAGTTGAGAGAAAGAGGGCAAAAGAGTTAGAGAAAAACCAATAACGAAGGGAAGGATGTTGAAAGAGTTATAAGTAACAACATAGAGAAGGCACAGCCAAAAATATATATGAAGTAGTTTTTTTTAACACCACCCAACCTATAATAATGCAGCAAATCACTGTACTGTATCAAGAAAAACAGAATAGCCCTGTATAGAATAATACTGTAACAATGATAGAGCTGGGAACTGGCTTTGATCAGGGCTATAGTGATCGCTAGATTTCGATTTCGGTTTTGTTTTTCTCGTTGTAATCCTTCCACCTTTTTAAGTTTCTCATTCACACACACACACACACACACACACACACACACACAACACACACACACACACACACACACACACACACACACACACACACACACACACACGCACACATGGTCACATGTAACATGCACATGCAAGTGATTGCTAAGCGATTTGTTTTTAATAAGTAAAACTGTTTATGCAAGGATGTGGAACTGTGCGATATAATAATGCTGATACAGCTACATTGTACAATAATATGGTGCAAACTTAGTCTACCGTTAGAGTAACTGCTAAAAGTGAACGAACTTCCACACATTTGCGGAAAAGAATACAAATGAGTTTTGTTGCATTTTTCAATACACAAAACTTAAAAACGAAAATGCAAAATATGATTAACGTTTTAAAATAAAGCCCCATAAGAAATATGCAAATAAGGAAAGCTATTTATATGATTATATACTTCCACGTGATTATTCGATATTCGCAAGGAATCCTTATTACGTTGCTTTGATGACTCGTTCTGAAGAGAGCTTCTAAAAGTCACCACAGACGGTACGATTTTGCCACGATTATGATGTGTAATGGCCTACGAGTGGATATGTGACGTCACGTTCTTTTACAAATCCAATGAGCGGGTCATGCGATTCAGCCAGTCGCAGAGTCGCACGACTGATTGGATCGTGTCGTCTGCGATGTCCTTAAGAAAGGGAACTGAGCAATGAGAACTGAACGGAAATAAACTAGACATTGTATAAAGCATTCAAAGGATAGTGTTTCTTCGCAATAATAAAGCATTATAAATCAATAATATATGTGCCGTATAAATTCACTTACATTTTTGAAAATGAAGTGTATATTGGCACCACTGTGGTGTCCCCAATGTCAAAATAGTGTTGGGGACACTAGCCAATCAGAAAGATTGTGTTATTGGTTCTGTGGACTTGTATTGCGAACAATAGGTGCGAAGGGATACCGCAGTGATGCCAATATCAATATTCTTTAAATAAAAACGGCACCAGCTTCAGCACTATACTACGCCTATACCTAGTTCTTGAACAGCAGTGTAAATAATTCTACATGACACATACAAAACCAATACCTTCTCAAGAATCTTACTTTGGATCCAATGCATAGATTTAGGTTTAAAAAAATCACCTACAAATCACCCTACAATCACCTACAATCACCTGAACCCTTCAGCCTTCTTCAAGGATATGACCCGTTTGTTCTCTATACCTGAAGTAGAGTCACGGCGCTGAAAGATTCAAAAGAATATCTAGAGCTGATTATTTGCACCTACATTTATGCATTTGGATCCAAACTGTAATTCTTGAGATTGTTACTGCAATGCAGTTTTATTTTCATTCGAAAACTACATTTCAACATTCTCTCAACAATATGGCTCTCCTGAAAAACTCGACTTATTCAGTATGACTGGATGCAAAAATAATTGATGATAACGCTTCAAATTAACATCTTTATAGCATTATAATACCTCACTATCATTTACACATGCACTACCATACTATTAAATTGGACATCAATAATCATTATTAAGAGTGTTATCAAGTTAAGGAGTCGAGCTTTTCACCAGGTTATCGGCACTTCAAAAGAATCTGGGGATGGTGAGGAAATCCAACTTCGGAATGGAACGAGTTTCCCGGATCTTGTTCTGTTGCCGAGGGGAAAAATGAAAACAAATACTAAAATTAGGTTTGTTCGTTTGTGTGTGTCTGGTTGTCTCATTATGTGTCTCATTAGTTTAGTTCTTGAATGAATTTTATCAAAGTTGATGTTTTCATTACTGTTGTCGATACCATAGTAAGTACTAATAACATTTGATATTCACGCAGATCATTCGTTGGTTTGTTTATTATTTTTGCTTGAAGTAACATTGCACGATGCTCCTTTTTAAGTTTGTTTGTTTGTTATATAAGAAATGATATCTTATATTTGACGTCTTGGTCTCGAGCATGGGTCAACATTGTGAGTATGAGTACCTTAGAGCGCAGTAGATTAAGGACACTTGTCAACATGGTATTGATAATCACGATCATTGCTTAATCAAAGATTTAAATTAGATCATGATCATATCACAACACTGACATAGCTACAACAACAACAACAACAACAACAACAACTCTCATGAATGCAGTGATAATTTCAATTTTGATAATGATATGATGATGATGCCAATGATAATATTAGTGATAATTGAAAAGTTCATCATATTGATGTGAATAATGATACGAAAATGATTATGACAGGCCGAATGTTATGCAAAACAATAAAAAAAATAACAAAGAAGAGAAAGGAGACGAGGAGGAAGAAGATGGTGGTGATAAGATGATGATGATGATGATGACGACGATGGTGGTGATGATGATGGGGGTGATTATGGTGGTGGTGGTGATGATGATGATGATAATGATGATGAAGAGGAGGAATATAAAATATATAATTTAGAAATGAGTAGAAGAGGGCGAGAAAAGAGCAGTACAAACAAAAAGAAGAAACAGCTGATGGTGATGTTAAAGAGGAGGAAGGAACAAGATATGATGATATTTTTTTCTTGATAAGATAGAAGGAGATGGGGAAAAGAAGAAGATAAACAAAAAATAGAAACAACAGATGAGGATGATCAGCAAAATGGAGGCAAATCAAACTTTGTAATATGGTCTTACGTTCATGTTGCAGAAGCTAGGTACTCCGAACCAACGGTCTGGATCCGTGATGCCAAGTGTCATGTTGAAGACCGACCCCCCGGTCATCATGGCAACTGGAGTATAGAGGATAAAGGAGTGAGGGAGAGAGGAGGGGAGAGTGGAGAGTGGAGAAAGAGGGGGGAGCGAGAGAGGGAGAGAGAGAGAGAGAGAGTGTGTGTGTGTGTGT
>OZ022591.1:4866231-4981231 GCA_963669155.1 Arbacia lixula | reverse complement strand
TGACTCGAACCCCTTCAGACGTGCCGTTCAGGAAATCGAGTTCGACATAGTACCCATACTTCTTCGCAGTGAAGTCGAAGGCGCCGTACAGGACTGTATAGTAGCCCTCATGGCTGTCTTCGGAGGGAATAGAGAGCCCGACGACGACTCCTTCATGAGCGACAAAGAGGGAGGAAAAGTTCTGAAAGCGTTCAGGTATTATGGATGGTAATGCCACATCGAGTCACACCAAAAGAAAACTCCTGTTATAGGCTTTTTAGCGAGAATGAAATTAGCCAATCTTTATCAATCAAGAGTCGTTAATAATTGTAATTTCATCAATAGCAGTCAATCAATCGATCGATTCATCAGTCAATCAATCAGTCAGTCAGCCAATCAATCGTTTCGTCAATCAATCAATCAATTACATTAATAGTTATGAAATATTAGGAAGTCAGTCAATATACAATCAATAAGCAACTAATAATCATCAGTCAGTCAGTCAGTCAATCAATCAATAAGTCAGTCAACTAGAAAATTGGGCAGTCAGTCAAGCAATCAATCAATCAATCAATCAATCAATCAATCAATCTGTTAGATATTTAATCAGGCAACCAGTCATGCAACCAACCAACTAACCAATCAAATCAAATTAAATAAATTCGATAAACTCACCCACGCCAGCCACGTATTGAGTCGGCCCACAGCAAGGTTTCGGGGCCGCCGAAGCTAAGGCGACAAGGAGAGCTACGAACAGGCCTACTTTCAGCATCTTGTCTACCTGAAAGCCATGGCAACAAAAAAGAAGAATGTGATGTAAACGTTAGATATCGATCGATGATAATGACAATTATGATTTTTTTTCTGTGCGAAAATTCTATCTGCAAAAGTTTGTAAATTATTATCACTCATTTTGATACAAGCCATTACAAAGAATATCATTGATTTATCAGTTGCATTATGATTCTAACTGTTCAGTCATTGAAAACAAATCATTTATTATATTCATTGATCAAAATGCTCTATTACCAAATAGGACCTGAAACGTCATAATATATGTAAATTGATATTGCACATGAAATGTTGGTAAAAGAACCCTACAAAATGGCAAAAATGCTAATTACGTGTAACGCATACTTACCATTGTAGAGATCAATTCTATGAAACTGCGAAATACGTTAATAATGCATACTTTACAATATTGTTAAAGGGCATATACTGTATTGGGAAGACAAAAAGCCTTCATAAGCAATCTTCTTGTCAATGGTCTTAAATTTATGTATTGTCCATTTTAGAAACTTGCTGAAAGTTATTTGCCCTCAAATGATTCACATGTTGAGTAATTAGAGATTAAATCACAAATCCTGAAATTGTTCGGCCCGAACATTTTGAGGATTTGTAATTTAATCACTAATAACTGAAAATGTGTATCATTTGAGGGCAAATAACTTTCAGCAAGTTTCTAAAATGGACAATACATAAATTTAAGACCATTGGCAAGAAGATTGCTCATGATCACCTTTTGAAGGCTTTTTTGTCTTCCCATTACGGTATATGCCCTTTAATATCACACGGAATTCTAAGAATGCATAACTAGCTAACATAGGTATAAGAGTTCGGCAAGAAATATAACATGATGAAATGCACTATTTAGGGCACACGAACATGATTATTATCAAATAATCAATATTCAGGGTAATTATGAATCTTTGATTAAATCGATTTAGGATAGTTTTGTTTTGTATTTACTCTTTAAGCAGTTATGCATTACATCTGTAATATTTCGGCATGATAGGCCTATGCATTTATCTGATTGAAGAGTACATGGGTTTTTTTTATTTAAAATTACAACACTACCATTTTAGGAAATAAAATCAGGAAAAATACCACAAAATTGATGTCATAACAATCATATCACATGAAAGCAACTGAGGAGACATACGACGACAACAACAGCTAAACATTATTGGTAGGAGCATGGTTGTATGGGCACACACAATGCGATTTTCGACTTAACATGAAACGAAAAACTGATTAACGAACATTTACAACAAAAATGACAACCAGTGCTTGGTACGGGAGCGCGCCGAGCACAACTGATTGACATATTAAAATCGTGAAATGGAGGAGATAATATAGAGGAAGCATCAGATTGATTATCACCTCTGTAATACTGTAAGTTACCGAGTTTATGGAAGATGAAGATCAGATGAAGATAGTAGACAAGCAACGTACGGAACGGAAGTTTGTGCTCGGAACCTCGATACAGCTAATGCTTGGTGTTCTAAAGCGGTTGCTCGTCTTCCAGCTATGGTATATACGATTGAAAAGCGTGAACCTATGGAGTATGGTGACGGCATCTAGTTTGTCATGCATTTATATAGCAATGAGAGCCAAGCATCTCTCGCTTTCCACTGTGCAGACTTTTCAATTGTGAGTAAATAGCACGTGCCCACCCATTCCCCACCCCACCCCCACCCGCTGGCCGTCTCACAGTATAACACATACGACTTGAATCAGTCCAAGGTTCACGTTTTGTGTACCCTATCGGACCATTACGGTTCTGACAAAATTCGTGCTTTTATTCATATTTCGAAATCATATTTGTACGTGCAGCAAGGCCTTGGCATCACATGACTGGCGGTGTGTTTAAATGCAATAGCGCTTTTCCATGCACGCGCTGAGCGTCATGTGACTATGCCTCAGCTAGTGCGCTGAGCGAAACGGTGCATGATGCAACTATCGCGAAACATATTAGTGTCACAGTTCTCTCTATTTCTTCTTTTTCTCTCTTTACTTTCCTCTCTTCCATTTTCTTGGACATGTATTCCTAGCTTCGTTTTCGTTCATGTCTATCCTCCTATCCGTCTTCCTTTAAGCCTTTCTTCCTTCCTTCTCTTGCACCTGTTTTCTATCATAAGTTAATTAGACTTCTGTACTGTTGTACTGTCTTCTCTATGTTCTTCTTTGCTCTCTCCTAATCCTTGTCCAACCTTTTATCGTAGACTATTTCACTGACCCTCTTTCTATCGTTTATCAAGCCTGACTCTACCTCTATTTTATATCATATCTATTTTCACATTCCTTTGCCAATGACAGAATTTGTGATATAATCACCACAGTATGCCACAACATTGATGGCATCATGTCAACAAGGTCAAAGAGGATGCGTATTTGCGTCAAAATAACTCGTAAAAAAAGACACCATCACTGATAAGCATTTAATTCAAGATATGGTAATGAATAATCCGAAGGTAAAGAAGCTTCAAGATGATAATTAATCAAATATAACCGCAAAAAGGCATTCATAGCGTCTTAATAAATTGTATTCAGTTCCTATACACATCTCACCTAACACACCTTGAACCCCCCCAACCACCACCAGCACACCACCACCGCTACTAAATTTCTTTTGAAAAATAATCATTCTATTTGACTGGGTATCATAAGCAATGCTGATGCTTTGATTTTCAAGTACATACCTCAAGTCATATGACCAGGTTTTTGATACCAACACAGAGTCCCTTGGGAGGTCAGTGCTCGTGACTGAATGTACGCATTACGCTATAAATAAAATGTGAATTGAAATGAAAACGAAAATGAAACTATTCTACAACAAGAGCGAGAAAATGTCATTATTGTGTTAATACGAACAGAAGGTCGACTGCACTCTAAATATGATTATTGAACGCTTGATCATAAAACCCTAGCTGTCATTTTTGATTGGTAACCGTTGTATTAATGAGAATGAGAATGAGAATTAATGAGAATGTGACATTAAGATAATGGTGATAGTGATAAAACGTGGTTCTGCCATGATTTTAAATCATATCATATTTACCACTTTATACTCTATATCCCTATGACCATACCTTTAAAAATATTGCCCTGTAATGATATTTTTAAAACATTGCCCTATAATAATACCTCGAGAAAATTGCCCATTCCGCGCTAGCCATATTGATGCTCTTTGAGATTTGTATGCATTGTGCAACTTTATTATGTGGCACACGAAGCCTATGAATAATGAAGACAGCTATATTATAGCTGGCCACACCATCATTGCTTCGGAGTTTCAGAGATGACATAAAGAAAATGAACTACTACTAGTACTACTACTATGACTACTACTACTACTACTACTACTACTACTACTACTACTACTACTACTACTACTACTACTACTATCATTACCATTATATATACCATCACTATATACACTACTACTACTACCACCACCACTATACCACCACATGACCACAACCATGCGCGACCACCACTTCTATCACGACCTTTATACAAGTGCTGCCACGATATTTCCACCACGTACCACCACCACTATACCACTACCTCGCACAACTATATAGGCGCATAACTACCCCCCCCCCCCTCTTCGGCCACCGCCATCATCACAGCCACCACGTACCACCACCAACACCACCACCACCGCCAACACCAACACCAACACCACCAACACCACCACTACGCCATATGGACTATATCACCACCACCACTACCATCGCCACCATATATCACCATCACTCTATGTGACCACCACCACCAACGCCAGCATCATCACAGCCACCACCACCACCACCACGCCATATGTACTACATCACCACCACCATCATCACTATCACCACCACCACCACCACCATCATCACTACCACCACCACCTAACAACCACCACGTTATCACATCACTATCAACACCACCTCCACCACCACCAACGCCAGCATCATCACAGCCACCACCACCACCACCACCACGCCATAAGCACTATTTGTACTACATCACCACCACCATCATCACTATCACCACCACCACCACCATCATCACCACCACCACCACCTAACAACCACCACGTTATCACATCACTATCAACACCACCTCCACCACCACCAACGCCAGCATCATCACAGCCACCACCACCACCACCACGCCATATGTACTACATCACCACCACCATCATCACTATCACCACCACCACCACCACCATCATCACCACCACCTAACTACCACCACGTATGCACTACATCATCACCACAATCACTATCATCACCACCATCACTACCACCACCACCATTATCATCACCATCACTATACCACCAGAACCAGCACCACTACCACCACCACCATGCTATATATATGCATTCATCACCACCGGCCATCACCACCACCACCATCATCATCATCATCGCCACTACCACCACCACCATTATCACCACCATTACTATCACCACCAGAACCAGCACCACTACCACCACCACCACCACCACCATGTTATATGCATTCATCACCACCACCACCATCATTATCACCAGCATGCACGTACCACCACCATCATCACTACTATCACTATCACCACGCCACCACCACCACCACCACCATCACTATCCGAACACTACCACCATTAACCACCGCCACCATCATTACTACCACCACTGTCACTATCACCACCATCACCACCATCACCACTACCACTATCATCCTCACCACCATCATCACCACCACCACCACCACCACCACAAATAACGCTCTCATATCCCCACCACTGTTGCATTACCCCAACCACTGTTAAAACTAAGTATACCACCAGCCCATGCACTGCGCTAAGTACTATGCCCCTTTACTGCTTTATCATTTCAAGTACCACCTTCACCACTGGTATGCTATCTCCTTTAATTCGGCGTTTTATCAACTAGATAACTTATATCCGTTTCTTACAGGAATTAAGCAAATTTAAAAAAAATATCCACATATCGTCAGAAAAGGAATCTTATTATTCATAGATTTTCAAGAGTCTGCAAATTACACTCGAATTCCTCCCTCACTGGACTCTGTACGTATGCTGCTCGTGAAGTGTACAATCATTGATTGACCTTTAACACGTACGAGCGAGAGCGCCAGCAGCGCGCGCTCAGCAGCGATCGAAATCCGTAAACGCGGGAAATTTAGATATCGCGACGGCGCCCTCCTATTGAACAGTTACCGAAGCTCGAACCGAGTTGACTATTTCACATTTACCCCCAAATTATCATCTCCAAAATGGTGCGGACGAAAGCAGATGGCGGCGCAAGGAAAGGTAAGATGCACAAATAATATGATGCTATCCTATTCAGTAATAACACATCATTTAGCGATGTTAAAATGCCATCTTCTTCATGACCCATGACAGTTTCGACAATGGCAATGCTATCGCCGCACATACGCGGCCGCGATGAGCCTGGGCGAGCTCCAACTAACAAGCTACGCCTGGCCTGGCGGCGCCGCCTGACGTTATGTTGGCTCGTAATCGTATTGCACTATTTGGATCAGTTAGCAGCTCGGTTGATGTCTTATCAGGGTAGATCATGTCCAATGTAATTTTTAGACCTTGCTTGACTGTTAAATTCTAGATGAGTATGTTGAGTCAAAGTGCTGGATCAATTAGATAGAACTTGTAAAGAGTGGGCAAAGCACAAGTTACTTAAAATTTAAAGGGATAGTTTAGAATCCACCCTTTGGTTTTAATTAAAAGGAGACACATGAAAGATCCGTCTTTCGTCACACACCTCCTACTTCCGTCTTCCTCGCTCCCAACCCCCTTTGCACCCCAAATCGTCACCCTCAATCTCCAACTGATAAACAAGCTGCACCAAACACGCTCCACAACTCTTTCCTCCGAACTACGATTCTCGCCAATCTCCTCCCTATCCCTCCAGGCTCCACCTAACAAGAACCGCATATCCCTGATCTCCGAAGAACGGAGGAAGAATAAGAAGAAGAAAGAAACATGTCAGTGAAGCTTTGATGAAAATTTGTAAAACTAAAAGGAAAAGAAAGATACATGTAGGCCTAGGCCCTATTTGATTTTAAAGTTTTTCATTTTGTGACGTCACATACACTACTAGACCGAAAAGTCAGTCTCTGTAGGACGTTGGATCTGCTGAGCTCTTGCATATGCATCTGGCTCCTCTGAATGCCCTAGCTATTCGGATTCGGGAGGTAGGCCTATGTCCAAAAATGTGATTTCGATTAAAGAATGCCCCGAATGAGATGATTATTCCTGTCTAGTACACTACAGCTCAAAGGAATTGGCACGGTAAAGGGAAAGGGAAGGAGCCGCATTTTTAAACCGTGGTATATTTTGTCCAATTCAGCATGAAACACGATGCTTGCCTTGGCTTTAGCCTAAAAAGCATCATGTTTCATGCTGAACTGGACAAAATATACCATATTCCCTTTCTTCCCTTTCCCTTTTACCTGTGCCAATTCCTTTGAGCTGGAGTGTACGAGGTGCTCTCCCATGTTCTGTACTACTTTTTCCATAAATTGTCATTGTTATGTTTTTTGCTGAAGGAACATTCTTTTCATAGCGATATGTGTATTGAAAGGCACAGGTGAAATGGGAAATATCTTTTTGAGAAAATACACATTTTGGAGAAAAAAAAATACACAACATATATGGGAGAGCATCTCACATTTGATGCCACAAAATCAAAACTTTAAAATCAAACGACTTTCTTTTCCTTTGACCGATTTTCATCAAACCTTCACTATATGTTTCTTTCGTGTGTCTCCTACTATTGAAACAAAAAAAAAATCAGGGTGAACTTTCCCTTTAATCTAGCAACTCACTCCTCAAAGTCCCCATGCCATGGCTTGCCGGCATGGCCACGCTGGTAAATCTTAATACCCTCACTCACAATCAGAGATTTCTGGGTTATTTTTTAAGAATCCACCCATCCTGTTCATTTGATTTGCCAATCATATACGCAATATATTTGGTGAGTCTAATTTTTTGCGAATCAGGACTTCCCGACATTTTCGCGAGCAGTTAAATTCACAATTGTGGAGTACTATTCCGACTCGCAAAATTCGCGAAAATAAAACCCTGAGAAATCTATGGCTTTTAAGTTATACAGTATAGAAGAGTCTAACATTTTGTAAAAAGTTCTATGTATTGGCACTGGTTAGAGTCTAGATGGGCATCACTTCATTTTGCATTTAAGTCCAGCAAGCCACCTAAAATTGATCTAGAATGCTACATGTAGAGCTGTAAGTTAAGAGTCTAGTTATCATCCAATTGTAAGTGAAGGTGATAGAACGAGAGAGGGCGTTGGAAACATGGCTTCTTGAGCATGCTTGAAGTCGCTGGAGTGGTATGATTAAATCCCTCTTTGGGTTTGTTGGTTTGTAGAATCTTGTCTAAAGTCATTATTATTCCTGTCTGCAAATAATGGACCCTTACACAATGTCTCCCAATTAAAATAATTCATTATTCATAAATAGAAAGAGAGACCTATAGTTTTTAGGTCCAGATATTGCAATACATCCTTACATTGTATAAACCTTAAAACTTTATATACCACCACGTCTTGTTTTCTCCCCTCCAGCTGTGGCAGCTAAGGCTCCTAGGAAAGCCCTGGCCCCAGCATCAAGACCCTCTGCCCTCATGTCACCCAAAGCAGGTAAGAAGAACACGGCAGAAGTGTTTTACAGGGAAACCCTGTTATAACGAGCACGGGTATAGCGAGAACCCTGTTATTACAAGGAAATTCCTTGGGTCCCGATTTTTCATCCATAGACCTCTGTGTATTCTGTTTTTATATAACGAGATCCGCTATAGCGAGGCAAATTCCCAGCCCAAAAATAAAGAAAAACAAAGAAAATTTACGCCGTTATCTAGCCACGCCGTCCAGCGAGGGAAACGCAACAATAGCACATGCGGCGTTAAACACATTTTTAACTGTGCTGTCAGATATTTTAGTGAATTCAGTTTAGAATGCTTGCAAAGTCATTGAACGATTACAGTGCTAGCGGTAAACATGTTATTGTTTGTGTAGTCCCATATATGTTTTTTTTTCTGTGTTTTGATCATGTACTGGTATAACGAGCAATGTGCTATAGCGAGGAAAAGGTGTGGGTCCCAATCCCCTCGTTATAAGGGGGTTTGCCTGTACATAGGAGTTTGACTCTGCTCTGAAGTTCTGAACACAAAATGGCTACCGTTCTTTTAATTCATCACATATTATTTAGGAGGGTGAACTATTGGGAACGTTAACAGGAACTTCTTTGGAGAGAAGAGGAAAGAATGTGCATGAGTTTTGACAATCAATAATAGTACACCACAAGATCTCAAATTGATAAATATAATTTTTCTTAAAGAGTGCAGTACGTATGAAGAAGACGTCTGAATTAGTCTCTTCTCTCTTTTCTCGATTCTGTCCCGGCCAGGTGGGAAGAGGGATAAATACGGAGGGGGGAACGCAGTGAACCCACAGCCGACTCCAGAGTGGCAGAAATCCATCACTCGCTTCTTCAGTAATGTCCCGGGATCGTCGTCATCCTCGTTGTCATCGGCTGGGAAAGAAAACGCTGATCCAGAGGGCCCGTGTAGCAGCAAAGATGTCGACAGGTAATAATTTCGAACAGAATAAAGCCTAACAGAAAAAAAAATAGCTTGGGCTCCTTTTTAAGCTCAAAATCATAAAATGAACACTTTGAATTGAGTGATGTAGTATACCTACATGTAATACATGATACATGATGTCCTAAGCAAGGTAACAATGCATTAGATCCTATGGGGAAAGCATCCCCCCCCCCCCAAGTCAAATCCATGTTTAACAGACACGGTTCTTTCATAAAAATTGCGTTTTTTTATTCTCAAAGAACAACTTGAATGGTAATGTTTAAGAAAAATATGAAAATTGTTGACTTGCTCCACTCCCAAAATAAAGAACTTTGTGCCAAGTTTTTCCAATTTCACAAATTAAAAAATTCTGTGCAGCCTTATTGTTACTCCATAGGATCTGTACTGTTGTACATTTTTACTGAAACTGCCAGTTCATTTAATTTTTCCGTTTTCATTGTTAATAACTTCTTGATTGGAGTGAGCAACCCCTTCAACATGTATTCTGTCTCTATTTCTATACCAGGACAAAGGAAGAGATAGCAGAAGAGTCGTCATCATCGTCAACATCAAAACCAGCACCAGAAGAGGAGAGCGAGGACGAGATGGAGCAAGAGGAGGAGGAGGAAGAAGATGAGGAAGAGGAAGAAGAAAAACCAGCTGCATCATCAAAATCACGCAAAAACACAAACTTCAAGAGGAACAAGTGCGTCAGCGACTCTGATGATGATGACGATTAAGTCTTTTCTCGAACCACAGACTGTAAACATGAATGCATACATTTACCCAGGGAAAGAAGAAACATGTCTGATTGTCAAGACTGTTATCTCCATCTATAGAACTGACGTCGAAAGAACATCTAGTGGAATTTGCAAGGAAAGACAACGTTCCGCACAGGCTCATTTGTACAGATAATGCTGCGTAACGTGACAATCGTCAGGATAAGTGATATGCGCCAGGTTGAGTATGTAGGTGTGGTATACGTATGTTTCTTATCAAAGTTGTATTGCTCAGGTGTACACTTATCATATATTTCTTCAAAAACATTTCTTTCGTGCAAGTTTGCAGGATATTTCAGTCTCTTCCCTGAGACACTAGTGTTGTGGCATCTGTAATTCAAGTGACTGTGGAAGTTAGATTTCGACAAAGGCGTAGATGTACGAACCCGGGTCTTATCTCTCGATTGGCATGGTAAACGGTTGCTTCCAGAAGTAAATATTCAGATTTTGTATCGGAGTTTGATATTAGAGACATACTTAAAACTTAATGTGGAGCAATGATTATGTTCAATGATTTTGGCATGTATTTAGTACTTTTGTTGAGTGATATTTGACTTGTGATTTAACCAAAATACTGGTACATGTACATTAAGAAGCTGAATTACACAACATGTACATGTAGTAATCAATATGGAAGTGATGTGTTTCTGCAAATTTTGTCTCTATTTTTCAAAGCTGCAAGTTTTCTGGAGAATGTGACTACATTTGAAATTGCATTGAACTATTCATTGTGAGTACAATATCTACAATAGAATTGTCTTTTATTGACCAATTGATGAATCTCATTTTAATTTTCATGGACCCAAAAATGATATTTCATGGGGACTTGTTCACAAAGGATTTGAAATGGTGTTATTCTTCAAAAGATGTCTTTGATGATGTATAATACAATTCATGTCAAGACTGTTCCCTCATTTTTGTACATGTACCGGTACGTCATCATATATACTTGAGTCTTGTCCTATTCATCTTCAACTTCATCATCATTATCAGATCGTCATATCATTACTGTCATCAATTATCATCGAGTCCTGTTCTATTCATCTTCAACTTCACGATCATTATCAGATCGTCATGTCATTACTGTCATCAATTATCATTGAGTCCTGTTCTATTCATCTTCAACTTCACCATGATTATCAAATCGTCATATCATTACTGTCATCAATTATCATTGAGTGTTCTATTCATCTTCAACTTCACCATCATTATCAGATCATCATATCATTACTGTCATCAATTATCAATGAGTCCTGTTCTATTCATCTTCAACTTCACCATGATCGTCATATCATTACTGTCATCAATTATCATTGAGTGTTGTTCTATTCATCTTCAACTTCATCATCATCATCAGATCAGTACTGTAATCAAATATGGCGGCCTGCTGTTCTATTCATCTTCATCATTATCATTGGTCTGTGTCTGCTTGAGAATGAGAGTGACATCTCATTTGGAGCTGACGCTAGTATCAAGGATGATTAACTGTTTCTCAAAGAAAATGTTAACCCAGCTATCAGTGACATCTCATGTATCGATAGGATTGTCCGGTGGAGAACAATACTATGAGATGCAACAGGGTCCAAGCAGTTCTAGCATGTAGATAGGAGGTTAATAGTCGTAATAGCTTTAAAAAAAAGGATTTCGTCTAAGAGGTGTTATCTTTTTGGGAAACCTGCGCCCTTTCATGATCACTTCTGTCATCCATTATTATGAACCTGCTATTTTTCTCATCATTTGTGAATTCTTAATCATTACAGATTTGACTAACTTTGCCAAACAGATCAGTATCAAGGTATAGGGGAAAAAATTATTCAAAATCTTCAGGGGCTACTTTTTGAGCACATAGGGCACTTGACTACAATCTTTCATTATGTCTATGTGAATTTTGGGGGGATCTTCTAACATTTTCCAGGGCTCTTAAGCATTTTGAGGGCGAAATCGCCCCGAACGCCCGTTTATTTTCCCCCCTTTCAAGGTATGTGGACGCAGTTTGCTGTTGCTACTCCCCTAAATCCTTTCACTAGCAAGCTCGGAAAGACAATCCCATTTGGGCTGACCACACGTCTTCTTCATGCCAATGAAGAGGCCAGAAATCACCACCAAAATTCTCCAAGAAGGCAACAGTAAACCTCTTCAATGTGAACCTACAGTAGACTTCTGTTAAAAGGTCAGCACCATTTATAATAGATAATAATCTTTATTCACAGCCCCCCCCCCCTTCCTACATGCACCTCTGAGTGCATAGTAATAAGTTATTACATTCACCAGTGATTCAGTTTCAATGCATGCACTCAGAATATTTTATTTGTTGCTGGCGCGACAAACCTTGGACAAGCTTTGGGGTCATCACCAGTAATGTATTGCTTAGATAACGTGCATAACGTTTGCACATAAGAGTTTGCATATCATTTTGCTCTTACATCTACTGGACAAGCTGATACTGGAATGATGCAACACTTCTCACTGAAGTCAAGTATACTGTACCGAATATACAAATTGTAGATGCCACACAATTTTAAAGGTTTATTCTCTGTGCTTGTATAAACAATGTTATGTGGAAGTACCTGTAGTGTGTAGTATATTGTCTATATGTAGTTTAGTTAGTTACTAACTTAATATGCAGTATGTACAAGTAGAATTTACAATAGAGGAATGTGTCCATTCAGATTTTCATTAAAATGTGTTAACTATGTAACCTGTGTTTGTGTATGTTGGTTGCTACATTGCAGCTTAATAGTAATTTTAGTATTTTTTAGGCATCGCAGACACAAAGAGATAAAGAGACGAAGAGGAGAGTGGGGTATAGGGATCGCAGAGGAGGGGAGATAGAGGGAGGAAGAGAGGGATGAGAATGGGACAATGAGAAAGAGACAATGTAGAAAGGAAGAAAAATAGGAAGAATCTGGAAGAGGAACAGAGAATTTGAACAAGGGTGAAAGAGGAAAAGAGATGAAGAAATGGTGAAAGAGGAGAGATTGAACAAGGGTAAAAGAAGAAGACATAGATGGAGGAAGGTGAAAAGAAGAGATAGATTGAGAACGGATATAGGAGGAACAGAGATGGAGAAGGGAGAACAGAGCAAGAGGACATGCAAAGGGAATGTGAGTAAGAGAAGGAGAAATATTTGGACAGGCAAAGGGGTGGGGGGAAATGTGACACATAAAGAGGAGACAGGGAAATCAAAGAGTTAGGAGATAGGTTGGGTTCATACACTTATTGATTCATAACATCTAGAAGCTGTGTTATAGGCACTCTGTGGTAAACTACTCTACATAGACTACATGACTTGTACAAACAAATAATTCATAACCAATTCTATACTAAACAAATTAATGTACAATTTAATGACATAATGAATAGTGAAATATACAGTGGAAATATGGAGAAGATAGGTAAATTACAAAGACACAAAAAATAGACAAATTTGGATATAACCTTCTTTTTATCGATAAATTCTCATCATAGATATTTAAACAGTGCAAACAATATATATATATCATACATGCACATGCATGTACACTTTTTATATATATGCATGTACACCATGTACAGTCTATAATCACAAAAATCACAATTCTTAAATACACAAGGCAAATTTTCGGCAGGAACATTTTTTTTCGGTGGTGTCTATCGGTGGATAATGTGGAATATGGATACAAAAGCGCTTTGGTGGGATTAAGAAAAACAGTAACTATACCTGTATCAACGCAAAATGATCCAAGAAACATATTAAAGATATTTACAAATACATGAACTGGAAGTAAAACATCATTTACCACCAACACGATTTTGTATTCTTATTATGATGATTGATGCACTCATAGAAAAAGAAAATAGGAATAAATAGAATTTTCCCTGCCCATCAACCCCCCCCTCCACCCCTTCCCTTTCTCTCTTTCCCTCTCTCTCTCTCTCTCTCTCTCTCCCTCTCTCTCTCTCTCTCTCTCTCTCTCTCTCTCTCTCTCTCTCACAGAATTTTATTGTTCAGGAAAACAAACTCTTATTACACAGCATTCTATTTCTGTCTCACACATACTCTTTATACCTGAAACATATTATTCCAACCCAAAATACAAAATACAAATATGAAAAGCACATAACAATGCACTCAATCAAAATGTAAGATCCCTCTCCTTTCTTCATTTTCGTCTTCAATGATAAAAGAAAAAATCTTTGCCCAGAGCTCTGAAACATCAAACATTTGTACCTCAATAAACTATTTTTGTAACTCTTTGGAATGTACAATTGTTAAAAAAAAGAACACACACACATAGCCAGCATAGATGAAGACACAATTATCACAGCACCTGTATGGCCGAGCATATCAATGTAAAGTTTGCCTGAAATGACTGATAAATGGACGGAATAACAGTTCTTTTTCTTTTTTTAAAAATACAGAACATGGTAGACACACTTATAGGTGGGAGCTGGTGCATACCAAACTCACAATACTGCAAAGGAGATGTATCATACATTTACGATATCAACTGAAGTCTAATATCCAACTTGTAATATAGAGAATAGCAAATACATGTACAGTGCAGATTAATATCATACTTGGTCGAAAGAAAGTAAATAGATTACTCCAAAATATGTATCATGGAAATATAAAACTGAGTAGTAAGAGACGTGTTGCACAACAGTTCAATGATTTTTTTATCAATGTTGGGAAAAACCTTTCAACATCATTTCAAACTCAAAATCACTCATTTGATGAATATCTTTTAAACCCAAATATGAGTTCATTTTATGTTAAATCAACAAATATTCAAGAAATAATTAAATCGTCATCTTTGTTAAAAGCAGAAAAATCAAATGGGCCCGACTCTATTTCACCCAAAGTTATAAAACATTGTATTCAATATTTCGTTAATCCATTGTGTGACGTATTTAATAAATCTTTGAACACTGGAATAGTCCCAGATAAACTTAAAGTTGCTAAGATTGTACCTGTTTACAAGAAGAATGATATTAAAAATGTAGAAAATTACAGACCCATTGCTTTGCTTTCCATTTTTGCTAAATTATTAGAAAAGATAATGCATAAAAGATTGTATGATTATTTACTCAAATTTAATTGTCTTACTTCAAAACAGTTTGGTTTCCGTGAAAAACACAGTACTGATTTAAGTGTAGCAAATTTTACAAGTGATGTTCTAAATGAAATTAATAATAAGATGTTTTGTTATGGTGTATTTATGGACTTATCTAAAGCATTCGACACCATCGACCACCATATTTTACTGAAAAAATTATATTATTATGGTGTAAGAGGTATTCCTCATCAATGGTTTTCAAATTATTTATGTAATAGAAAACAGTATGTGGTGGTCGATGGTGTTGAATCTGATTATTTGAATGTAAATATCGGAGTTCCTCAGGGATCTGTCCTCGGTCCGCTGTTATTTATTATTTATGTTAATGACATTATAAACTCATCCAAATTGCTCATGTTTTCATTATTTGCTGATGATACGGTTGTGTATTTTTCTCATTCTGATATATCTATTTTAAATGAAGAATTAGTAAAATTGAATATTTGGTTCAAATGTAATAAATTATTCTTAAACTATGACAAAACAAAATATGTAATTTTTCACACAAAGAAAAAGAAAATTCCTAATTCTATTGATCCAGTTAAAATAGCCAATGTAACTATTGAACGAGAACAAAGTGTATTCTTTTTAGGTACTCATATTGAAGAAACTCTTGATTGAAAATGTCATATTGATTATGTTTGTTCTAAAATTTCTAAAACTACCGGTATTTTGTCTAAACTGAAAAATTTTCTTCCGAGGAACATACTTATGAATATTTATAATGCAACAATTCTTCCCTATCTAAATTACTGCAATATCACCTGGGGCAATACTTACAAAACAAAACTGATCAAAATTTATAAATTACAAAAACGTGCTGCTCGTTTTATTACTAATAGTCATTATTTGGCCCCTAGTATACCATTATTTATTAAATTACGAATTATTCCTGTCTTTGATTTGATTAAATTAAATACATCAATATTTATGTTCAAATTTCACAAAAAAATATTACCATCTGTATTCATTAATATGTTCCAAACAAATTCTTCGGTTCACAATTACCCAACTCGTCAAAGTAGCAACTTACATCATCCCCTTTCCCGTTCAACTTCTTTGCATAATTCGTTATTGTTTGTTGGGGTACGTGAATGGAATTCACTTGATCATGACATAAGATCCAGTTCCACAATTACCAGATTTAAATCTATGTATAAAAAATGTATATTTCAAAGAATGACATCCTCAACTGAGTAGGAAATCTTCTTTCATCTTCCTGCTTGAATCTCTTTTCCCCTTCTCTTTTCCCCTTTTCTCTATATCATCTTGATTTCTAATCTACCACTGTGTGTATCCTCATGTGTATGTGTGTGTGTGTCTGCCTGTCTGCGTGTGTATGTCTGTGTGTGTATATGTATGCATGTTTAGACTATTAATGTTTGTTATTTTTAAAAATGTGTATATGTAGTTATTGTTTGTCTGTAATAGGGCCCTGATTTACAAGCAGAACACTGCTTTACAAGGGTCCAAACCATTACTTTTTGTATATGTTCTGTTGAAAATGTTTTGTTTTTTTATTTTTGATAATAATGGTTGAATAAAGTTGAATTGAATTGAAATTGAATTGAAGTTTAAAACGGGCCCCAGCTTATAAAGAGTTGTGATTGATTTGATTCAATCGTAAGTCCAATCCCCAATCTCTAATGTACAGAGTTACGAGCGATTGATACCCCAAATCACAATTCTTTATAGGACAGGGCCCTGGATCGTTTGCAAGTCCAATCCCCAATCTCTCATGTACAGAGTTATGAGCGATTGATACAAATCACAATTCTTCATAGGAAAGGGCCCTGGATCGTTGGCAAGTCCTATCCCCCATCTCTGAATGTACTGAGTTACGATTTGCATCAATCGTAAGTCAAAATGCAATGAATCACAACTCTTTCTGGTTTGCCACCCCTTCCAGAATTCTGACAATGCATCATGTTATGAGATACATTTTATAAGTTACCCCAATCACACTTCCCCTCTGGGCTTGTGAGCCTTATATTGCCAAAGTGCAATGAATCACAACTCTTTCAGGTTTGCCACCCCTTCCAGAATTCTGACAATGCACCATGTTATGAGATACATTTTATAAGTTACCCCAATCACACTTCCCCCCTGGGCTTGTGAGCCTTATATTGCCTTTGAATCCCCTATAGTGATTTGAGCATAATTCCTACATCAGACAAATTTCCTGTTCCTATGAGATGAGGAGGAAAATTTTAAAGAAGCCTCAATGATTTTATATTATAAACTCATTAGAAAACAAAACCACTTTCCATCAACTCTTATTGGCTTACCTTGAAAATGATTGTAAATTATTATCCTCTACTAGCCTTTCCTAATTATACTACATGGTAGGATTCATCTTTCCTCATTTCAAAGAGGTGGGAAATAAAATGGTACCCTGTTTTTCCACGAGGAATCTCAACTTTAGGGAAACCAAATCACACGTCCCATCTGAGCTTCTAAGCCATATTTTGGATGCTTAAAGTAATTTCTTAGCCACTTCTCCATTAAACACTTATATTTTTTTACCTAGAAAGTATATTGTAAATTGTCTTTCTTTGCTACTCCTGATTATTTATAGCACCTAGTATGATTATTGAAATCTGCCAATCCTCTCTCCTTTGATTTCAAAGAGGTGGTGAAAACACCCTGTATTTCACAATCTCAACAGGTTAATCCTTTGTCATGTGTCATATTATAAGGATACCCCCTGTGTATTTAACTATATAAGCCTTAAAAAAAAAACAAGGACATCACCTTGTTTGTATCTCTTGGTAGTAAGCTATAAAGCAATTAAAAACACAAGATTTACATATCTTTTCACATTTATGTGACATTCATTATCGTGTACTCTGCGGGTAACTTGTGTTTTTTTTTAGAGACTGTATTTTGTTTTTTCTCCCTCTCTCCACCTGTGTTCGTTACTGATTGATCAATTAATTGTGTTCATAGACCATAAGTAAGAGTGAAGACAAAAGCAAATCAAACACATTATGGATTAATCTGAAACTTGTATTCCTTCTTCCCAACCACATTTGACAATCTGTTATTGTTCCTCTTATCATTCAACCCTCCTCCTCCTCCTCCTTGATTCTTCGCAGTCCTTTCATTCCCCAATCCATTACTACTACTACTACTCCTCCTCAAACCACCACCTCCACCTCCCACGCCTGGCTGGCTGGCTGTCTTGGGACTGGACGGCTGATGAGGGCTGTGGGAGGAATTCCCCACGCCTCGCTGAGGGGAGTTCCCCATTCTCTCCAGGCTGAGCTGGCTGTGTGAACGCGCCACGCTGGGGCCGTTCCCACTGTTTGCGATGGTGGAGCCTCGCTGGTGCATGAGAAGCTGTTCTCGTGCCTTGCTGAGGGCCTCTGTGAGCTCAAATCGCTCTTCACATTCCCTGTGGACCGTCTCCTGCAGGAACCCAATCTGCAAGGGGAAAAATTAGAATTAAGTTGTGATTACTTTAAAAGAAGCTGTTATCATTAAAGATACTTAATATATCATATTTTTTTTAATTCTTTAAACAGCGAAATCACATACAGACCTACCAAGTCTCCCTGATTTCACAGGAGACTCCCTGAAAATAGAAAATAGACCAATATTACTGCATTTAATATTGCATTTCATCACATCACCCAATCTTCCTGATTATTGATAGATTATTGTCATTAGGTTGTATGCATTTGATAGACATCGCTCTGATTTCTGATGAAATTTCCTCATTTCTTCCTGATTGTTAAATTTCAATGTTGGTAGCACTGCATATGTGGTTGCATTTAAAGTCAAACTGTTACTGCAAAAGAAAATTGAAAAAGGTTATAACAAACACTTCATGGCCAATAACCAAAATTTGCCTTTAAAGACTTTGACCTTCAACAGTTACATGAAATACAGTTTAATTGAAATACCATGTACAATTTGAAGAAAAACAAGTAACTTTCTTTTCAGCTCATTACCTCTTCCTTGCTCTGCTCCAGTTTCTTGCTGAGGCTAGCCTTGTCCTGCTGCAGGGAAGATAAGTCTTGCTCTGCCTCATGTAACTCTGCTCTCAGGGCCTGGAGCTCTCCGTCATTCTTACTGTCTCCTTGCGCTATGAGGGAGAGAACATGAGACTTGTGTATTGTTTACTTCAAATGTATTTCATGTTGTTTTGTTTATAGATTCTATTGTAGTCGTTTCCTCTCCTCAATTTCCTGTTTTCCCTCTACTTCATCTTCCTCTTTCCGATTCTCTTTCTCTTCATCTTCTCTTCCTTTTCTTCTTCTTTCTCTTTCTGTTTTCTTCTTCTCAGTTTTCCATCTCTTCTTCAAAACTGTATTTTTAAGAATCAATTCATGCAAACTTTGAAGGGCATATCCTGTACTGGGAAGGCAAAAAAGCCTTCAAAATGTAATTGTTAGCAATCTTCTTGCCAATGGTCTTAAATTCATGTATTGTCTATTTTAGAAGCTTTCTGAAAGCTATTTGCCCTCAAATGATCTAGATTTTGAGTAATGAGTGATTAAATCACAAATCCTCAAAATGTTCGGCCCAAACATTTTGAGGATTTAATCATTAATTACTCCATATGTGGATCATTTGAGGGCAAATAACTTTCAGCAAGCTTCTAAAATGGACAATACATGAATTTAAGACCATTGGCAAGAAGATTGCTAACAATTACATTTTGAAGTCTTTTTTGCCTTCCCAGTACAGTATATGCCCTTTAACATAGCTAATGTTGTGCAATTACATTAACTGTATTAACTGTTTCAAACGAAGTGATCATAACATTACAAAAATATATATTTAAGGTTTAAAATAAGGAAAAATAGAACATTCATTTATATGTACCCAAACAAATGTATGCAATGATTACATTTCATTGCAAAGAATTTTTTGAAAAAGTTTGGAATCCATAATCTAAATGCCCTCCTTTCCTTCTACAAAGTTTCAACTGTCATGGAATACACACCGAGTTCTTTCCTCAAGGAGGCAATAATTTTCTGCAGACTGTCGATCTCTTCCCTCAGAGCTTTCTCCTGGGCCGCAGCCAGCCTCTTACTCTCCGCCAGCTCTCTCTCCAGGCCCTCCAGTCTCGTCTTTAGAGACTCTTTCTCGTCCCGGAGATTAGATTTTAACTGAAAGAGAGCGGCGAAAAACAACCCTCATTAACCCTATATATGCCAGGCAGAATGCTGCTCTATGGGATTACTATGGGATTGATATAAATAGATTGATTGATAGATAGATTGATAGATATAAATGAAATAAATCCACCTAGAGATTTCAATTCAACAATCAGGTAGATTTGGGTAAATTTCATCAGAAATCAGGGAGATGTCTATCAAATGCTCAAACCTAATGACAATAATCAATAATCAGGGAGATTGGGTGATGTGATGAAATCCAATGCAGTATCATTGGTCTATTTTCAGGGAATTTCCTGCGAAATCGGGGAGACTTGGCAGCTCTGCACCTGTGGCATGTTACGGGTTAATTACCTCCATAACAAGCTTCCTGCTTGGCTCGCCTGGCTTGCCACAGGCCTTATTAGAGAAAATTGTATCATTATTCGGCTTTCAAATTGGCAACCCTACTTTTTTTCTAAAATCAGATATTGATTGTTAAAGATTGTCCGTCCCTTTTGCAAGCTTAAAATTTGAAATCGTCTATCACGATCGTAAATTGAAGAAAGTGTGATTCAAGACCATTTCTAAGAATATAGCATGTTGAGGCTTTCTGTATATGTAAAAATTTCAGCCGTTAAATTTCAAACCAACTTTTTTCGTACTACGAAAAAAGTATTAGTCTTTGTTACAGTATCTATGTGGTTATTATGCATGTGTGAAATCCTAATTTTATGATTAATCACCAAACTTTGGAGATTATTCCTTCTATAGAACATTTTTTTTTTCATAATGCGTTTTATAATTTAATAAACAGATTAATCAATAAAGCAGATATTTCAACACAAACTGCTAAGAGCCTGAGGTAAAGACTATTAATCAGACGTTGTTTACGTGCATTATTTGAATTTTACACAACGTATCAGTTTCAAATTATGAATATACAGCTTGCTAACACTTCTCTATATGTTTGCCAATGTTTCGATGCTTTTGTGGTGATCTGAAAAAGGGAAGGGCTGTCTTTAAACGACATTTACATGTACCTGATATTTAACATACATCAAAAACACACAAAGTAAGGCTATAATTGTGCCAATTTGAAGAGCAGAATACGTATTTCAAATTTTTCAGCATGTTGCCAACTTTAAGATTTAGTGATTAAGTCACATTTATTTTGCCTGAAAAAATTAACATTTCAAAGGTAATACAAATCACTGAACAACAAATATTAAGTCAACCTGTGCAGAAATTCATTCTCTTATTATTTCTAAAGCTAGGTATCAAAAGTTATAGCTCCAAAGTGCATATTTGTGGTATTTGATGATCCTGCATGGAGGCACTACCAACCTTGGTCTCCGCGTTGCTGAGGTCGTGTTTGTATTTGAGGATCAGCTCCTCGTTCCGCTGCTTCTGTATTTCCAGATCCTGGGAGAAAAAATAGCAGAGAGAAACAAAAAGAAATTCAGAATCAGCCAAAATCTTAATGAGCAATGCTGACGTATGACAATGGACTCTAAGGAGAACTTTGGTCAGAATTCAACTCAAAACATGTATTGTGTAGTATTTCTTTTCACTCCTGCTTGTGCGCATGCACTCACATGAAATTTGCAGTGAGATGAAATCTTATAATAAAATAACATCTAGGAATAATCTTCAACATGGTACTCAATGGAACAATGTAAACTCTGTAAATGAAGGAAAATGTGGTATAGATATACAGTGTATAGTGATTAGTGATGAGAACACATTATCTTTGATCAGTAAAAGTGCTCATTGAACATAAAACATCATTGTGGTGGCAAGAGCCGATGTAAGAATAGACTTAATATCTGACATCCAAGCTCAGAGATTGTATACTTACCACTTGGAATGACTTTTGAAGTTTTTCTTCCAGACTCGCCAGTTCTCTTGCCTGCTTCTCCCTCTCTTTGCTCAGACACTCGTTCAGCTGAGAACCAATAAAAAACAAGCGATTTACAGTTAAACCTGTCTATAATGGCCCCTGATATTAAGACCACTTCTTTTGTCAAGACCACTCAATTTGAATCTCTCCATAACACTTTGCATGTTTTTTCCACCTGTCTATAAAGACCATGGTCCTGTTGCATAAAACTTACTATTGATGGTAAGTTTGCTATCAATGGCAACTTCTATAGAAACCTTGAATTTGATTGGCTGTCTATCGATATTACCATGGTAGTTACCATTGATGGCAGAGTTACCATTAATGGTAAGTTTTATGCAACAGAGCCCATGTCCATGTCTTATCAAGAAGTGCAACTGATCGCAAATAGACTTGCAATTGATATCAATCCTAACTCTGTACATTAGAAATAGGGGATTGGACATCGCAACTCTTTACAAGATGGGGCCAATGTGTCCATAAATTATTGTTTTTGTTTGTTTCCCTTGTGGTGGTCATAAAAGAGCTGACTCTATAAATTTGGTCTTTAATATCTCTCAAAGTCATGAGTAGGCAATATGATCATAGAGTGAACATGGTGGCTCGCAATATCCCATATCCCATATATAATGATGGCTCTGCAAAACACTGAGATGAGATTGTGCACGATATAAATTAAGTATTATTATTAAAAATAACAACAGCAATTTTCCCTACATAAAAGCAAGTATCAACTCCTTTTCCATAAAGTATAATCCCTATGTCTGTGATAACCATAACACTTCTTTACGACATAACATTATTGCCATAGCTACATGAAGCAGGAAGACAAATAACATGATGAATATATATAATTTTTGCATAGCTGTTTATGTAACATTATACAAAGTATAAATTGTTTTATCGATGGACATTTTAATAAATAAAGAATATCTTGATGTACATTTTAAACTCTAATGATACGTTTTATGAGGCCTACCTTCTCAGGCCACCCCTCTGCATCCTGTATCCGCTGAGCAAAGCTCTGCTTGAGTTGTTCAATGCGATGCTGGTGTGACATTACCATGGTTTCTCTGTAATCAGAAGATGTGCAAGTTTAGTATTTACATTTCTTCTTTTCTATCTATCCACCTTTCGTCTCTTAGCACTGAGCAATCTCCCCTTGCACACTCAGAGACATCCTGGAGTTGCCTCCCAGATGCCTCCTCCTTGCCGTTCTACACCCCCTCCTGTCTTCTTTCCCTCTCTCACTTTCACGCCATCTATCTATGTATCTGTCAATATCCTCTTTCAGCACCATATAAGCTCTAACTTCATATTCATTCATCAAGCCATCTACTAATTTCCTGACAAGCCCATCTACGACAATAGTGTACGCACACCTTCACCTTTCTGAATTATTCTATTCTATTCATCCATTCATCTGGGCAATTCCGCAGGTTTGGTTAAAGTCATGTAACATGAGTAGCCAAAGCTTCTTTATTTTATATCCTGTTACAGTTTTGCAGAAATTATGAAAATAACTATTTAGGAAGCAAACAGTCTACCTTTCCATCACACGCAATCATATCCTCAGCAGAGAAACTTCTTTTTCAATCAAATAAAGAAGCTTTGTTAACTCATGTTACACGACTTCAACCAAACCTGTGGAATTGCCCATCTGTCTTCCTGTCTGTTATTCATCCACCCACCTTTCTTCCCTTAGTGCTGAGCAATCCTTCCTGGCACTCTCCAAGGCCTCCTGGAGCTGCCTCATCTCTCTCACAGAAGCCTCCTTCTTGCTGTTCTCCACCGCCTCCAGTCTCCTCTTCCTCTCCGCCTCTTTCTCCTTCAGCCCATCTATCTCTCGCTGGTACTTCTGCGCCTCCTCTGCCCGGCAACGCAGCTCATCCTGCAGTTTGTTGATGCTGTTGCTAAGATACTGTTCATGCTTGGTCCTCTGCTGTTGAACCTCCTCCACCTCTCTTGTTTTATTCCTAGATTTCGGGAAAATCAACCAAAATTAAATCCTTTCTAAAATTCTTCAAAATGTAAAAATCTCATCAACACATTATGTATGCTCAATTCAAAATAAGACAGGGAAATCAAATTATTTTTTAGAGGCAAAGTTTCATTCATTGACATAAAATAATCTTTTTTTAAAAAACAATTTGTATTATATTACATAATTCTTACTAAAAAAAATAGGGGAAAACTTACCGCTCTGTTGCATGATAAAGTCACAGTTTTTGTTCATACAACTACCAGTAATAAACTTTATTTTTCTGGTTTGACACTGTTATCTTAACTAACTACCTTTCCAAAATGTATGAATTCCAAATGAGTTCCAAATGATCAATTATCGTTATTATTCATTCCAACTTGCTGAAAATGTTTCAATCATATTTTTGATGTTCAAATTGGCACATTTAATTGCTCTAAAATGTATTTTGACATTCTTTATTTAGAAAGGCCCTGGTTGTGAATTACTTAAGGTAAATGAGTTCACACATGATCTCACCTCAAAAGCTCTTTAATCTGTACAGCTTCTGATTTAGCAGTCCTGGAAGAAGTCAAGGCATCTTGAAGTTCATCATGCAACCCTAGACACAACAAAAAACATGGATGCAGTTATCATCACACTTGCTACTTCGGAATACAAAACAATAAAAACATATTTCAATATCTAAATGTCATCTCACTCTCTCCTTCTCCCCTTGTAATAAACAAGACTGTGATTCAAACATATAGGTTGGTCACCAGAAAATCTTTGATTACCAGGGGAAAAGTAAGAATGTACATCGGATATCCAAGCTCCATGCACTGTGCCAGGAAAGCAAAACCAATAAGAATTATGAATTTGACACTATTTCTACACATGTGCTATAAACTAAGCTGGCCCAAGTGTTTACACCTCATATTTTATACACTGAAGACCACATTCAGTACACACAAAAAACTGCAATCTCCCAACTGCATTCATTAGGATGAAAAACATACATAAAATACAACGTGACATATTCCTATCATTAATATTCAACATGAAGAAAAAAATTAGAGAAATTGTGAATCCAATCAATTAAATTGAATCATTTTATGTTCACCCAACCCTGTTTGACACAAAACCATACTTACTTTGCTCTGCAGCTCTGAGCTCAGCACACTGTGCTTCAAGCTGCTTGATTTGACCTTCGACCTCTTGTAACCTCTGACCCTGCATTGAGCTGGAAGCCACCTGCTCCTGAGCTGCGGTAAGCTGAGTCTGGAGGGAGGCCGCGTTCTGCTCGGCTTTCTTTGCTCTTGACACGATGCCTTCCACAACTGAGAAAGAAATTATGACAGTAAATTACTACTTATAATTGAGCCTGTCTACACAGACCACTGTCTATAAAGACTACTGAACTGTAAAGACCATCCTCTTTAAAGACCACCTGTCTGCAAAGAAAAGTCTAGTCAAACATCTTCAGACACAACTGAAGGGGGAAATGATACTGCTCCCTAGATTTTAAGCTGAGTTTGGATGGTCGTCAATATTTATTATTTTTTTGTAGCCTAGAATTCTGACAAAGCAGAAGCTCTTATCATGTCTCTCTGCACCGCAGTGAGATGTTGAAGCGCGCTGTACAGTTTATCACGCTGGCAAATCCAGAAAACATAATCACCCTCTTTCTGAAATATATTGACATTTAGAAATAGAAGACAAGATGACACATCTTGTCAAAGTAGCTAGGTAGAATAAACAAACTCCTACCTTGTTTTTCTTTCAGGCAGACTTTCTGAATGACAGAGGTTAGTTTCTTGGCTGTAGCATTCATCTGGCTCTGGCATTGGCTAAGCTCCGTCCTCACGCCATCTAATGTTTGCCTCTCAGCACCAAGCCTAATCTTGATCGCAGGCAGTCTGTCCAGCATGCTAGATTTCCATGTCCTGTGGAATGCGATTAAAGAATGTGGTGTGATCTATAATTACATTATCTAAATAGAAATACAGTGAAACTTTCTCTAGTGACCACCAATATAGAAAGACTATGTGTTCATAGAGACCACATGATTTGTTTCCCTTTAAAAATAATTTTTGTGGAAACGTGTACTAATGTAAACTTGTAGATTCATTGTAAAGGTCACCTGCTTATAAAGGCCACATTTCTTCATATATTTTTCACTGAATTAATATTTGACCACCAGAGACATGAAAGACTATCCTAATAGATTTTTAAATCAGTTTTGGACACCATCTAAGAAATACATAACATACATGGCTGGAACTGTGTTCAACACAAGCCTGATGTTTTGATACAAATTTGGTCACATAGTTCACCATGTGTACAACATTGTCTTTGCTGGACATGCTGCCACACCTAAGGTCAATTTCATTGAACCTAACTTATTACAGATACAAAATATAAATTCTAGCATACAATTATACGTTGAGAACCATAGACAATATAATCATTCTCCACGACTAATGGTAATAACTGTGAACATAAATGTAATCGTGGAGTATATTTGGTTGAAGATTACAAAAAATAGATACCTGCAGATTGAGAATAGAATGTTTTTACCTGAGTTTCTGGGCATGAACCTTCTCAGTCTCAAGCTGTCTCTGAGTCGCTTCACTCTGCTGCTTCGTCTTCCACAGCTCATCTTCTTTAGTCTTTATGTTTGTCTTCAGCTGTTCAATACTGAGAAAGGAGACGCCGACAAGTGCCAGATCAATAAAGGTAAGGGTAGCAGTGGTTAATAATGGATTGTAATTCTGTCATAGCCATGAATCCCATGCTTGTTTATTTCAGGAAACCATGAAGGAATCATCTCAATACAAGATCCTTGAAATTAAACAAGCTTCAAACCTGGTCAATGACGTGGGTTGAACAGTTCTGTTATGATCACTTCCTATAATCATTATCACTACTAACTCTTACCAATAATTCCATTTAATTTTTTACCAGAGCATACTAATAATGTTAACATATCTGAGACAGTCACTGAAATATGATTCAGTGGGTGCCAACTTAACAATTACAGAAATCAATTCATGAATTACTTGGAAGTCATCTACTGTTTTATTACAGCTTTCTTTGTGTAAGTTTGGGTTAAGGATATTGGACATACCTTGCTTCTCGCTCACTCAGAATCTTGTCTTTCTCCGATAAACTTGCTCCTAGTTTCTCAACGTCAACCTTGAGTTGTTTTTCTCGTTCTTCACAACCCTTGTACTTTTCCAACTCTGCCTGGACTTTGACGAGCTGTATGGAGACAAGTTTGAAAAGATTTACAAAGGATCATCTGTATGTTATTTCAAAATCAAATGATGGTAATATGTCACAAGCTTGAAAGATATTAAGGGTTCCAAATGTGTGCTTGTCAGGTTGCAGAGGGCAAGCAGAATTTGAGATGAAGTATTTTTTAGTATACATACCTGCATAACAAATAACATTTTGAAGAAATTAATTTTATGCATGTACTGTTATGATATACAGAAAAATATGAGATTACCTTTTTCTCCCTCTTTGGAGAATAAAAAATGGCTCCTAATTTTACAATTCCAGATGCAATAAAGTTGCATTTAAAGTTTGGTTCAAAGTATATGATTTTCAACTTGCATTCATACTTCCATAATTTTTCCAGCAGTCATACCACTCAAAAGAACATGATCAAATTTCCATTGGATTGACAGAGATATCGCCCATTAGCGACAGATGTCAGTTTCAAGGTGCAATGATCTAAATTTGCAATGTTCTACAGTGCAATATTTGACGCAAGATTTCTCCAAAAGTTTCTTGCTTATCTTCAACACGACACAATTTCTTTAAAGAATATAATTTTCTTAACATGTGAGTGAAATTTTAATATTCTAGCTGACCATTTTTGTATGAAAATATTGAAAAGAAGGGGGCGCGCTTGAGGCACTCGCATCATACCTCCTTTTCTAGCCGTTTGACCTCATGGTGAATGAGGTAGCTGACACCACAGAACGTGCAGACAGTGTCATCTCTTGTCATCTGCTGAATCTCCTCAGGAAGAGGGTGCTCCAATGGAAGACGTTCGATGCTAGACGGCGTATCAGTCATCTTGGGAAGGATTGCTAAGGCTTCTTACATACATCCTCAGTGGGATCGACCATCTCTGTATGAGTGATCACAGAGCAGAGTAAAAATGAGTCAAGTTATTTTCACCGAGGAGGATATGTGATACTTGATACTTGACGCAGTAATCCCTTAAAGCAGCTACATGAAGTTATACTGGGATGATTTAGTGCTGTTGTGTCATCAGGAGGTGACAGATGCATGCTAAAATTTAGTGCAAGTAAAAATTTGTAGCTGTATACACAGTGGGGGAGCAAACAGCAGGCTGCACTGTTTTTATAACATGTAGTGCAACCTTCTGGAAGGTCATCAATCCAGTGGCATTAACTGCTGGTCCACGTAGACTGTTCCAAATTCTTATTGTTCGTGGAAAGAAAGAGAATTTGATGACGTCAATGGTTGCTTGAGGGATGATGTATTTGAGATTGTGATCATGCCTTCCACAGTCATTTGCTACTGCTAGGACGATTGTTGGTGGGAGAGGCAAGTTGACCAGTTTGTGTTGCAGTTTATAAAAAAAAGGGAACACTGTGCAAGAAGTCGCTGTGTGTGAAGAAGGTCCCATCCATGTGCAGTCACAAGAGCTGATGATGATGTTGAGTGTCTGTAGTCGCCCTGAACAAAACGGGCAGGTTTTTTTTTTTTTTTTTTTTTTTTTTTTTTTTAACTCTTTGTGCGTTCACCTGTGAACCCCCTGTGCGTTGCATTAATTTGTGTGTGCGCATATTCCAATGAACTCTTGTCGGAGTAGTAGCTTTCAAGGGCTATAACTTTTTATTAGATTGTCGTGAGGAAAAATAGTGTACATATAAAATATAGAGAATTGCATGGGCTTTCCACTCATATGTATTTTGTTTAGCAGTTGAGGAGCTACTGTATCACAGGGCTTTACTTGTGCAGAACATTTGAAAAAAAATGTCAATGTGTTCAGTTGTGCTAATGTAAATGATATGTTGGACTCTTCATTTGCTGTAAATTGCAGGGAAATTATTACAGTTATTTTGCTAAGACCATGACCTTTCTATTGATATCAAAATCAATAAGTTTTGAAAAGAAGAAAGTTCGATGCAGGAAGTGCATAGAAAAGCCTGTATGGCCAAGAATTTGGCTTGATTAGGACTCTAGGAGCTCTTTGTGTTGTAATACAAAGAGATCGCCTCCAATGCGGACATGTACACGCAACCACTAAGACCGTGACCTTTCTATTGATATCAAAATCAATAAGTGTTGAAAAGAAGAAAGTTCGATACAGAATGTGCATAGAAAAGCCTGTATGGCCACGAATTTGGCTTGATTAGGACTCTAGGAGCTCTTTGTGTTGTAATACAAAGAGATCGCCTACAATGCGTACATGTACACGCACCCACATTATCACAGTACAATAACAAGGAACTTGTGTGATTTTCTTCTGTACTGTACTGTACAAGATGGAAAAATACCGAAACAAAATGATCAAAATTCTCCAAAATCTTCTATGTAACCCTATGCTGCAACGCGAACGAGCGGAAAGCCTGTTACAGTGACGATCGCGAGCAATAGTACCGAACAGTGGTACGGTTCGCAGTACGCACATATTTCCATTTCCATTCACCTACGTGTGTTCTGTGCAAAATTGCGAACGAAACGTGTCCACGGTTGTGCATTGATGCGAACGAAACGTACAAAGAGTTAAATAGCTGCTCAAGCTCTTTTACCTGGCAAGCCTTGGTGATGCTGGGGTTCTGTATTCCAAATGAGAAAATTACAAATGAGGAAATGGGAGCAAGGGGGAGAAACAAGAAGAATAAAAAGGAGAAGGGCAAGAAGGAATATACAGAGAAAGAGAAAGAGAAGGAGCGGCACGGAGGAGGAGGAGAAGAAGGAGAAGAATGTTGTAACAATTTGATGAGATTTCAAATTAATCAACACATGGAATAGCACTAACGGGACCGAAGGGAAAAATGAATTAATCCCTTGTTTACACGTCATAAATTACATCTGTCAGCACCACTGATTTCATATAAATAACACGATACTGTTCGGGAAAATAGAGTTATGGGTTCAAAATACTACTTACAGTCATATCCGACCAAAATTCTACAATTCCGACTCATTTACACAGCTCATCTCATTCAGTTGCTAACGTAAACGGAATTCTTCGGCGATTAAACCTAGCGACCATTCTCTCGCTCCGATCGCTCGCATAAAAATTAAAACTGGGGACCAATACAACAATGAGCCCAAGTGTAGCTCAATGCACAAACGTACTCTTCTTCAAAACGTCCTGAATTTCAAGAAATCGAGATGTCTTCTTTGCTATGGAAGGTTCTTAGTCTTCAACATGTGTGTCTAAAGCAGTCACTGTTTGTTTCAAGATCATTTTCAAGTAGTAAGTACGATATATTTAACCACGAATAAGTGCATAAAACATGCATTGTCAATTTCGATGGTCCCAAACGCTCATTTTTGTGCAGGACAAAACTCTGCCAGTCAGATATAGGCGTGTTAATGCAATGTCCATGCCATAAATGCCATTTGTCAGGACACATCTCAGAATACCCATGTATAAATTATATGTTAAAGGACATTATGTGCACATTAGACATTAACATGATTATGATCACAAACTTGATTGACAAGCCGTATGAAAATGAATAAGATTTCCTCTAATTTGCATTTAAGATTTAAATGATTTGTCATAGTAACGTATAATTAAATTTAAAACCATTTAAAAAATTTATATAATATAATTCTCTCTGTTTTAATCCTCTCTCACAGGTGTTGTACTGTGCAAGACTAAAGAACGACCTTCAAACGAGTCACTAATAAATTGGAAGAAGCTGCCAATTCCCAAGAAGCCGGAGAAGGACTACTGGTCGGAGAAACGCGCGCTCTTCGGCGAGAATGACTACAAAGACATCCTGGGTGATGGCACATGGTCCCTGCGCAAGAACATCAAGACAGGCCCTTGGTGGATGCGGGGATGGAAGGGCAACGAGCTGCAGATGCTGATCAGGAAGAGGAAGGTTGTCGGGTACAAGATGGGGCCCGAAGAGAGGCACAACGTTAGCAAGAGGATCACATACCTGTATAAGTTCTTGAACAGGAACAAAGGGAAGGGCCACTACAAGGGGGACCGGTGAGAGGTCAAGGACAAGAAGTTCTCACATGGACTGTTTGAACTCTGCATATTACAGAGCATGGATCACAAGATGGCATGCATGGCCACTGAACAAATTTGGACCTAAAAAGCGCTATCATCTTTTTCTCTTCCCTTACCCCTCTCCAACGGGCCTTCCATTCGCCTAGGATGGCATTGTGATTGCGTGATAGATTCAAGGGACCCCCAAAGTGCTCCTCACATTCTCTTCCCTTCTCTTCAGCATCCATTTGCTGGAGATAGGCACTTTATGTTCAGTCACATTGCTTTCATCTGAGTTAGATTTCTTTGCATTGTGCTACATTGTTGATTCATTCTTTTGAAGTTATCAATTACATCTGACAGGTTACAATGAAGTGTGAGAGTATGAGTCACTACATATTCAAGAATTTGTGTCTTACCCTACCTTAGCATTGTCAAAAGTTTGATCAGAATGTGTAACCTGTTGAAATCAATGGGCATGTTGCACATGTTTCATTGACTGGATAAAGTAAAAGTAATATCTTGCATGAAAGATTCATGCCTGTGTTTCCTATTTATGTCACTTTGTAAAATATTTCTTACCTTGATTTCAAATTATGCTGTCAACACCCTTCTAACAGGATTGTATGTATGAAACAAGAAAAGTGCAAACCATGTTGGTCTGAAGTTTATTATAAAGAATAAGGGACTTAATTATAGTTGAATTATTTTCAGAGTAATAAGGGTTTCCTTTTAAATGTTTGTAATGTAAACATGGTGATCAGAGTGTAATGTCGATTTCTTAAGTGTGAACAACAAGTGAATTTAGAATGTTAGAATCAACATTCAGTACAAACATTCAAAGGGAAGTTCTTAAACAGTTTTTATGCCATGGTATTAACACAGATTTATTTTTTGGTATGCAAAAGGAATCATAAACCACAGTTAATTGAGGACACATGACCTGAAAGTAAATTAACCTATTCATTACCTTTGAAACACAAGTTTGTACACTCTGATTGGTCTTTCTAGGGCTTGGTACTGACAGGGTTTATTTAATGGTCCAATTTGAAGACCAAGTCCCATTGAGTCCCATGTATTGCATATCCAGATGAGCACTGCTCCATGTTTAACTCTTCTTGCGCCAGATAAAATGCCTTGTGCTTGTGTGCATTAAATTACTTGTGCAAAAAATAAAGAGGTAATGTCATTTGGGAAATGCATGTACATGTACCATGAGGCACCATGAAGTGAATGGTCGAAATAAAAAAAGACATATTACTGATTAATGGTCACAGGTGTCCTTTCGTGTCTTGTAGTTGGAGTTCAGAAAATAGATAGAGTATTAAAATGTATTCTTTTTTCACATTTTCTCATTAATTGTCAGGCATGTTCTAACTGTATTTTACGTTTACATGTACATGTATCACAATGCATTATGTTGACTTCTACACTAGCTTTCTAAAATGCATTACCTCAATATTTAAAGTTGTAAATCTCATCACTCACTCATAATTTTGTCTATATTCCCTCTTTTCTTGAGATCTCTCTCTCTCTCTCTCTCTCTCTCTCTCTCTCTCTCTCTCTCACACACACACACACACACACACACCTCTTTCTTTGTACACCCCCTCGCATGTACCCATGGAAGCATTAGGACTACACTTTTTCAAAGTATGAATATGAACTTTTGTCTTGCATGCATACATTTCATAAAATATTTATTTCCATGTACATCTATATTCAATTACATGTACATGTAATAGATGTTTCACTCTGCTTAATTGCAAAGTCCAGTGAAGCTCAAAAACATATCTTGGCCTCAGTATTTTCAAAGACACGTCAACACCTTTTTGACCATACATGAGAAAACATCACTATGAAAGGGAAAGTAATATGTAATATAATGCAAAGATTTCATTTATCAATCTTTAAACATTAATTTGCATCTCATTTCTCCCCGATGCCAAACTCTCATATAGAATATTCATCTGCTTGATAAACGCCAAACTTTCATATCAAGCCGGCATCTAAACTTCTGTGACTCAAATCCTTGTGTTACCCCTAAAGCTTCAATGTATTCTCTGAACTACAGTACATGTATACAAAATAACTATTCCTTATTGCTCAGATGAAGCAACGTATCGGCAGTCAAATTGTACATGTATTTGTTTAATTGGTCCAGATTAAATTGAACCACACGCTCATCCTCTCAGCTCAGAATGTTCCTATTTCTATGTTCAACAATTAAACTTATAAATGTATAGCACTGTCATTCCATGAATGCTATAGTGATGTGGTAAATGTATTCACCCTTATTGTATTCTTTGGGTCTTTTACATGACAAGTGCAAAAAATTTGATCATCCCACATTACATTTTATGAGTCCAAAATAACCCATAATGACCACAAAAAGCATCTGTTTTATTTAATTGAAACATTCATGTAAATAGCACATCGTAAATGCAATATGTTAATGCCTGAACAGCAATTATGGTGAAGAAGTCCTCATTTCTTTGCCTCATCAATTTCTCACAAAACTTAACTAGAAACACTGCGATAATGCTGTGTGAATGTATACATTTTCTTTGGTAGAAAGACAATTGAATGGGCCCTTATAAATATTCAGAGGCAGCAGAATCAAGGGACGTAAATGATGAGCGGTGGAATACTTCTCAAGCCTGATGTCAAGATATATTAAGAATCGCAAAAAATAATTTGCAATTTTCGTATGAGGATTTCTTTTTCACACAAGGGCTCTTTCTTGCATTATGGGGGACTGGGGGATAAATCAACATGAGCCCCCTTGATTTTTTTTTTTTTTTTCATAAATCACAAAAACCTTCACACTATGAAGCAGATGTAGACATTCACAGCAGAAAAAGTTCCAATGTATCAGGTTTCTTTCAGCTACCGGTATAGAAATCATTGTGTGTTCCTTATTCAAAATGAATGAGCATAAACAATTACCATTACCTCAGTGCATCATTTACTTTTATGTCAATTAAGAAACTTTGTTTTAAAGTTTCAAGCCTTGACTCAAAACTGACATTTACATTTTTTGTTCAAAGTTTTACATTATACATTTCACATAACGTTTCAAAGTGTTTGTAAAAAGTTTACAGAGAATATGTCATAGATAAAAATAGTTAAAAGAAATACCATACAGAGTTGCCCTAATGCTTTAAAGGTAAGGGGTAGCAGTTTCAATTATTACCTGTTGTAGTCATGGTAGTATTTCTTCAACATCATTGTCAACATAACCAGGGTTTATGTTTTGTTTGATTTTAAGGATTTTACCAAGTTTAGATGATTCCTTCATAGTATACCAAAATGAAAAAAAGAAGAAATCCATGATGGTATCAGAATGGCACTCCATTTATGATGGATCCAATAGTCTTTGCCACAACTTCCCCTTCCTTTAATATCATTATACAGGTACTGGGGGGGGGGGGGGGGGGGGACTTAATGAAAAGTTTGTGTTCTACAGTATACCCAATATCCATACAAAATGACATTTGTGTGGCAAACATTTTTTTAAGAAAAGGTTGACATATCTATGGAGCTTTTTTGAGAAATGTGGCATAAAACGTAGAGAAAGGCATAGTCCAATAGTCTTTCTTCCAGCAGCTAGTACAATACTGATCCCGGGTCTCCTCTCAGCTGGGATCCAACTTGTGCGCTATGGAGAGATAATGAAAGACAGAGATTAATGTACATACATAAACAGAGAGACAGACACACAAACAGACATACAGAGATAGAGGGAAGGGAACAAAACAAAGATGAGAAGCGAGACAGACCAAGAAAGAGACAAGGACATGAATAGACAAAAACAGAGAGATGAGAGTTAAAGAGAGAGAGAGAGAGAGGGAGAAGTCATAGTTATGCACTTGCTACCATAACATTAACTCTTTAGAATCAAAATGTTCATGTTGACCGTTTTATAATAAAGCTTGACTGAATCAAGGAATATTGACAATAATAAAGGTACATACTTGGTTTATAATTTGGTGCAAAAATATACATTTCTTGCTCATATTCATTCAAGCTATCACTCACTGCAAATAGAGCCTTTTCAACAATTCCTCAATATTGGAAATCATTTGTTTCCTCCCAAAATGAGATAACTTACCAGAAACAAATAAAGGTATTGGCGATTTACAAAAATTCAATATTGCTGTAACAATACAGTATTACTGTAAATTTCATTTGAAAAGTCATCAGACAAAAGGAATTAAACAGTTTTTAATTAATATCAATTGTTTGTAAGTTACTCACATTGCCTGGGTATCCTGAGCTGCTCAGTGTCGCTCACAGTGCATTCATGGATGGCTTGGCGGAAAGTGTAGCGCACTTTCAGCTGTTTCTCCTCTCCTACACATGGGTCATAAAACCCTGGAAGACTTGTCTGATAGACAGAACGAAGGAGAAAGAAAAAAGATTAATGGAAGGAGGCAGAGATGAATTCATAGACGGCTTAGCGGCAACTATGGCACACCTTTAGCTGTTTCTCCTCTCCTACACATTGATGATAGAACCCTGAAAGACTTGTCTGATAGACAGAACAAAGGAAAAGGAGAATATCAATGAAAGGAGGAAAGAATGAGATAAATATGACTACCCTTTACTATTCTTCAGTTTCCACATGCTACTGAGCACACCAAAAATGAAAGTAAATCTTTCCAATGCTTTTTTCATGAAAAAGACAAATTCAAGCCAAGATGCCATCAGTCTGACCATTTCTCTTATCCCTCTCCGTACCAAGCACTGACATTCCCATATGAAAAACAACTCAATCTTGGGCATATGGGACTGAACGGATTCAACTCTTACCTTGGAGACATCGGTGAGTATGAGCTTTGAATCCTTGACCTGGCACTGGAGTGGAATCCTGACGTCGATAACGTCATTCCGTGCTGACGACGAGGATGATGTCGAAGAGTCCTCTGCTGAGATGAGCTTGCCGTACCACGCCTCGTTGATGATCAGGCCATTCCGGCTCTCCTCAAATTCAATGATCCGACGTACCATCTCTTCCATTAGCCTCACCTGAAAGATTGGGAGGGAGGTCAAGACTGATAACTTTCCGGACTTTGACTATCGGTACTCTATAGTGCAGTTCCAGCATTTAATTTGGATATTTTATATAAAAAGTTTGATGGGGGTAGAGAAATAAAAGTGACAATGACCCTTATTTTGATTACTTTCAACTGAAGCTATCAGTGCAGTTCTAACATTCCATTTTGATGATGTTTTAGGTATTTTAAAAGTTGGAGACGGTGAACAAATAGAGAGAAAGATCAGAAAGGACAGACATAAGGAGAGACAGACAGAAAGACAGCAGTGTGTTGCATACCGCAGCTTGGGCCTCTCTTTTCTTCAGCGCCATGTATTCTTTACTCTTTTCTCGTTCTTCTTCCAGGTCACTGTGGAAAAAAAAAGAATCAACATAATGCAAGAGATAACACCATGAATACACACAAATATCCCAATACATCATGTCAGTAAACAGATCATTATGGTGCCCAGTGTAAATTTAAGCGGCACCACGAAGAAGCACAATTAGTGCTCGCGCTAATTGAATCACAAATTAATCATTTTCTATAGAAATTTTGGGGGTTCATACCATGACTACTATCTACTGCAAATCATAGTCTTATGTATATTTTTTTTTCAATCGCTTGGATGTTTACAATAGATCTAAACAAGCTACAATCAGTGTTCTTTTGCAACTTCTTTGTAATACAGATTAACGATTGTACGACTGATCTATCAACTGTAAGGTCTGTCATAGCTCTTTGTGATTTGGGGCCCTAGGCCATGTTGCATATAGGTTTTCAATTATTGTAACTTACTATGGATGGCACCTACCATGGCAACAGGCTCAATAATGAGAGCTCATTGGCTGTTGTCATGGTAGTTACCATTGATGGTAATTTACAATAGTTGAAAACCTACATGCAACCTGGCCCAGGTCAGCTTAACCTCTATGGGATCCTGGGGGGCATTTCATCAACATTTTTCGTCTAAGTTGTCTTTCTCCTATAGTTACTATAGTAACAGTCAGATGCTAGTGCCTCTCAACCAATCAAAACCGAGGATTTCACTGAAGTTGTCAGCACTGACTATTTGGTCAGTGCTGACAACTTTCATGAAATACCCTACTGGTCTTGGAGAACTTGTATCAGACGCACCTTTCCTTCTGCTTCTGGAGGTAGGGGTTGACGATGAGCACCTTGATGATCCAGTAGATAGCCAGGGGGGCCACGGTGCCGTAGAAGATTGCCTGAGGATTGATCTCTTGAGACAGGTGGATGGGGAACGTGATAGTCTGGTTGGCTCGGCTCGCTCTGTGACATCATCAGCCAAGTACAAGAGGTATAGGTTAACTGGGTATGCAGTGGATGGCCATGTGTACAATTTCTGTTGTTGATGGTACAGGGCCCCGTAGCATAAAACTTACCATTGATAGTAACTCTACCATCAATGGTAACTACCATAGCAGCATTGCTCAACAGCCAATGAAATTCAAGGTTGCCATAGAAGTTGCCATTGATAGCGAAGTTACCATCAATGGTAAGTTTTATGCAACTGGGCCCAGATGCATGACTAGTTGTTTTCCCCCACTACCTTACTTAGCAAAATAGGAAAATTGCTATTCCAGAATGGGCATAGGGGGAATGAATATATTCAGGCGAGCTCGTCTGTCTTAGCCAAACAAACAAACAGCAATCATATCCGTAAGCATAATTGATGTGTGCGCACATATTATTTGCATGTCCACAGATTTAATAGGAAACCTAGAGGAAAGTCCAGGTGAAATGTATTGCTTGTAATGGGCTCTTCATCGATAAAATGCGCACTGGGCGTGGTCAAACCCTCCCTAATTTGCATTATGAGCGTCCTAGGAAGACATTCTGGAATACCAATTTGGGCTCTCCTGGTGAAACCTAGGCTCTTCATAACTTGGGAAGTAAGGAGAAAATTTACGAGGAACATCACCAAGGTAACGGGATGAACAGAACACACACCGTATCCGTAGAAACACGCCTGTGGGGTAGCCAATGGAGATCTTCGCTCCGAGCCGGTTGTGTTTGGACACTTTCTTCTCCCCGCCGTACTCTACCACAATGCCAAAGGCTCCAGCCCTGTGAATCAAATGAAGAATGCGGCTTAGAATCACAACATCTGCAAAATGATCCTTACATACCAGTTATGTTCTAATGTTCATCACAAGAAGTAAATTATAAACATATTCAAAGTTTGAAAATCAAAATATCATGGCCATGTTGACTTCTTACTTCTTGTCAGTATTCTGGTTAATTTTCCAGTACAAAACACTGAAGATCCATAGTTGGAATGTCTGACCACTTACTGCAATTTCACTATTTTTTTTTTTTACAGCGGTTCCCCATTTTCATGGGTAGCTGTACCTAGAGAACTCATTAACTCTTTGTGCTCCATTGAGGCATTTGTGCACACATAATACACACATATCCCATAGAGCAGCAGTGTGCCCAGCAAACAAAGAGTTAAAGTGCAGTTTCGGTTCAATCCAAACTGGGAGAAACAAACTGCGCTAAATTTTGCACCCAAACTTACTTGACAGATCCTGTCGCCCTCGCTTCGTCCATCTCAAACTTCTTTGTGTAGGAGGCACTCAGGAATGTGTTGGGAATACCAAACTGCAAATACAAGAAGAAGAATATGTCACTTATCATACTTCTCTTCAATTTGAATTCATGATTAACAACCAAGACCTTTCCAGGACAAAACTGATTGTTATTTTGCTTTCAAATTGCCAACACTGTTCTTTTTAAATCAAATTCATTTTTTTCACGATGGTGATGCATCTTACTACATGTAAGCTGATGCTGTCACAAAATCACTGATTTTCATCACAGAATCACAACAGTGATGTGATTTCAATTGCCAACACTGTTCATTGGACAAACTCAATATACCCTAGTGACGCCAATGACGAAATCAGTGATAAAGTTTCATGCTGTTTAATTTGGCATCCCATAAAATAAATCTAGGCTTAGTACACTGGTTGCGTTAAACCTCTGTTCAGAATACAGGCCACATTATATCATTACCTGAAGTTGAAATGACATGTTGCTCTCTCTGGTGTCACGTGATATCATGGATGTCATTGAGGATTGAAGCCCTGCTTTCCAAGTCAGGTAACCCATCGTATGTTTGTCTAGTTGCCTAGCATGCTGTTTAATTTGGCATCCCATAAAATAAATCTAGGCTTAGTACACTGGTTGCGTTAAACCTCTGTTCAGAATACAGGCCACATTATATCATTACCTGAAGTTGAAATGACATGTTGCTCTCTCTGGTGTCACGTGATATCATGGATGTCATTGAGGATTGAAGCCCTGCTTTCCAAGTCAGGTAACCCATCGTATGTTTGTCTAGTTGCCTAGCACCAACTGGTCAAGACAAAATCAATCATAAAGGATGATTGCAGATCAGATAGTAGATGACATATTCCATGTGAATAGCATCATATGAATAAAACCAAGAATGAGAACAACCATTTTTAAAGAGCGGATTGTTAGATTTCACTCAACATTTCACCAATAAATTGATCAGATTTTTCAGCAATTATTTTGGCTGAGGACTGCTCCTTTAATGGTACGGGAAAGCAGAGGTCAAGATTACATGACCTGTAAAAATGGAAGAATCTCCTGCTTTGACCACTGGTACGACTCTTGTTGATGTCAGGATTTCAGTGGCAGCAAACTGTTTATGTGTTAATAAGCCTTTGGGTTCTGAGTAGATACTCACCGATCACAAGGCCTGGGGCAACCGCTCCTCGTGGCGTCATTTGGAAGAGACCCGAACATGTGGCAAAGCTGGCACAGCAGAAAAACAGAAATAGGAATAAATACTGAGAAGAGCATTTTTTCATTAAATAGGTAACTGATGGAAACTCCTCATTCTTTTCTCTTTTTTAATGAAATGATAATCATTTCACTGTAAAACTATATTGTTTGCTACCAACAGAGGGAGAAACATGATTTTGACCAAAAGAATTTTCCTTCTTATACTAATGCAACGTCACACTTTCTGCATCTATGACATTATTCATATATTTCCATTTTCCTTCTCAACAAATATTTCAAATTTATAAATATGGCACTTTGGCAAAATAATTTTAATTTTGTGACTTCTTCTATGTGAATACGCATTGCGTTAAACAATCAATTCATTAACCTTTAACATCATACTTTCCCATTATGCCCCCCGAAATAGATAAAATGAAACACAGCAAGTATTGACCTAGCACAAAAAGAGATAAGGTAAGGAGTAGCAGTTGTAATGCTTACGGGCCATATTTCGACACTGTTATGACGAATCATCAAATAAATGAGTTGTACGCTGAATGGATTTGATGGTTTGTAAACACGCTGATGAATTATGGCAGAACCATTTTACTGTCATTAAGGGATCCAGGTTTCTTTAATTTCACGCTTTAAATGAATCCTCTCCGGTATCCGAAAATATAACAAGAATGTGATGATAGAAAGGTGCTCAATTCAATACAAGTCCCATAGTCTTTACTATTACTACCCCTTACCTGTAAGTAACTACAGGCTTACCTTCTCTTTGATATATTCCTGAAGTACTTCAGGGCAAAGGATGGTCCCGAACCTCCGGAGACCTGGAACTGAAGAGATCAAAAAGTACAAATTACTATTGTTGGATATTGAATATCTCCAAAGTTAACTGGTAGTTAACTGATTCCTCAGCTTGCTATCTGAGCTAATACAGAAAATAAACCTAAACACAAATAAGGAGTCTTGAAAATCCTACTTCTTGTTCTTGTCCCGGTGTTTAGTCTATAAACAAAACAATGTTCAATGTGACACCTACATTAACCATTTGAATGTCAGACAGACTGCTGCTCTACGGGAATCATGTGTATTACATGTGAAATATGAAGCATGCAAAGATATCAGTAAGTCCTCTTGATTGGGAAAGTAAAATACAGGGTTCATAGAGAAATACTATGATTTTTACACACAAACTTCAGTTCATATGTGTTCGACTTTCTTCAAACTTTCATGCAATTGTCTTGTTCAACTTTTCTGCACTTATCTATCAAAATCAACTATTTCCCCTCCCCCACCAACTCAACATTCTAAACCTCTCCCTGTAAGGCAGCTGTATCCCTCACTCAACAATGCTCTAAAGTAAGCCACTGGATATTCTACATCTCCCCATAATGGTCTGAAGTAAGCAACTACAACACTCAATCCACCATGGTCTAAAGTAAGCTTCTGGATTCTGTACACGACCCCATGGTGGACTAAAGTAAGAGATTACATTCGTCTCCCAATGGTGGACTAAAGTAAGGGACTGCATACCTCTCCCCATGATTGCGGTGTCATGACTCTCCTCATCGCCATGGATACGTTGCCCTGCCCATTGCCATTCTGAGTGACCAGATTCCCTGAGAAGGTTGCTGTGTCTGAGGTATTCAGCGGGGCATCCAGGGACTGGGCTATCGACATGCTCTTGATCTCCACTGCTGGTAGACCACTGCACAATACAAGTTTATATATTTATAGTACATCCAAGGGATGTATTTATCTGTGTGTTATTTGATGTTTTCACTGTTGCTAGGTTTGTTTGTCATTGATTTACATTGTAAAGCATGATGTGCATGTTAACACTGCTGGTATTGTTTTTGCTAGATCACAACTATTAGGTCTACGAATCTTAACAAGTCCCACATTTAAACTCTAACTAACGTCAAACTTATCCTGATCTCGTTCTGTTTTTCCTGCTTCTACTTTATGAAAAACAGATTCTGGGTTTAACTTGAAGCTCATTTTTATTGAAAATGTGTTTGCCTCACAAATCATTCAACACTTCCCTCCAGTACAGAATGCCTTGCAAATATGACTTGCTCACCTCTCTTCATCTTCGTATCCGTCGTAATGATCAAAGACGTCCGTAGCATCAATCCCTACACTGATGACTCCCTAGATGATAAAAAAAAGAGATAATTATACACCACTCACAAGTACTTACCTGGTACAATTTGTTTTCAAAGGATTCTATGTTTTGTGGAGAGAGAATACATGATGTAATCTATGCTTTGCTCTTACTCTCCATAGTAATAAGATTGACTGTTAAATCTATTAGAAAAAATAAGCAAAGAAAAAAAAACGACCATGCGGGGAACCTGCATCTGCTGCTTGCCAGTAAACAGCCTTAACATAAAAACAAGCACTTTTGTTAATCTGTTTCTAAAATGTTTGTTTGATTCCCTTCGACTCCGTACCCTTGGGTTGGTGCTTTGCTGCAGTCTGCGTTCCTCCCTCTCCCTGGCCAGCCGCTCAAACTCCTCCCTGATCTCCTGGGGAGTCCTCGTCCGGGGAACCAGCTCCCACTCCGCTTCCAGACCCTTCTTGCCGTAGACATCATAGATGGCTCGCTTGGTCGGGTCCGTCAACACTGAGGAGGTGATCATTTGTAATAATTGAGTATATCCATGGTAACATGGTATCAAAGTCATAATACAGTGTGCTTCTAAAATCTCCAGCTACTAGAGAAATCATGATAATTTTTTAACCTTTTCTATATCAACACATAGGCCCATCGTGAATGAGGGAAAATGCCATCAGTCTATTCGAGAATCCACCCTGGATTTTGCAGGAAGAAAAATAACAATAATCACAAATGTCCCAACAGTCTCATAGAACATACATAATGTGACAAACTATCAGTAATTTGCAATGATTGTGTCTGTCCTGTTACCAGTATTACTGGCAATTTAAGCCAAAAATTTAAGAAATTACTGGAAAACACAAAGTTTGAGGAAATGTAAAGTTTTTTGCATAATATATAATAGGCTTTGCATCCGACTGCTGCATATGCGCAATCTGTACGTGATAGCCACATCACTGAGGCGTTTGTACAGTAACGAGCAGAAGCAGAAGCAGAAGGCAATTTGCCGTAACAGCTACATACCACTGTAAGCCTTTTGGATATTGTTGAAGATGTCTTCAGCTGCTTGTTTGTCTGCATCTTGCCCATGTTTGTCAGGGTGGTACAACATGCACATCCGCCTGTATGCAGACTTCAACTCATCTTGTGTGGCCTGCAAACAGAATAGCAAAATACAGACAGATACATGTATGTATACCTTATTACATTTTCTCAATCTCACACAGTACATCTCAAGCAGGGCTGCCAACCTATGAAAGTCAAAATTCATTTTCTGCACCTCCAAAATTTGTATTTTTAATGATGAAGGTAGCAAGTCTAAGCCTGTGACTAAACAAATACACTGCAATATCCGTTTACTACTCACTGGCCAACTGCCACCGACAGCTGATCGGCAGCTAGCAGTGTGTAGCACTACTGCTAGTACAGTGCAGCAGCACAGTGCACCGCCATACTGAGCCTAAGTCTAGCTCTCCTTCCCCAGAGTTCTGGGGGAAAACTTAGCTAGTGGTTTTCTTTTTCCAAATGATATGAAAATGTTCTTAAAACAACCTGAATATGATTAAAATGCACCATAAAAGATATTCTAGTGTCCAACACTTACATTCCAGGTCTCAGTTTCTTCCTATCCTGCAGTGATTTGAGGCGGATTTCGCCATTTTTTCAGCTCTTCATCTTTAGCCTGGCCTAGGCAATCATTTCAAAAGGGTACTAATATCTGTGTTGTGAGGTACAGGTGTGCGGAATTTGAACATAAGCATAGCTTGGGAGCTTGCCCCCCCAGACTTCTGGGGGAACTCGGCTAGCGGTAGGGGTTCAAAAATCATAAATTTTCAGGGTTTTTTTTCTTTTTCCAAATGTTAAGAAAATGTTATTAAAACAACTTGACTAGGATTTTAATGTACTATAAATGATATTCTAGTGGTATACACATATATTCCAGGTTTCAGTTTCTTCCTATCTTGCAGTAATTTGAGGTGAATTTCTCCACCTTTTTAGATTGGAAAGGCTGGCCTGGTTCATTAGTTTATAAGGGTACAAGTATCTATGTTGTGAGGGACCAACTAGTGTGTGCTGCATGTATTGCCAATGGAATGAGTGTCGTGAATGCAGTCGGCAATCAGGCATTACAGAAAGAGCTACGTGATTGGCTGAATTATTCTACGATGCTTAGGGGTAGTTTATTAATGCCAACCATAACATTTTAATTAACAAATATATTATTATGATAGTGATCAGCTGCGTGGTCTTAATGGTTATGTGTGCCACGCACCTATTACTCCTTTCATGCCACATTTTCGCTAGCTAAGACGCAACTTTTGTCCTTTTTTTTAATTATTATATTTTGCTGTGAATTCGTACTTTTATGATGCGCTTTCGTACTTTCTTATTCTCTTCCGATTTACGTAACAAATACGATTTGTTCGTACGGTTGGCAGCTCCGCTCGAGTCCTGAGAACCAACGTTTTCAATCTATGCAATATATTTCTGGTGTGCATGCAATTTGATTGTAATAAGTAAGAGCAATTGTGCAATTATTTGTTTTTCTTGCAAATTGACGAGCCTGGCCTATACTCTGCAAAGAAAACTGTACTGAATGGAAGAAGAACATGACTGAAGAATGGCCAGCCCACTTTTGCAAATTGGAAGACTAACCTACAATTTTAGGTCTAGCCTTTTATTTGTAAATTGTAGGTTATTATTTCAGTTCAGAAGTCCATACAATCAGAAAAGTTAGCATGTTTTAGTGGTCAAACTGATTGCCATTGACTTTGACATTACAATTTTTTTGGCACTCATCCTCACAATTCGTCAACACCACATTGGTTGGTGTCAAAGCGCGTTTCTCAATCACACACGAGTATGCACACTCGCATTGCATCACACTCACATAAGTCACAATCACACTAAAAATTGTCAGTCGCTGTATTCGCATTAGACCTCGAGCCCTTCATTAATTCCAATAATTTGACTTCAAAGCTCAATTTCATACATCCGTCAAATCACTGTATCGAAATCAATGTGATCTAAATACTCACCTCTCGTCTAACGTTCAAAATAGCATAGTAATCATCGGATAAGGCCTGACCATCATCGTCTAAGGGCGCTGCCATTTTGAATTCGTTCCCGATATCATGAATGCTTTGGCGCCAGCTATCGGCGCTCTTGTGTCCATTTATTGGGATATTATAAAACATACTCTTTTTGGATGAAGACAGATATAGATAAAAAGTAAGATCAAAGATAGATAAATTGATAGACAAGGTTTAAATTGATTATCTTATATGTTAGACAATCGTACAGGCGAGCGATGTATGGTTGAAGGACATTATCAATATCATAGTATGAAGTTTCGATTTCTACAAATAATATAAACACTGAAAATGTACAATGTTCTACTCCAAGAATGAACTTTTTGCAATGAATTATATCTCTTTCGGAATGTACCTAAATAAAAATGTTTTATGTGACTGTGTGTTTTGCCCTACAATCATATTGGCAGTCATATCGTTTTGACAATGCCATGCCTTGGGTCGGGGAGACCGGGGTGAACTGGGACGCGGGAGAAGTGGGACACCTCCCACATCTAGAAAAGTTTTCAACAAGTCAGCAAACTGGACCTATCCCCTGATTTTGTTATCAGAGTTCATGGAAACACCTCCACGAGAACTCTGCTGGCAAGTGTTATTTTCAATTGCACTTTTTCACACTTAAAAAAAAAATGCAGTCAGTGTGAAGTACTTTTTGAATTCATTTCTTATAGCTTTACAGACACTTAGCATGCAATATATAGGCCTTGTTAGTCCTAAAAATTTGCATTCTAATTTGTTTCAAATGTGTGCACAATTGTAAAATTAGTCGCCATTTTTATTTTTGTGTGTGTTGGACTGGGACATCACTGTTCCACATCTTACTGCCCCACTTCTCCCGACTGTGTCCCACTCACCCCATATTCATACTTCTCCCTAGCCGTCCCACTTCACCCGGCCAGCCAATGTCCCATTTCTCCCAGAGGCCCTGTCCCACTTCTCCCCGTTCAGAAGCTTTTTATAAATAAATGATTACATAAATATGAGACTTGCAGCAATATGAATCAACAGCGCATCATGTGGCTTAGCATTGGTAGTCTTAAGATACAAAACATGAGCTTTCAATTCTGAATAAAAAAGAAAGTTATAAAAGAAAATTCATCAACTTGTAATTGTTGTCCCACTTTCACCCCAGTCTTCCCTAATGTGCATTTTTTTAAATACTCTGTTGTAGCGTGACGGTGGTCTTGAAAAAAAAGGTACAAAAGATACAAATATTGTAAGAAAGGGGAGATTAACACCTGTATAGTTTAAAAGAATGCACACAAATAATAACTAAAATAGAAAAGGATTTGCCCGATGCCTCATATCTTTTATCCGTTTATATGAATTAAACAAAAACTAAGTAATTTGCGATGATGGTCTACCGGGATCACTGGCGATGAGACGGTCACTTCAATTTGCTTTATTGTCACTCATCTTGATAAATAACGAACAAATTTTGTTTTTGTTTTTGTCCCAGGGCTATTTGGAAGAGCATGTCTTCGAGATCGAAAAGACCACTCAGGTTAAATGAAACGTATAATAAAATAACATATCATTTAAATATCGTCAAAACAATCACAATATTTAAACAACACTACACATGGCGATTACACAGTCCTAAGTGAATAAAATATATAGTATGGAAATATCAGCAAAAATATATATTTGTTAAAAGCGAGTGAAGGGATAGGACTGGAGAACCTTGGGTGACCATTATGTCAAATCGAGAAACAAATTAATGCAAAATACGATATATATATAGAACGAATGAGAGGAAATTCAGAATTTTAATTAGATTTACTTGCACATCATATTATTGATTGATTAATGATTGAAACACTTTCACATTATTTTTTTCTTAAAGAAAATGGCTGCGCACGAAAATTTGACATGGTGAACAAACTCAGTTTGGGGGGATGACATGAGTCTATTCAATTAGATTCAGTTCAGTTTTGGTTTCTTGATAAAAAGCATACCGAAATTCAGTTTACAAATAACAGCTAAAAACTAAACAACTTTAACATTATCATGATTATTGTAAAGTCATTGCAATATAAGCATAAATACTGATGAAGAGATTTCCGAGAGAGAGAGAGAAAAAACTTTTATAACTTGTTTCCATTTTAGCCCTATTTGAAGGGCAACCTTACTCGATCAGCCTGTTTTTGCGACCAAATGCGAAGTATTTGAATAGTCTGTATCCAGTGATTAATTTTCAACGGATGGAATGCACTTTGAAGATAGTACATGTAGTTGTTGCTAGTTGGACGTTGGGCAGCTTCAGAGTTTACCATATTTAACGTGTTGTTTGAACGACGTCCATACAATTTACATATAAATCTATATAGTCTATTTAGACCCATTCAACCTTGAAACTTCAGAGAAGTTAAAACAAAAACGGGCCGGAAGTAGCAAGAGCGTCACGGATTTAATCTAATAGTGTCGGAATGTTTTGTTTCGATTTCTATTGAAAACCACTCGTCCCACCCTGAAGTTATTTTGACAATAAAGGCCTATTGTGTTACACGAGTGTCATTCCGCTGACGAATGGGTGCGCGTGCTCGTACACTCTAGCTAGTACATGCACTGTACGTGCTGCATAGCGTGATCGCCATACTGCGCGTACATGTATGCAAGTTACGCGTACGTACGTACGTACGTAAAACATCGAGAATGAATGGTCGCGAGAGCTCATCCATGGACTTCGGCACCAATTAATCAGCGAACAGAGTTTGTGAACTTCATCTTCTAATTTGAGTTTCACCACAATAAAGACGTTGTGTCATTCTGTAAACCTTGAAGTTGGAATCAGACTATAACTTTGGTAAGTAAGGGAGTTTCATGTTACGCATTATGGTGAAGATGAAGGGGTGGGAAATCGTAGCTTCTTCTCTGTTTAGCTGTGAAAGCAGCTGAGATTGAAGGAAAGCTGCGGTACGGTGTGTTTTGCTACGCCAGAGTTGTGGGTGCGATTGCCCATGGCATGCATGCAACGGTACTGGTAGTGGTGGTTCCATTTGAGGTGATGAATCATGCTTTTTCAAGCTGTCTTCACTTGGTCAGTGCTGTGTTGATATATTTATTTAAAGGTTATAAAAATGTTGCATACATGCATGATATGTTCTGAAGGTAATGTTTAGCACCCTTTTTGCAAATTTGGGGATTTAAAAAGTAGAGGACACGGCCAGGCCAGGGGCTGTCCGATTGACAACTCAAAACTTTTGTTAAAGTTTCTAACCTCACTTTTAAATCTTATATAATTTGCACAGAGGACCGATATCTTCTCATATCAGTGTCATCCCCATTTCTTAATATAGGGACTGTTCTCACCTTGTCATTCTTGAGTTGACAATGCTTGACTTTGAGAGTGTTTTACATAAAACTCACCATTATTAATGATATGCTTCATTTCGTTATAAATGGATTCTAGTTCTATTTCATTGTTATCTTTTCTGTGAAGGCTTCAAACAGTGACTTAGTTTTAGGTAGCATCTTTTTCATAATTATTCAACTTGTTTCATACAAAAAGGGGAACAAACAATGATTAAGATGCCGGTCAATATTGCTACAAATACAGTATGAACATATTTAGCCATCCATAACCTGTACCTGTTGCGCCACACATTCACATTAGGGAAAAACATATTGTTTAATATTAAAAAGACACAATTATGATGGGAAAACTATGTTTTGAAATTGTGCATGATACTCTATTTTGTAAGGAAAGATAATTTTTCACATGGGCTCTTTTGTTACACCCTGTATTTAGGAGGTGTGTGTGTGTGTGTGTGTGTGTGTGAGTGTGTGTGAGAGTGTGTGAGTGTGTGTGTGTGTGTGGGGGGGGGGGTGGCTCTAGAATTCCAACAATTCCAACAAAGTCCCACTGATATATTGGAATAAAATGATATTGGGTCATTGTTATGACACCATTTCCTTCCATTGTGTACACCCTTATACTTACAGAAAACCCTTGTACCACATTGGGAAAAACAATTTTGAGCACTCTACTGTGATTCAATGAGATAATTTTGTTGACATGATTTTTGACAGAATTGTGATAAGCTGCATATCGTGGATGTGCATGTAGAACAATGCATGATTGAATCATGGATAATCATAATTCCAAGTAAATTTTTGCATGAATATATGAAAAAAGGCTTGGTTTGAGAGGCAAACTACAAATTGGAATTGTTTCATGCACTGGTAAGAACTGGAGCATTGTAGCGTACTTGTGGATCTATGCAATGTTTTTACAGTTTTACATGGAAGTTTTTGAAAAGGATACCTTTAATTTTAGAAAATATGTTTGAATGCAAAGTCAGAGATTATGCAGTTATTCAACAGGAAGGCTACAGACATTCGTCAGGAAGTAATTTGATTTGTCGGAACCTTGCAGGTGTAGTATTGTCTGTGAGTTACAGCCTGGACCCATGGGAATGTTGACTAGGGTTGTGTTAAATGCTCTTTTATGGAGAAATTATCATGGTAGTTTTCAACATCTTGTCGAAAACATGTTGTTCTTGTGACAAACAATGATTCTCAGAGTTCGTGTGTATAAACTCAAACACTGTAGGGAGATGGATGTGGTTGTCACTGTGTAGCAGATGCCTATAGTGCATTACATCATCTCAAGATCAAGTCAAGCACATGTATTGTACTGTATGCTTTAGGAATGTGCTAGGGTCAGGTTAAGCAATATAAAGCATGGTTGCTTTCAGAAACAATGCTTTTATAATTACAGAGGTGTATGTGATTTTGGCACAATTGTTTCTTAATGTTTTTAAAGTGCATTTCAAAATGATTTGTATGTTTATAAAATACAGACTACAGGACACACATTTCAAAATTTGCCCTGACTTCATTTGCCAGAATCATGACATGAAAAAGACTATAAGGTACATGTACATGTACTATTCATTAAGGCCATCCCTTAAAAACAATTTGTGGGCTTAGGTGCGATTCCAGACCTCATGTTCTTTATTCATACTTGATTTCACACATTCAGTGAATACATCACTTACATGTACATGTATAAGTAGATGTTTAGGTTAATAATGTTAAATAGAGTATCAGGGGTCTGGACGCCAGACTAACGTGAGTGTAACTGAAGCTGAACCAGGGATGCAGACACACAGTGCATTTTTAATTGGAAGCCTTCTGGCTTGAAAGAAGTATGTCACCTTGCCAAACGAGCTGCTCATCATGTCACACACATTCCACAGATTCAATTAAAGGGACACTTAAGAGATTATTGTGGGATGGCTAAAGGGGCAGGCAATAGTGTGAGCTAAGTTTGGTATTTGTACTGTACATGTGTCTTAGGGAAGGAGTTCTTTGACAATGAGTTGCGTGTTACATTAGAAATGAGCTGTTTTTGTAATTAATGTACTCACAGTGCATATGACAGTCACCTGTCTGTAGTGAATCAGTTTCAATGGGTGGAATGCACTCTGATTCTCTTAATTGTTGCTTCTCCTACAAACCTCGGACAAGCTTTGGGGCTACCCTTAGTATTTGATAATGATGCTGAACAAATGAGCTTTAAATCAAACAAATGAAACACAAATGTTTTATTTGTAATTAAAAAGTTTAATAGATTTGACTTTTTTAGTAAGATTTACAGTGGAACTTACAGTGTTTTGTTTGAATCTATTCATTAGTTTTACATCTTTCTTGTAGGCGAGCAAGTACAAGGGCTAATGTACAGGTAACCTTTTGCATTCATGACCAACTTGCAAAAAGGCTTACTGTGTTTTGTATTGAGAGGGTTCAGTGTGAACTTGTGTGCATTTGTTTATGGAGCGCTGTTTGCTCAGTGTGGTATCATAGACAATGCTCTCCAGCCCCCCCATATTAATTTACTCAAGGATGCTGTGTTGAGGTCTAGCCAACACAAAGTGCACAATGTATTGGAAAGTCTTGAAACTCTACATGTATGTTTGCCTGGCTTCCTGGCTATTGGGCATTTCCAAACCAAACTATTCAACAAATGGGTCTGTCAGCACTGCAGTAGTAGACTACTGGTAATCACTCTTGCTTTCTTCTCCAGCTCCTCGACGGACGGAATGAGAATAGAGGAGAATGATACAATGATAAGTCTTAGAAAACTAGACATAATTTCTCATCTAGGATCTGAAATGTCCAACAGACTGGATGCGAGACTATGTTTATGTTGGCCTTGCTGTGAGGTACATGTCTGTTGTCAATGCTCCAGGACATTTCAGTGCAAAATCTCTGGAATTTGGACAGCTCAGTGTGAAATTTGTTTTACATGGGAGCTAAACATGTTTTAGTCTGCCAGATGGAGAAGAGAGCAAGAAAGCAAGGGAGAAGTATGATAACTTACAACGCTGTTCATGAAGTTTATAGACAGGGTAGCTGCATGTATATATCTAAAAAAAAAATGTTAATACCACAGATGATGGATAAAAATACTGTTTGAGATCTTCCCTCCCAATGATAGAACTGGAAACTGACTTCAAACGGAACTATATTGATCTTCCGATTTTGAGTAGGATTTGGAAGGGCCGTCCAAAACCTCCGCGGTTCCTGTTGCCTAGAACCGAGACGACAATCAGCACACATTACGCTACTCTGCTCAGAACTGTCCGCACAGAGGTCCATGAATGTTGGCGGTAACGCATGCCCTGCGTCACTGGCCACTGTATTGTTGATTATAATCGCTATGAAATTAGCTGATTTCAAACTATGCAAACAAGGATAGTTTTTCACTTTCCTTTAAAAATTTGTGAAGCTGTGACTTTGAAATTTCATACATATGTTATTGCAGAGTTTCATGACTTTTATAAAAGGAGATCTATCGTAAATTACCTTGTTTACCGAGGCATTACACTAGAATCCACATGAATTGTAAAAATATAAATTGAATTAAAAGTTCACAACTCTCTTCAGTCAACGTGGATGGACCTAATAAAAGGCTAGAATTGAGTGTGCAGTGTAATATACTAAGGTACACTACAGCTCAAAGGAATTAGCATCGGGTAAAGGGAAAGGGAAGAAAGGGAAGGTGCCACATTTTTGAACCACGGTATATTTTGGTCAGTTCAGCATGAAACATGATGCTTTTTAGGCTAATGCTTCCCCTTTCCCTTTACCCGATGCCAATTCCTTTGAGCTATAGTGTACATACAGTATGTACATGTACATGTACATACATGTACTTCCAGTGTAATCTGCTTGACACGTGTATACAGCACAGTACATACTTGCACAATCCAGCTCACTTCTAAAGGCCATTGGCCTCTGCAAGCAGAGAGCATACAGTGTATTAGCTACAGTAAATGCCAGGAGTTCAAATCTGCTATGTTTGGTTCACTTGCATGCCAGAGCGGTACAGTGCGTGTGCAGTATTACATCTCATGGCACGGCTTGTAATGGAGCTTGAAAGAGGAGAGTGTTTACAAATTGACTTTGGACACCTAATGAATGGGAAGGGTACACATGTTTAGAGAGATCTTGTCCTGAAGATAAGACATTGCACTTGATAGTGAAAGTGATCTATAGCCTAGGTTTTAGGCTATCAAGGTCATGGACACAACTGAGTCTTTAATAAACATAAGTCTGTCGAGGAAAGACTAGGTCTTCTTCCCTGCCAGTTGTGTGAAAAAAGAGAATGGACAGGGAAAAGGGCAGTCTTTTTTGCCAGACTAAGTTGTGACCATGCACACCACAGCCCACACCCTGGGCTCTGACAGTGAGACTACACATGTGCAAGGTATACAGTATGTACACTGTACATGTAGGCTCAAAATGTAAATAAGATGACTGAAGTTACTGAACCATTATCTTTGTACAAGTACATACTGTAAGTTCTGTGGTTTACATGTACATGTATGTTGTATGACTGTGGTGTAATTAACAGTGTGTAATAATCCATCAAACATGAGGGTGAGCAATTTCATCTGCTTTATTTTGCTAAAAATATAATTTCAAACCAACTGCAATTCTACATTTTGCTAAAAATATAGGACGAAAGTGCCCTGAGCCCCTGCATAATGATTTTACTGCTTGGTTGCACCAGTGCGGTGTGCATGGGGGTATGATACTGTGACATATGGTTATGAATTGATTTTTAGTATGAGTGTGTACATGATATTGTAGGCTATCATGGTGTACTATAGATCACTGTATGTGTCTTGGTGTATAGAGTGCATTGATAGTGGGAGATAATGATGAGTTTACCAGACAGTAAAGCCATTAGGACTGGGTTCCCCCTGCTTCCCCTGTCACTGGGCAGAGTTACTGCATGTCACCAGCTAGGAATGATCAGCTGCTGGCATTTATTTAGACCAGGGTGTAGATGTCTTTGGCATGGGACATCAGATGGTGGCAAGATGTGTCTCGACAACATATGTAAAGGCTCGGAAATTACTAAAAAGAATGAGAAATCATCCCTACACTGTATTTCAGATAGAGGGTACGTGTAGTTGTGATAATGATTGCATTGGAAAGGTTTGGCTGTCACCTAAGAGTCAGGATTTTGTCTAATTTCAACAATTTTATAGTTTTGAGATGATTTCTTCTTGCCATTCTACATGTACAATCAAACAAGAATGGGTCTCATTATCGTGGTAGAGCGAGAGTGATGATTACTGGTCTCATAGTATTTACTATACATTGTATACATTCTTTTACCCGTTGTAATCTATGTTTTATTGGGGTGTCACTTTATACTGGGGATGCGTAACGTGATCCATGTGAGGATTTACAATTTCAATTGTTGCTGGTAATTGATTAATCAATGCATTCATTCATTGTTAGTGTTAATCAGGAGTTTGTCACAACTTGAGGGTAGTGACAACCCTCCTAATGGGCATCAACAGAATACGCTCAATACACCCATGTACATGAAGTAGCCGTGACCTTTACTCAATGATTTGCGAAGGCCAGCCGTCTACGAGATCTTTAACAGAATTATGATATTATCTGTGCAATCTGTTTCCAAAAATGTGTCAATCAAGAAAAAGGTAATTGCAATTTTTTAAATCACATTTTCCCACCAGTAATACACACAAATCCCATAGAGCATCAGTTAGTCTGAGACGCAAAGGCGTGCAATTATGATTCAAAATTAGAATTTGCTACTTCAACAGTTTGTAACAGTATCATCATGTCTCTCAACCTACACTTGGTTGATAGAAACAGTACTTGTAGACCAAAACGGCACAAGTCCCGGTATATCTTCTTTCATCCCCAACACTAGTCCGGTAGTTTCCTACAAACAGAGATACTGATTGGCAATCTTGCCAGTATCAATAGGAAATCATTTCCCTGGTATTCAATGTAAATTTACTTCGAGTGCATGGATGGGGGAGCGATACAAATTTGAAGATTTTACAGCATTTTTTTTTTACACAGGAAGGGATATCAGAATATGAAATTATTATTGAAGATATTGGTTTCTGGAATTTGGAATGCGCAAATTTAGGTGCCTGACTGCAAAATTACGTAGAATTTGGGAATATTTTGTTAATGAAATCGGTACACAAATATCTGGAATTGTGATCACATCATCATTATTTTTTGACAGTACAGTGGCACCAACCAAGATACATGTAACATGTTTATAAGGTTCAATAATGAATATTATAATTATGATTGTGCCTCCCCAGTGTGCCATCCACTATCTGAGGGAAACATACCGACTGACTGTTTGCCAAGATGACCACCATGCACAGGCTAAACCAGCAGCTTGACCAGCTGGACAATCTCCGGACCGATGGAGGGGGGCAGGCCCCTAGCAACGGGCAGTACACACCGGGGTCCGTCTACACCCAACAAATGACCACCACGCAGACCTTCTATGGGGGCCAGCCAAAGAAATTCGCCCCCGTCACAGCGCCAAAACCCCGCGGCGGTCAGAATGCCCTTCCCCCTTCAGGATCCAAAGGTAAGAACCCCCCTCATCTCTCCTTATCTCTGAATGATGGTGGTTTAAATTGCCCAGACTTGATATTAAATTTCAACTTCTTCAGATATCTTGTGTGTGCTTGCAGTCACAAGAAGCATGGAGTGTAAACTTGCTTTAATACATCTTTTCATCTCCGTCATTGTAATTGTCTGTGGTGTTTTTCTGCATGTTTTTCTTCTACACATGTGAATGATGTCACACAAACCCATCACAAGGTCATGGTTTGACAATAAGATTCACAACTACCAATTGGATAAGTAGGGCAAATTAGAATAACCAGTGAACAAAAATACACAGTGGCTCAGGGAGGTTTAGCCCCCGCAATACAAACAATAATAGGTATGATAGCACAACATGGTTCAGGCCCTCAGGGTCTCCTTTTCACCTTTTCATCATATCTGCCTTGAAAAGAAGCCCCCCCCCCCCCCCACTCACACACAACACACACACACATATTCTATTTTAACATTCCAGTAGGAGTTTTCAGACTGACTATTCTAGACCTTCAAACAGATCACTAAATAAACTCCTATAGGTAGCATTATAAAGTTGGAGTAAAAGTGTTAAAGATGTAACTGATTCATACCCAAGCTTCATTTTAGTTGCCATGGCAACAAACAGACTTCTGACTTCATTTCTGCAACAGAGCTTTCTTTCCTTGCCTCATACCTCATTAGTTTATAATGTACACTGTATACAGCTTGTTTCCACATAACAGTCTGTAGTTACAAAGGTACGATATACAGACATACATGTATCTTGGAAAGAAATCATTCAAACCTAAAACAATACACAAATTTTCCCTCTCATTTTTGTCCAAACACTATACATAGCAAGACTGGAGGGAGAGCTGCCCTTTTAGAGAGAAAGCACCCACACTGCACACTCATTGCCATGGAATTTACACTGACCTTATATGGAATTGGTGTGTTCTCTAGAGGGGTAGTACAAGTGCACATGTACAGTACATAGTGTTGATGACCTTTGTTGGGAAAGGTCAAGTTTTTATTGATGTAGTACTGTGGCTCCAGTCAAGGCTAGACAAATCTGAGGTTTGAGTCAGCTTTGTGTTTTTTTCTTTTATATTGTGGTTTCAGTGTTGTGTCTGAATCTGAACTGTGGTGCAGTTTGTGTATTTATAGAATCATCTGTAGAGTGAGGCTGAGTTTGCTGGTTTACATATACAGTATTCACATACATATGTACATGTAGCCATAGTATCCTAAAGTAAAATTCAGATATTTTTGTCACAAACTGTTTGTGAGCACTTTGAAATAATGGGTTTCCTTTATACCAGATTGGATTTACTGCATAAATGTTCTTTCATGCCGATGGGAATGTGATGGTCAATAAAGGTGACATGTCATAATTGACACGTGGTTATGTCAAATTAATAACTGGGATATTCCATAAAGTTGACAGTGAATCAGATGATCACGTTCTTCATCTAGTACCCATACCGCCATTATGGTGGTGTGTATAGTGTACATAGCTTTGATTTACTGCACCACAACTGCCTCATTCTACTCTCATCACATCTACATACTGTACATATGCAGTACTGTTTTGCAACATGTACCACTATATTGTACAATCACAAGGTTCCGTATTCACATGCCTCGTGCAGTGTTGTAACACTGCCCCCTATTCTACTACGGTACATTGTACCATAACATGTTTTTATACTGTCATTTGTTTTTCACTTCAACCATCAATACCATTCAACATGAATAACACTATTACAACAACAATAACAATATCAAGTCATTAACATGTACATGTATGTACATGTACGTACATTATGTTTATATGAACAAAACCATTCAAGCATTGCACTACATTATACATGTACATGTAGTACCAGTATATTCAGTAAACAGGCTTATTTTTCATCACGTCTACTGTATGATCTCACCTCCCTGTAACATATACTGCACACTTTAGGAAGTAGGTTGGCCTACATTCTGTATTTTCATGACATGTTTTGAAGGTTTTATGATGATGAGGCTTAATTACAGGATGTTTGCTTGACAACTATTCCCAGTATCTGTGTCTGTTTTATCCCGTGATTGAATGTCATTGGCTAATTGTAGCTTGGCTACCAGTCTCAGTATTTCTAGCTACAAAGGAAGTTCAAAATGCCTCTCAGAGATTTTGTTTCTAAAGTATCTAGATAAAAACAGGACTCGGCATCGGATCCCATTCTATGTACACGTACGAAAGTGCATGGTTAGTCTACAGACTCTTTGTGAATCACTACAGTATGTGATTGATAAGTGTCTGTTAGATTAGACTACATACTGCTGTGCCATTTGTGTCCTTGCTAGAGGCCTGCGTACCAGTGAGCGAACCATGTTTAGTCTTCCATGTTCATACTTCAGGTTCAATACATGCATGAGCTATAGAACAGTATCACTCGAGTACGAACGTTGTACTGGTATATCAGGGCAACATGACTGTGCTACATGTACTGTCAAGATATGGTGCAGTACATACATGTACACGTTATCAACTTGTAGTATACTGTAAATACTGCAAATTTGCAAAATTCAATGATTTACCATTACACTGTACAGTACGTGTACCTTACTGGATACATGTATTCCCAATATGATAATTGTAACACTACATTTACACCCAAGGCCTAAATCTCAGCAGCACTACCACTTTAATAGTTCTGTACAACATAAACTCAACAGAGGCATTTCTCACAATATTGTTGAGGCAAATCAAGATTCCCTTTACATGTACAGGTATGTCGATTGTTCAGTCCTTAATGTTGACAGATTGATCCCCCCTACAAAACAAATCTCTAATTATGTGCACGCTGTGTTATGCATTCATATGTGCCACTTGAAATTTAAAAAGTGAAGAGTTTCAATAACATCACTTCCCATCCCTGAAATATCCAGTGAATAGTCAGGTGTCTGCATGCTCAAATAGCTCACAGGCATGTGTTAATGTAGGCTAGATTGAATACCATCGTCATTCAAAGCAAACTCCATTTACCCACAACCCGTCCACTTTATTTGCAAATTCCTAAAGAGTGTGATCGGTCTGCACAAAAGCGTGTGTTGATTCGTCCCACTGTATGGCCAATGTATTGAGGGCTTTCCTCTCATCCTTGATTGGTTCGAGGACACTGGAGGAGAGATTGGGAAGGCTTTTCTGATGGGATTATCTGCTCAAAGTTATTTTTAAAGGTAAAGGGTGGAAGTGGTAATGAGCGCAGGCGGCCATAATCTTGGCGGAACTGATCTGCTGTCATTTCAGGGTCCGCGGCACAGTCCTGTAGGATTGATCGCAACTAGACTCAATATGACTTGTAAAGAGACACAGGTTGGGGATTTGATTTGCGATTAATTCAGATCAATCACAACCCTTTTTGAGATGGCATAAATTGAGGGCCACAAACTCTGTGTATAGTGTATTTGTAATAAAAATCAAGTATTACATGTATCAATGGTACTTCTAATGCAATATTGGTACATAAGGTTGTCTACTTGTACAGTATGTACACATTGTGATATCATAATGCAGGCCTTATTTGAATAATTGTAAGGATAATGTATACTTGTATGTACATTGTTTTGAGTAAACACATTCATATACTGGTACATAAGAACATAGGCCTAAAATGAACTGGAAAGTACACTCGTCAATATCCATGTACACGTACACGAAGGAGCAATACAGAACACAATATGCATCAGTACATGTATCACATGTAATACTGACTGCACATTGACAGAAAAGCATCAATTTCTATTGTGACAAGTGCGTACAGTAGCATCTAGACAAGATTTATTCTGTTCATCCATATGGCACATGCAGAGGACCAGGTTACACTATACAAACAACACATCAGGTGATTTATTATGAACGTTTATTAAATACAGTTATTTCTACATATATATGAATTCAAATCCAAATACTTTCAACATAACAAATGCAATTTGTAAAACAAGTGATTATTATCACCCATATTTTGTACATCATGTACAATATGTAAATAGTGATGTTACAATGCCATGCAAAATGAAAATTTTTCTTCAATTTCTAGGCATGTGTGCATTGTCATTATCTTGTTTTGCAATGCTACAATCACTAGCGCGTAAAGTGTTTTTAATGTGAACGTGAGGGGGGAACACAGGTTGGAATGATCTAGAGAGTTCGAGACAACCCTCCTTGTAATTATGGCGGCCATGCTCCTTGTAATAAATAACTCACACTTCTCCCATCCCCCTGACAACCTGTCACGGTATATTATGACTACATTGTGCCCTAGAATTTGAGGAATGCTGCATCCATGCCTTCCAGGGTTTCTCAGTTTTCCATCACACTGAGTGCTCGGGGGTCGGTCGGTCGGTCGTCGGATATTAAAAATTGGTATTTCATATTCTGAGGCTCAGAGCACATGTGGAGTGAGCCCTGAGATCAAAAGCACTCCTTTCACCTCTGCACGATCCGTGAGCAATTACATGCTCCCTGAACATTGCAGCCACTGCGTTCACACTATGCTTAGAACGTACATGTACATATACATGTAAATTTATGCTTGTCCCTTCTGGAGATTGGAACATACAATGTAGAAGGGCAGTAAGACTACATGTTAGTGATTATTACCAAAATATTGGTTGTTCGTTTTTCTGAATAATGCTTTTTGGGTTGTTGTGACTGCAAGAATTGCCAGTGGAAATGTTTTGCAGTCTGACCGCAAGATTGAACCAAAGTGTGACGTCATATGAGCATGTTGTCAAGACGACCTGGTCTAAATGTGTCGGTAGAGCAAACATCGATGATCATACAGTACATGTGTGAAAGGTACATGTTGATGGAAATAAAATGATTCACATTGAACATTTCATGTGGAAAACACAAGTTTTTATTTGCACATACACCAACATGTTCATGTGTCTTGTTGTTATTGATTAAATCTCGCATTAAAAAGTAAGTAGGAAGAAATACTAGTACACAACTCACTGGAATAGAATCACAATGTTTTGTGTACATGTAAACACCTTCCTGGCTGACTGCCCAGAGAAGAAAACACAATCTTTTTTTCCCTTAAAACAGAAGAAGGAAGAAATATTTGTACATAATTCGCTGGAATAGAATCACAATATTTTGTGTTCATGTAAACACCTTCCTGGCTGACTGCCCAGAGTAGAAAACACAATCTGTCCCCTGAGATTTCCTCTCCCCCCAAAGACTGAAATGGGATACACATGGAATGCTGGATATATGAACTTATGAACATCCTCTGATGGAAAAGGGGGTTATTTCATTCCATATAATGCCTCACACTGAGTGAGGGCTGTTTTCTGTTTTCTGTTTGTCCGAATGGCCATTGTGAGTTTAGCTGTTGAACATGGTGGATGAAAGTTTGCGTGGCCTGGAGTTACAGGGAGTTGGCAAAATATTATAAACATCTTTGCGTCCAGACGACCACACTCTCCATCTTGCTTGCTGTTGGAGGATAGGTTAGGAGTAGCCTGGCATTGTTGGTTTTGACTTCAGACACAACTTTCAGTTGACTTCTTGACTCCTGTAATGTGAGGGACCCGGGAAGAAACTGGAGTTGTTTTCTTTTTGCCTGATATATTCACAGCTTTAGAACAAGTGGGATGGCAAGCAGAGGGTAAAGTTTTTGAAACATTTAGGACTTGTCTGAAACATCGAGAAACATTTTGATGGAATATGATTGGATGTGCGATGTGTGCTAGTTGATGTGACTCGTTTATTGTGAGGGACCCTGGATCAAACAAGAGTTGTTTTCTTTAGCGCTGCTGTTTTCACAGGTTTGGAAAAAGTTGGATGGCAAAACGGACATTATTAAGCTTCTGATACATTAAGGAATTATTTGAAAAACAACAAACTTTGGAGTCCTGAATGTGATTAGATGTGTGATATGGTTCTACATGTTGTTGACTTGACTTGTGTTGACCCTGGATCAAACTAGAGTTCTTTTCTTGAGGAAATCTTTTCTTTATTGCTGCAGTGTTCAAAGCTTTGGAACAAGTTGGGTGTCAGAACAGATCTAGCCACAGAAAAATTTGTTTCCAACGTTGACAAAGACATTCCAGTGAATGATTGGTTGTTTCATGTGACTTTCATACTGTGCAGTTTGTATTGAGTGAAGGCCTGGAAAGAACTGCTGGTCGATTTACATACGTTCACTGTATGTATGCATGGAGGAAAAGTTCTGGTGACTTTGTCTTTGTGCTCATGAAGAATTAACAAATAGTCTAGATATTTTCTTAAAATTGTGGCAAACTTTAGGAGTTGAATTTGTTTACCGGTACATGTAATTCCTATTTAACATAGAGTTCAGTTGGACATTTGTGGTTTGGCTTAGATTTCAATAGTAGATTGTGAGGATACTTGCTAGTTGTAGGTGCTTATGTTGGATTGGATCATGAAAGAAAAGCGTAAGTACTCTTGTGAATTAATGATGAATAATATAATAATTACAATCCTACATTCAGTGAAAAATTGAATGTGTGCAAGGTAATACATGGCAATGAGTATCATGCAAATAGAGAATAATATGACTTGTTAGTGATCCCAAGAAAACTCGAATTTTGGGTAAGATTAATACTTAATTATCAGGTGTCGCATTCACAGTTCAGTATTAACAAGATTGGATTTACACTCAAATAAATTTGTACTCAAACCATTTTGCAAAATTCCATCCACAGAAAAAAAAACATTGTTGCTTGATGTGCATTGTCCATATCATTACATTCCAATCCTCAAAGATATGATGGTTCATACATGTACATCATATCTGTTTGTTCTGTAAAAAAAAAAAATCACTGATCTCGCCCATTTGCATGGTTGTAATGAGCACTTCATATTTTTTTTCTCATAAATTTTTTACAACAAACTCACAATACATTGAAAACCAAATCCAACCCCTCAAAAGCAAAATCAAAATACTTTGAGCAATGAGCTGCAGTTATGTGTATGAGTAAACTTAAAATGTAAAAAATGCAAATCAGCTTGTATGAAGAAATGAATATTGATGGGGATGGGGAAACACTTCAAGATTAGTGTACCCCTTTTTCAGACTACATTCAAAGTCTGTAACACAACGCATGAACCCCAAGTACAACATCAATTTTCATCAATCTGTTTCTGCTTTTTATAGTGAACTTTATTTCAAAACAAGGTTGCTCAATTTTTTATTCCCCTCTCAGGCTTTAACTCTGTACAGTCTTACTTTTGTTTACATTTTACATAAATACACATTTCTACTGTGATTGACACTCTCTTCTTTCCTATTCTCTGAATGATGTGCTGATCATATACACTTTATTGTAGCTCACCTATGATTTGAAATCACTTATTACTCTGTTCCTGCACCAAATAACAATTACGAATGATTACTGTTTTCATGTTGAATTTCCTGTGTACAGTAGTTTAGCAACTCTGAATGTGCAAACAAATTGGCAGAGTTACCATGGAAATTGAACTAATAGAATGTATGTTTGATTTATCAGTTGCCAATGTGAGAAAGAATGCCACAAATATGCAAGTTGCTTGTGAGAAATATTGCTGTTAGTGGCTCTCATGTAGTGTATTAGTATAGATGCAGAATGTGTAGATTTCTAACAAAGTGTTCTTCTTTTTGTTTTCTCTGTCTCTCTGTCTTGCATTGTGTGTTTCTGTACACTCTCTGCCTGCCTGCGTCCCCCTCGTCTGAATGAATGGCCCATTTCACTAACCTGCTCATCCTCTAGGTGCGCCACCCCCCACGTTGCCCAAACCGTCGGGCTACTACAAGCCAACATCAGCGGCGAAAGGTGAGTTTGCAAAAAATATCAAAGTGATCAAATAGTTTTTGCTCAAGTAGACACTGAATGAAGCAAATTCTAAAAGTGCTCTAATGATATGTATTTTATGTGTAGTAATTCCCATTACTACACATATGGTAAAGCTGTCCCATCATGCACTGCGCAGCCACATTTAGATGGTGTTTGCAGGTATGTTCACTTCCAGTCTTATGCACTAGTGTATGGGGGCGGCAGGGGAAAAATTGATTCAAAATTTTCGGGGGCTCCTTTTTGAGCACATTGGCCGATGTGGCTACAATTTAAAATTGTGTCTATGGGAATTTTGGGGGCTCTTTTAACATATTTCAGGAGCAAAATCACCCCAAGCCCCCTGGGGAACAGAAGCAAACATGACTGCAAAAAAAAAAAAAAAGTCACTGCATGGTGCATTATGGGTAGACTGTCTCCTACACTCCAGCTCAAAGGAATTGGCATAGGGAAAGGGAAGAAAGGGAAGGAGCCGCAGTTTTAAACCGCAGTATATTTTGTTCAGTTCAGCATGAAACACGATGCTTTAACCTAAAAAGCATCATGTTTCATGTTGAACTGGACAAAACATACCACGGTTTAAAACTGCGGCTCCTTCCCTTTCCTTTTCTCTATGCCAATTCCTTTGAGCTGGATTGTAAATGTGACATGACAAATTATGTCATCTTTGCATTTACAGATTTACATCACCATGATAGTTAACTATTGCTTCAAATGCTAAAAATTGCTAATGTTCACTGTCACATAAGTCTGTGAGAAGAAAAAGAAAAAAAAAAAAGAACAACATCATCTTATCAAATCTTGCTTTGCCAAATATTGTAGTATAGTTCTTCTGTCAAAACCATGTCTGCAATTAAACGCTCAACAAAGTGCGCTAATTAACCAAATATTAAAACTTTTCACAAAGACAGTGTTTAAAATTTTTATTTTTATTCAGAACATTAAGCTCCATTTAAGATTCATATTTTCTTTTGTTGTTTCAAGTTATTTTTAATGTACATTTATGTATAAAGTGGAGGATATTTGCATTATACTTGCACCATTCTTGAAGTCAATCTATTAACTGCATGAAAAGCTCCAGATGAAATGCCCACATTCTCAATGGTATAACTAACAATCTTGCTTGCAAAAAATAATCCTGACTGTTTGCTTTGCTTGGTTTGTGCCTATTCATCATGAAAATAGTATTAATGCACATAAAACATTTCCTCCTCCATCGCCTCTTTAAATACTAACTTATGTCATTTATTTTTAGATGAGAAATGGAATGTGGGGATTTGGGAGGATTTAGTTATTGTTGTAATGTCCTATAAAATATGCATCATTACAATGTGTGTTTGAGTGATTTTTTGACAGCTTACCTTTGTGATAATACTGTACATATGGGAGGCCTGTATTATAAGTGAATATGTTATCAGTATTGTTAGCTAGGCTACAGGTACATTATGTGTAGGAAGACTTTAAAAGATTTATTTTTCAAAATTGTTCGCTTTATCTTCTTTCTCCTTTCAAACTTTGCTTATTTGTTCTTATTCTAACTAATATATCATGTTTAAACTATTCCGAGTTACAATGGTAGGTAAGTTAATTGCAGATGTATAAATCCATACTTATCTTGATCAAATGTGAGGGTCATTATTGGTCCAGTCATATTTGATTGGAATTATGATTTTTTTTTGTGTAGTGTAATTCAAAAGTAGGAAGTAATATTGGCATAATCTACACAAATGCTAAATAAGACATGGAGAGAAATCTATACATGTTCACAGTATAACACTGTATGTAAGATTCTACATTTATTTGTCCACATTTAGTCCATGGTCTGTAAGTTAATTGTGAAGATCAAAATGTAGTAGTTTACCCATTTGGAAAGTTATGTGTACCATGAAATGTAAGCAAAGCCATATATTTGTACACATGTTACTACATATTTTGTAAAGTTAATTGTCCATCCATATTAAGATGTACATATGTTGAAGGTTATATCATAGAATGTGAACATAGACGTGTACACATTTTGTCAGTGCTTGTAAGTTAATTGTACAGATGGAAACTTACCCATTTTGAAAGTTACATGTGGATTGTAGAACAGAGTAACGTGTACACATTTCGTCCATGACGTGTGTTCTTAAGACTATTCCATTCTCCATTTAGGGGTGTAATGATACCATGACGTTTTATGTGTGTTTGTGAATTTATCTCTCTCACTTTCTACAATCTTTTTCTCCTGCATCCTTCCTAACGGGTTGCTATTGGGCTTGGTGACCTTTTGACCTTTTGGTATAGGGCCACCGCCTATTCCGCCGCCTAAAACGTCACAACGCCATCACGAGCTGAGCAATGTTAGAGGTAGTGCGCGCTTTTCTATAACGCTTCTTTTTTATCTGGTCTCCGTGTTGTTTTTAACATTGTGAATTACTTTTGTACCGTATCATGGCTGAAGCACCTTTAATGTGTATAATACCATATTTTCATGCAGAGTAGTGTGTAGCTTTGCTGCCTTTTGGTAATACTTTCATTTCTTTGCCATTCCACGGAGTTGGGTCATACACAATATACATGTTTGATGTATTACATGTGCGGTAATATGCCAAATTAAATCATTGTGAACCAAAATCTACCATTTACATGAAGCTAATCATAATTGCAGGGAAGTTTTCCTTTATAATTTCATTAAATTATTTTTGGGGCAGAAAATACCCTGTTGTGCATTTCATTGGAGAAATCATAATGCATACCCAGCCAGTCCATGTACACATGGAGGTAGTTTCTGTGAACTAGAAGTTGTATCAAAACTTTTTTTTTACATTTCATACATGTATTAATTTATTCTAAATTTAGATTGTAATATTACTTCAAGTAAACTATGAGTGAAAGAGCAGGTGGGCTTAAAATTATATAAATTTATAGAATCTGTTCCTCCTAAGGAGGAAGAACTAAAGCTGAAAATGGTTTTAGAAGGATGTGCAAAGACAAAAATGATGCATTGCCTTTTATTCAATCATAGCACAATGTATGTACATAGTTTCATTGATTATGAAACTAATTTAGTTCTCTTAATATGACTGATATACAAGATTGCACAATTACTGATATTTTACTCAACATCATGAATGCGTGTTCTAGTTTCAAAAATCAAAGGACTCGAAAGGGAAGTTAGTTAATTTCTGTTTAGATTTCAGATTAAAGCGTATGTTTTGAATATGATCTGATACATGAATATTCTTTGAACACTGATATTTAATTAGTATTGACACACAATCAGAACACAAATTGTGTTAATGTGATAAAAATAGGTGTTATTAAAATTAAAGACATTTACTGAACAAATTATTTTTTGGGTAAGATTTCTGAATCTGATGTACAAAAACAAAGATAAAGGTGACTCGATAGTGATACATAAAATGACCCAACTTCTTGGATTGTTTCTTTGGTTTGTCTATCACTAAATGTACACTCAACATGTTTTAAAAACAGACTACATTTCTTGTTATTCTCATACAGTTTTCTATATGTATACAGTAAAACTCACTTTCAACTTTAGTAAAGGGTGATTGGTGTCACTAATTTTGTTTCTTACAATGTTTTTTTTTTCTGATACCGTACTTCCATCTTTGGTATTATGTGTTACACATTCTGGTTCAGTTCACCTCGGTGTGTTGTCATCGTTAAATCATTCAACTTCTTGTAAAATAGTTTTCTTCCTCATCTTACCATCTCCAGTGTATGCCATCTTTAGCTATTAAATAACAGCTTGCTTTTTTAATGGTGCATTCTCCTACAGAAACATTTCCAGTAGGTTTGGCTCCAGGTAGTACATGGGTACTTCAAACTACCGGTAATCAAAGGCATACAAACATGTGTCTGCACATGCACATCATTTAAGACAAAATGATACCACTTCAAAATTGTACTACATGTAACTTGACTTCCACACTGGAAATCTCTACTGCCTGGAATCCAAAACAAGTTCTAAAAATTTAATTTTAGCTGTCATAAACTCAGAAGCAATATGCATCCTTGTGTACTGCCTAGAAAAGGTGAAAGTACAGCTGTTTGGTTTGTACTTAGTTCTTCTTTATTTTTGTAGATTGATGTAGTTTTTTTGTTTTTTCCAGAGAAGCTTTGTACAGTATTTCAACTTTTAAGTTCACTCATTAGTGATGTATTCATGGTCAATTGTATGCTTTAGGCAAGCAGTTGAATTAGATAAATGATTATGGGCCGCAATCAGTGCAGAAACGTAGTGCTGTCACCACCGGGTCTCAAATTTTTGTTACAATTCAACAAAAGAATCATTTTGAGATAATTTCTTCCTGTGATTCTGAAATCAAACAAGAATGGCACAAACAGTACTGGCAGAATGACACTCTGTTAATTCTCTCTCTCCTCGCGATACCAATATCTGATCGATTGCTCTTGGGACGTATACTTCTGGTAAGAGTTTGGTATGTATTCAAGTCATGCAATAACGCACAGAATCTGTAATTTCGACCCTCGTAAACCTCGTAATATGAAAATGGAAGGGTTGTTACATGGGCAAAGGACTTGAAAAAAATACCATTTATCACTCACGTCGATGTTTTTGCTAACCTCAGCATTGATTGTGGATGGACTAGTGAAAAAATGAAAAGACACAAGCAAGACAATGGCTATAGAATGTTCATGAGCTGGAAGTTCATATCCCAAGAATTAAAGGAAAAAAAAATCAGAGCGCCGCACACGTTCAGATTCGGAGAGCTATATGCGATGGGGAGAATTATACTGTAGGTCATGTAGCGATTACCATCGCTTCCCCTAACCTCTCAGTGACTGTTGTATGTTCTGTTGTTTGTAATGCCTACTTACACTTTATTAGAATCAATAATTACTTACATGTAAATATTAAGATTAACACTCTTCCACTTTATAGATTTGTCTCACTTTCGTATATCAACTTGCACTATGTAATTGCATTTTCATTGCATTATTGTGTACATGTATAACCAATTCTATCTATTGACTTGTTTGTTTCACTTTATCACTCATAGCATTCAGACTATCACATATCCAAGGTGACACGGATTCTATCTTAACTCATACTTATCCATCTATTATTCATTCATTCATTCATGGCTTGGCTTGTTTGTTCTTCGCATTGCGCATGTATTCCTCAGCATGTTATTAGCCCTTACATTACCAGGCATTGAAAACCACATCGGTTTACTATGCATTTTTTGCCAATGTTAATGAGAGACTTACCCTTACACTCCAGCTCAAAGGAATTGGCATAGGGAAAGGGAAAGGGAAGAAAGGGAAGGAGTCGCAGTTTTAAACCACTGTATATTTTGTCCATGATGCTTTAGCCTAAAAAGCATCATGCTTCATGTTGAACTGGACAAAATATACCGCGGTTTAAAACTGGGGGTCCTTCCCTTTCTTCCCTTGCCCTTTCCCTGTGCCAATTCCTTTAAGCTGTAGTGTACATTACTAGACCTTCAACACCCCATTGGCTTACTACACATATTCATGCCACTGGTAATGAAAGAGTTAAACATTATCTTACATGTAACTGCTACCTTGCTTGCGTTACTAACTGGGCACCCCATCCTGCACACATCATTTAACCCTCTCAGTCCCATATGTGATAAACTGTGTTGTAACTAAGGGACTACCATTGCTTGGTACTTAGAGGGTTGATGATTGTGTAATCAGATAATTTGCATGCAGCCTGCAGCTTGCTGAATGCTTATTTACAATGCAGGGATGCTCTAACTTTGATTATGTTTATTATATGAAGTTTTATATATGTTATGTTTTGCCTTGATCATATTGTGATGTTAAACATGAGATAACAGTATTACTGGTATGTTGTGTATAACTTGTATCATGATAAAATGTTTCAAAATGATAATTAACAGATAACAAATGCATAATAATTCAATATACTCTGTTGTGGCAAATCAGTATTGATAAAGAATTTATGTTTCATAAATGATATTGACGATTTCAAATCTGCTGTACTAGGACTATATTTCACCCTAATACTTCTTCTTTGAAATCTTATCTTTCTTCTGAATCAGAGTGAATCACTGTTTCAGATAAGGACCATTGTGAAGAGACCTATGAACAATACTGGAATAATATTTAATAATCACTTCATGAGGCACATGCTATCTGGTCCACTCTTTAATTTGTTTTATTCTCTGAATACATTCCACATTGACTGTCATGTGTTTAGCATCTAGATAATTTGTAGATGACTACGTGTATGTTATTATGAAGTGCAGTCATTATTCATTGTGTTTCTAGAAATTTAGTTATTTCCAATTCTGTGATGTTATTCTGTTAAAATGTATATGTTTCTATTTTGTACAAACTTCATTTCTTCATTTAGTTCATATCTTTAATTGCTGGTCTTCGTTCTTTGATTTAAAACCATAGAAATAATTATGCTTTTAAACTGCGCAATTTCAGTTCTATGCTTGAGTTAATTTTATTGGTGACTCAACTGGTGTTCAGTATTCGTATGGAGTAGACTAGATTGGTCGACCATAGCACATTTCTTTCTTTTTTTATATGTGAGTTGCTATTAGATTAAGATGATGGCTCTGACAAATCGTGACGCATCCATTCATCTTTGCCTCCATCGCTCGTCCATTTCCCCAGATTCTCACTTGGAGAGGAAATTAACAAGGGGAGGCTGTGCATGAATTGAATTCTAATTGTTTTCTGTTTTTTGTTCAAGAGAGATGTGTTGATAGATGAAATATGGGAGGGAGGAAGGGGGGGGGGGAGGGAGGGCAGAGAAGGTAGAGAGAAAGATGCGAAGAGAGATGGAAGACAGGAGCATTAGCAATGAAAAAGAGGAAGATATAAAAGAAGTGGAAAGAATTATTTGAATTGATGGATATATCTAGATAGATACAGATACACAGACGGATAGATAGATGATATCAATATATAGATATATAGTGATAGAAAATGTTAACATGTATAAAGAGATGGAATGAAATTAATGAGATTATCTAAAATATGTGCAGAAGAGAATCTTTGAGAATCTTACAAAAAATGGAGAGAAACTAAGTCTGCCAAGAAAGAAGATGAAGGCGAACAGTGTGATGAATGTGGTGGAATGCTGCTGCTTACACATTGAATTATCGTCTGTTCACCACCTTTAGTTTGTCACACTTTTCCCCCTAACCGCTCCTGTCAAATTATTAATGAGTGGGTAACCGGTGTATGCCTGCCCTGAGGGTAACATTGTGTCACAGCTGGATAGGTCTAGGTGGGTTCTCACCACCCTAAAGATAGGGGAATCACTTGATTAAACTGGTCTGTTCTGAGCTTGCGTATTTGCGGGCTGCCTCTTTTTCCACTCAGATACTTAAGCAGCATCCTGAGACCATATTCATGTAACCATGCTAAGACGAGCAAGTTACTTAAAGTAACATACACGTGTGTATAGGTAGCTGTATGCTCTTTAGCAACTTGCTATGCTTAGTAATATTTCAAGAATATGGTCGATGGGCCATGTTGCATTAAAATATGTTTTCAATTATTGTAACTTACCATCAATGGTAACTGCCATGGCAATCGGTGCGATAATGAGAGCTCATTGGCTGTTACCTTGGTAGTTATCATTGATGGTAAGTTACAATAATTGAAAATTTATGCAACACGGCCTTGGGGGGCTGTTCTTAGCTAAGAATGACCTTACACACGACTGGTGACTCTTTCTTGTGCTAAATGAGACTTCGTTCCTGTTTTAACATAGATCTAGGGGAACTAATTTCCAACATTCCTAATCAAATTTGACAAATCATAAACTTTGTATTCAGAAACTTGTTAACAACAGGAATTTTAATTTACAAAGATCAGATTTCAACTTTAGCTGATGGAAGTCAAAATCTGATTTAGCAGAAGGAAGGGTCACCAGTCATGCGTAAAGTTGTTCTTCGCTTAAGAGCAGCTTGGTCTGTAGCAAGTGAACTTTCCAAGTTGGAGGGTGGTGAAGACACGGCTGGTGTGTCTGCATGCACCCTGGGATGGGGTGATATGATGTCACCAGGTGTCATCACCAATGATGACACCCCCAGACTGATGACAAATGATGAGACCGCCCCTGGAAATTAGGCCACTCATGTGTGAATGTACGTGTGTGTGTGTGTGTGTGTGTGTGTGTGTGTGTGTGTGTGCGTGCGTGTGTGTGTGTGTGTGTGTGTGTGTGTGTGTGTGTGTGTGTGTGTGTGTGTGTGTGTGTGTGTGTGTGTGTGTGTGTGTGTATGTATGTGTGTGTGTGTGTATGTGTGTGTGTGACTGTAAAATGATGTGTAAGTGTATGTCTATATGTATGTGTGTGTTATTACTTCTTAAGAATAATGCGTGAGTGTATGTGTTTTTTGTGTATGTTTATGTGTTGTGGGGGGCGGAGGGGGGATGTACATGTACATGTAAGGGAGATCAACGGGGTCAGGTACAGATACAGGTATGAAGAGGGTGGAGTGTACCGGGAGATGGGGTGGGTGTGGGAAGGGATAAGGCAGGGAGCTGCGGGGTGGGGGATAAGGAGATGGAGCATTTGAAATACACTGTATTTGTATTTATTATGTTGTGGACGAAGATGCATTTCTTATTATGGTAGGTCTATGCATGAGGTATGAAGAATCAAAGAAGTTGAAAAGACAGGGTAACATTGGGTCAAACACATGTATAGAGAACTCTAGAAAATGACATTGATCAAAAGATTGTTATTGAAAGTAATTCCTGTTCATATGCAGCAATTGGTTAGGTATCGGCAAAATTGCCACAAATGTTCCGCTTATGTTGCGAATAGTTGGTGGATAGGAACAGGGCCATGGTGGAATATTGAAAAATTAGACAAGCGTGGGGCGAAATGAAGTGACATCAATCTATCTATCTATCGCTCGGTTTGGCCGCGGGGGACCAAGAAGATGTCGTCCATCTTCATTGGTCATAACGTATGAGTCATGGCTGCCGTCATGTAATGGATGCAGATTCCATGGGGTAATCAATAAAATCATTAGGAGCGACATCTTGACTGGTTGCCGGGAGGGACTCTTAATCCCATTTGAAGGGATTATGTAGATCTTGTTATAAATCCACATAGACACATGGACAAGCTTAGAACTATTTAAAGGGATGATGTTTCCATCTCTGCTTTGCTTAGCTTTACCTGGCCTTGCTTCAAGGCTGTCAGGCATTTTCAATCCGAACTATTATTCAAGAAACGGGTCTGGCTGCAGTAGACTAATTCTCAATTCTTTCTTTGGCTTGACGGAGGGAGAAAAGAGGATGATGAAAGAGTAACTCATCTTGTCAGTACTAGACTCTAGTTTCCAGTTTGAATTAGAAATGTCCAAAAACCTGGAAGCCAAGCTAAGCTTTTCCATTCATTTTATTTTTTTTTTTATTCTGCTTAAAGGGCATATACTGTACTGGGAAGACAAAAAGCGTTCAAAAGGGTGATCATGAGCAATCTTCTTGTCAATGGTCTTAAATTCATGTATTGTCCATTTTAGAAATGTGCTGAAAGTTATTTACCTTTAAATGATCCACAAATGATCCGCAAATTACAATTATCACAAATGTTCGGCCCGAACATTTTGAGGATCTGTAATTTAATCACTCATTACTCCAAATGTGGATCATTTGAGGGCAAATAACTTTCAGTACGTTTCTAAAATGTACAATACATGAATTTAAGACCATTAGTAAGAAGATTGCTCACAATCACCTTTTGAAGGCATTTTGTCTTCCCAGTACAGTATATGCCCTACAATGCTAATTATAGATATTCAGGCTTTAGTGATGTCTCTAGCATTATGATTTGATTCCTCCCTTTTGGCATATTTTGTTCTTGATTTTATTGCGATCATCTCCAATCATCCTATATGAGGACTGAAAGAAGATACTATCTGTCATCCTCTCTCGTCCTTACTTGTCAGACTTTCAAGACAGGGCGAATCTTTTTTTTTTTTATACTTGGATGATGCTCCCCCTTCCCCATCTTGGCTGGCCTTATATATTCTAATCCAAGTCTGAGTGGATTATGTCAAGTCCTTAACATCTCAGACTGTAGACAGACAACGTATTAAAGAGACTTGCAAGTTCTCCCCCTCACTGACAACTGTAGACCATTTTGTCTGTTTTGGTAATGTAGCATAATCAACAAAGCAATATCGCAATTTCTCAAATGAAGTAGAATTTCTATAATAAGGCAAGAATCAAACAGATATGGGCCACCATGAAAATATGTATGTTTCCTCCCACTTTTATGTCACATTACTTGTAGCAGTATGATTGTTTCTTATTTCATTCAACAAAAAATAGAAATTTGTTATGGTATACAGAGGAGAAATATCAGTTTGATGTCACGTCACATAAAGTGACGTGCATCTGTACATGTAGGTCTTTTCAGAGTAGCTATTGATACAATGACTTTTACAATCCTTTTCCTCCATCTCCCTCTCCCATTCTCCACTCTTATTTCCAGTTTCTTTTAACTCTATGACTGTTACTTATTTGATTCAATGAAACATATGAACATAAACAAAAGTTGACTGTTGTATAGAAAGGAGTGATATCTGTGTGAAGTCAGGTCACAAACACATAAAGTGATGCACATATAGATCTCCTGGGAGAAGCTAATGATTCAATCCGTCATCACTGAATGTGGCGTTGCTGCAGCTATCTGCTCATGACAGTGGGTAATGTTTAATGGGGTCAGATTCCAGCGTTAATGATTAGTAGAGGGGACTTCATGACTGGAGAGAGGGGGTTGGAACCAGAGACCAGAGGTGTTTGTGAGGAGTGATGACTCATCAAGTCCTCACTCATTAGGGATCGATTTAATTTGGACCAATTCTATTTCTGTGTGTGTGTCTGTCTGTCTGTGTGTGTGTATGGGTGGAGTGGGAATGGGAAGGGGGGTGGGGGAATTGTTAATTCTGTTTCTCTGGTTTTGTATTTTGTTTGTCTCTAGGGGTTGGGATGAGGGGGGGGGGGGGGTGGGGAGTGGTTGGAGAGGGGTGGGGATCTGATGGGGTGTGGTGGGGATGGGGGTGGTGGAAATGGGAGAGAGTGGTAGGAGGTGGTAGTAGTGAGAGGAATATGTAATAGGGTGGTGATAAGGGTTCAAAAGGCGCGCGATGTGAATGTTATTGAAGGGGGTTCTATTAATCTTGCAGAAAGTCATTTCTTTTTAATTGGATTGATTGATTGTGGGCGGGGATGGGGTGGGTTGGTGGTGGTGGTGGGGGGGGGGGTAAACTTATTGGTGATAGGCCTACTGGGCAGGGTAGAAACATGAATTGTTTGTGTGCTACTTATTTAAAGAAAATCTATTGAAATTCTATTAATTTACTCGATCAAATCATTTGGTTTGAATGTGCACGTGTGACCAAAACTAAAATGATATATCAATACATGCCTATTTCATACAGAATTGATAGCACATATGATAGTTAGGATGGATCCTTGCTTTTAAAACCTCCCACAAACACTGACTAGTACAGGATGTTAGAATGTATGTCCTGCAAATTCAATTGTAATATGGAAATTAGAAAGTTGCTCAAATATGTTATACATACATTTTGATATTTTCAAATTGTACATGTATCTTATTTCAATAAGCATATTTGAGATGTACAAGTACAATTAGAAGAATTATATGTACCAGTAGTATAAGCAGTGTATGTAGTTGCAATCCATTTGTATTGAGGCCAGATTAACAACTGCTGATAAATCCATCATAACAGCTTGCCCCAGAACCTCACTCTGATCAATATTTTCTTTACAAGGCGTTTACCCAAAGACATATTTCATAATCCCTGAGCCGTGTGCTTGCATGAAGTAGTCAATCTGATTCGCTCGCTGGCATTCCTTGTCGGCGCTTTTAATTCTATTCCCGTAATCCCGGAAGGATTTTCCGAGTACGTGTGATGCATACAATCCTATTTGAAAGTAAAGTCTGTGTGCTGTGCATATACATGAGGTAACGAGCTTAAAGACAGCCAGTCCCTTTTGCAGATCACCACAAAACCATCGAAACATTGGCAAAACATATAGAGAACTATTAGCAAGCTCTATATTCACAATTTGAAACTGATACGTAGTGTAAAATTCAAATAATGCACGTAAGCAACGTCTGATTAATAGTCTTTACCTCAGGCTCTTAGCAGTTTGTGTTGAAATATCTGCTTAATTGATTATTCTGTGTATTAAATTATAAAACGCATTATGAAAAAAAATGTTCTATGGAAGGAATCATCTCCAAAGTTTGGTAGTTACTCATAAATTTAGGATTTCACACACGCATAATAACCACATAGATACTGTAACAAAGACTAATACTTTTTTCGTGGTACGAAAAAAGTCGGTTTGAAATTTAACGGCTGAAATTTTTACATATACAGAAAGCTTCAACATGCTATATTCTTAGAAATGGTCTTGAATCACTCTTCCTTCAATTTACGATCGTGATAGACAATTTAAATTTTTAAGCTTGCAAAAGGGACGCACAATCTTTAAAGGTAAAGCTTACAAGTGGGAAGGAATTTTAACATCTCCCTCATTGTGCCCAGAGAGTATTTATGAAGTGTGATTATAGGTGGACAATTAATGCTGTGATTTGGTGCTATAATTGTTGATGACAAGTATTTGAAGTGATAAAAGATGAATCACATGAAAGAGAATGAATTTCTCCATAGGATATCCATTGTTTTAAGTAGTGATCAATATCACCTTCGTTACAATTTCGAAAAGTGAAATATTGGTCAATGATCACTATGTCTTCAAAATATTCAAATTCCAACACACTGAAAAGGTTGAAATCATTCTATTGCTCCTCAAATTGGAACAATTATTGTTCTGAATTGTATGTTAAAAATCTGATTTTAACAAAGCAGTGTTGCAAATTTGAAAGCTAAATAATGATCAGGTTTGCTCTGAAAAGGCCTTCATCCAGAATTATGATTAAAGATCGGCGGTAAACGCATAGTGATGTTTGTAAGTAGTCCATTATGTGTTGAATTGCATACCGCAGCATGCATACCGCATAGCTGCACCGTGATCTCGCCCAATCTGCTGATAGATTTTGAATTATCAATGGCTCTGACTTTAGTGATCACAGGTTGGAATAATTCTTTTAGATTTAAATGATACCTCTACCTTTAAAGATGGTCTGTCAAACAAAGATCTGCAAACTTCATGAAAGTTTGTACATATTTAGCACGTATCTTTGGGATACCAACTGTGAAATTTTAAGGTCAGAGGTACTGTAACTCCCATAGAATAAATGAAAATCTAACTAGTTTTCACTGGGATTTGACTTTCTTCGTGGTACGAAAAAAGAAAGCTTGATCAATTATCGAAGATTATTTCCTCAAAACCGAATATTATGCTTTGTCGATTTCAGGGAAAGGTTATATAGCCACTCTCTCTCAAATGATGACAAAGTCAGGGAACTTTTAGAATTAGGTCTGCTAAAGAGATAGGCTACCTTTAAAACTCTCACTACCAACCAATGAAAGTCTGATGATAATTATAACATACATTATTTCCTATGGGACTATGGGGGTTAAGCTTATGCCGAGTATTCATACTGGCATGTGATTTCATCAGAGGGCACGCACATGTTAAACATTGATGTGAGCACAGCTGTGTGGTGCCCATCAGCTTTCAGTTGAAGTCAATTTTCCCTTGCTGTGAACTGGAAAGATGGGGTCAAGAGATGGGAATGTGCAGGGGGACGGCTGGCTAGGAAGATGGCATCTTAGAAGAGGGTGTAAGGATCGCTGGTTTGATGCTTTCTGTCTCTCGTTAGTCCCGAGGTAGTAAAGAGGGCGGTGCGTTGGATGGGAAAAATTCATAACATAGTTCAATCACGACATGGCATGATTTCTTCATGGAGATGTATGTACACAACAAAATCGTTCTGCAAAACACTTGGCAGTTGTGAAAAATTACTTTAGCACATTAATTTAGTGCACTGTTTGTGGCCCGTCTTCATTAGACTGAAAGCACTCACTGTAGATGCCCCAAGTTACCTGTATACATGAACGAGGGAAAAAAGAATCAATATTGACTAGACGGGGCTCCTGTCCAAGCATAATGTCCTCAAATGAAAACCTTGATGAAAAATACATTTTCACGAGGGGCTCTTTTGCTTTTTGTGGGCTCTTTTTTCCATTGCGGGGGGGGCGGGGGGGGGGGGGGGACCCTGTGAAATTTGTTTCACTGACATGTTCAGTACATGTACTAGGTATGCATGAACATTGACATTGCATCACGTAGATGTAACAGCTGAGGAGCTCAGAATAGCCACTATTTGCCGTTTTCAGGCTTATACAGCTGCGATATCAACTTTGCCCTTAGATTCGTGGTCAGAAAATAGCATGTTTACTTCAGTCTGATGCATACTCACATAAAATGCAGAAGCAGTATCTGACACAAGTGTGAACACACCATGTAGAGTGTATTATTGAAACACCATCCGTGGCATTCACACTTTGGCTTGACATAATTAGGAGGGTTGTATGGTCAATTGACTCCTGTAGATTAACTAATGATAGAGAGGGTGTGAATGATCCCTTGCCCTACTCTGATGATGCACATGTACAGTCTGATACTTAATTGTATACTACAATATTCCTGTGTGTAAACACCCTTGACAGGCTAAATTATAGTTGCCCAACAATCCGTTAGCCATGCTGTGATGGAGGGGGCGTCACTGAAGTTGCTTCCAATAGACTTTCATTTAGACCATGATAATTAGATCAACGTGCAGAGGTGTTCAGAATTTAAATCTGCTAATGAGAACATGAATCTACATAATGTGTCACAGAACGAGGGAGGAGCTGTTGCTTCAGGACCACTTTCATTTGGCCCGTAATAATGAGTTAATCACAGAGTGTTGTGCAAAATTAAAATGATCTGTCAATGTGAACATGGCTGTGCATAGAATGTCATGTGCAGATTTATGAAGGTGTGTTGCGCTCATGCCAATCTCATTTATGAGCACAATAAGGAGTTGTTCACCATACACGGCAGTTGCTGTGCAGGAGTTTAAAGGGCATATACTGTACTGGGAAGACAAAAAAGCCTTCAAAAAGGGATCATGAGTAATCTTCTTGCCAATGGTCTAAAGTTTATGTATTGTTTATTTTAGAAACTTGCTGAAAGTTATTTGCCCTCAAATGATCCACATTTTGATTGATTTGGGATTAAATCCCAAATCCTGAAATTGTTCGGCCCGAACATTTTGAGAATTTGGGATTTAATCGCTAATTACTCCAAATGTGGATCATTTGAGGGCAAATAACTTTCAGCAAGTTTCTAAAATGAACAATACATAAATTTTAGACCATTGGCAAGAAGATTACTCATGATCCCCTTTTGAAGTTTTTTTTTGTCTTCCCTGTACAGTATATGCCCTTTAAACTGTTAATGTGAACGTGGCTCTGCATCTCACCTTGCCTGCCTCAGTGCCCCAGAATGCCTGAGATGTTTCAGAGTATTGCTACTGGACTCCTCTGTCATATATTACACTTCCCTTCAGCAGTACCAGCTGACATTAACTACTACTATATGCTAGCCTAACCTCCAGACTGTTGGACATTTATAAACCAAACTATCCAATCAAGGGGTCTGGCGGCAATAGACTAATCATTCTCAATTTATGCTCTGGCTCGCCTAACTAAGAAAAGGAGGAGAATGATACAGTGACTAGTCTATGAATACTAGACTCTATTTGTCAGTTGGGATCAGAAATGTCCCACAGCCTAGGAGCCAGGCTAAGTGAATGCAGGTACATCCTCATTTTAAAGGGAATGTGGGAGGATTCAGGTAGTGTTTCTAACATGTCTGTTACTGTACAGTACCTTATGATGTAAAAGCCACATATACATTATACATATACATGTGGGAGGCGGGGATTAAGATTTATTTGCAGGGGCTTACTTTGCAAGCCTGACGCCATTGAGGACAACCCTGAACCATGTTATGCCATATAGGATTTTTTTTTTTTTCACAAGGGCTCTTTTGTTATTCAAGCCTTTATTTACAATTTGAAGGGGGGGGGGGGGTCTAAATTGTCTCAAGCTTAACCTCTAGGGGCGTCTTCATTAGCCCGATGTGGTGAAATAGCTAGCTAATTCTGATCGGGATAGCCTAGCCAGATCATGAAATAGCTAGCTATTTGCGTCTTCATTAGACAGATCAAGCAAAATAGCTAGCTACTTGGTCGAAAAAAATTCCCAAGAAACCTTGGGCTAGATGGCCAAATAGCAAGCTAGCTCGGAGCATCTTCATTATCCTGAAAATTTCTCGATCCCAGCATGCATCAGCGTGCACTGGGGCATTGTTTATGTTTGGTTTTTATATGTGCTTGAGGGGCGAGCTCACAACTGAAGCCATGCGATTGTAGCGTATTTCCGTCTCGCACTATGTATGCATGAACATCAGGATAATTTATGCATCCCGAGCTCGAGCTTACGTATCCCAAGTTTTGAGCTAATGAAGACGCGATTGCAACTTCAAGCTAGTTTTCTTGATCAGCGAACTATCCCGCTATTTCGTCTGATCGGGCTAAGCAAAAGAGAAAACTCCAAAGCAAGTAAGTAGTTGTCGTAAAGAAGCCGGCACTGGCACCGTGCTACCATGATTAAATCTTAGCATTGTGTGCATTGACATGAACCTGTCTGTATTAATGCTTGGTCATTGCACATGATTCCAACTAGTCTTGGCTTGAACATCAAATATGGACAGCTGCATGAATATGTTGTAATGCTATCAAGAGAAAACCTCAAAAAGCACTTAAAGTAGTCGTCAGAAAGGAGACTTTACCACAATACCTTCATGAAGTCTTAGCCCTGTACATTTGACATGAGTCTGCGTGGCTGTATTTGTGCTAGGTAACTGCACATGAGTCTAGTCATCACTTGAAGATCAAACCGGGACAGCTAGTGATGTTATGAGCAATCAAGAGAAACCCCCAAAACCAATTAAAAGTAGTTGTCGTAAAGAAGCCTGAACAGTGCTACCATAATAAAGTCTTTACACTAGCACCATTATGCGTTGACATGTGTGCGTCTGTTTGTATTAATGCTCAGTCATTGCACATGATTCTAGTCATCGCTTGAACATCAAACTGAGATGCTATGAGCAATCAAGAGGAAACCCAACCAAACCAATTACAGTAGTTGTCGTGAAGAAGACCTTACTATGACACGATAATGAATCCTTAGCATTGGCACCAGCGTGCATTGACATGAGTCTAAGGGTATTAATGCTCGGTCATTGCACATGATTCTAGTCTCTGCTGCCGCCACAGTGATCAATACTGACATTTCACAAATATGCTCATTTCGGCCCACTGGAATCCTTCGCATTCCTGTTAACGTGAATTCATGGCTATGGAATCTGACAGCGAGCAGGGCATGTTCAGCTCTGGATCAGCCTCGAGCTTAGTAGAATCATGTTCACACATTCTTGTGTAAGACATCGTGATGTAGTTTATAATTACAGCTCGGGATCAGCTCTAAGCAGAATCATGTTCATATTAGACATTCGTGCATAAAACATCGCAACGTTCTTTATAATTACAGCTCTGGATCAGCTCTGAGCAGAATCATGTTCAGACTAGACATTCTTGTTTAAAACATCGCGATGTTCTTTATAATTACAGCTCTGGATCAGCTCTGAGCAGAATCATGTTCATACTAGACATTCTTGTGTAAAACATCGCAATGTTTTTTTTATAATTACAGCTCTGGATCAGCTCTGAGCAGAATCATGTTCATACTCGACATTCTTGTGTAAAACATCGTGATGTTCTTTATAATTACAGCTCTGGATCAGCTCTGAGCAGAATCATGTTCATACTAGACATTCTTGTGTAAAACATCGCGATGTTCGTTATAATTAAAGCTCTGGATCAGCTCTGAGCAGAATCATGTTCATACTAGACATTCTTGTGTAAAACATCGTGATGTTCTTTATAATTACAGCTCTGAATCAGCTCTGAGCAGAATCATGTTCATACTAGATATTCGTGCATAAAACATCGCGATGTTCTTTATAATTACAGCTCTGGATCAGCTCTGAGCAGAATCATGTTCATACTAGACATTCTTGTGTAAAACATCATGATGTTCTTTATAATTACAGCTCTGGATCAGCTCTGAGCAGAATCATGTTTATACTACATGTAGACATTATTGTGTAAAACATCGCGATGTTCTTTATAATTACAGCTGTGGATCAGCTCTGAGCAGAACCATGTTCATACTAGACATTCGTGCGTAAAACATCGCGATGCTCTTTATGATTATACTGGTAAGGTGAAGTGATGACTTAGTTTGTATTGCACGCTGTATACAGCTTCTTTGGTATTTGTGCTGTGTAATTGGACAAGACATCTTAAAGATGTTGTGTCCCTTTTATTAAAGTCATGAGACTTGATGTGGATCATCATACAGCAGTATGCCTTACCGGTAACTAATGGTCAAATGTATGAAATCTCACAGGTATAGCTTTAAAAGGTCAACTCTAATCTTGTGATCAATTAACCCAGCTTAAAAATGGCCCGTCCCTTTTACAAACTTCTGCAAACTTCATGAAAGCTTGCACATATTTAGCACATATTTTGGGGATACCAACTGAAATTTTGAGGTCAGAGGTACTATTACTCCCGTAGAATAAATGAAATCTAACTACCGGTAGTTTTCACTGAGATTTGACTATTTTCGTGGTACGAAAAAAGAAAGCTTGATCAATTCTCGAAAATTATTTCCTCAAAACCGAATATTATGCTTTGTCGATTCAAGGGAAAGGTTATATAGCCACTCTCTCTCAGATGATGACAAAGTCAAGGAACTTTCAGAATTAGGTCTGCAAAAGGGAAAGGCTTCCTTTAAAGTTAGTTTCCAGTTCTAATATTTTTATGCAGTGTTTTCTTCCAAGTTCCATGGTATCTACACAATTTAATTATAATTTTAACTATAATTTGAAATACCACTCATGGATTTTTGTTTTTTATTACTCACATCTATGTTGATTTGGTTATTTAAGAGAAATTGTGGATAAAATGTCATGCACTTGAGCTGTACAGAACCATAACAAGGTGGAAGAAACAAGTGATCAGTTATCACAGGAAGTTACGCACTTCCACGTCCTGTCAAAAATCACTCAGTCCCACACACTCAATGTTGACGAAGGCTTTCACTTTCCAATAGTAGCTGAAGTATTGGAACCAATATTTCCTCCAGCACTGCCAAAGCATGTCTCAAAAACTTCCTGCAGAAGTTGAAAGATAGCCCAATAGATGAATTAGATAACTTAACGTGGTAGCATGACAGTGCTTTCAAGATGAATATCACACCCACTCAAATAAAGCATAACACTCAATTATGATACTTCCCGTGGAAGTGGTGGGACAAGTATATTACATATCAATTAAATGAGCTCACCAATGCTTTTAACTCTTTCCTGATCACATTGGCATAAAGATGTGTAGTAAGGCCCAGTAATGTAAGGCTTATTTGGACATCAGGTAAATTACACTGTCTTTACAGTTCTTTATGACTAATACACGATGAGAAAAATGAAAGTACGGAACCAGATATTTGCATTTGGTGACACAATAAACTTGCAAGTCATTCAATGATATTGTTACAGACTCTTAAACAGAGTTTTATGTTATGGGGATAAGAATAAGACTCAAAATTAACTTCATTTAGCATGATAGTTACAATAGACAGCAGTCTTGTGCCATGTTTCCCCTACCCATGTACTACACATGCAATGTGATAAAACATCTTCATATGTCCTACATACAAATCATAATTATTAAAGAGATTAGAATCTAAAGAACAAGGTCCATGATAAAATACATGTAGATTGATTTTTGTGAATCGTGCTTTTCCCCACATTTGACATAAAACTCATCTATAAAGGCATGAATGAGTCTATAGAATAAAATCAATGGTAAAAGAGGTGTTTGAGGAATTGTACGTTTCCCACATCCTACTTAAACCCCATGTATAAAGAAAGGAAGAAAGTCTATATAATAAGATCCATGATATCACACAGCGATTTTTGTGAATCATGCTTTTTGCCATATTCTACTTAATATTTCAATTTTAAAAAGGAGGAGAGAGTCTATAGAATAAGATAGATAGCACAGAAAGATATTTTGTGAATCATTGTTGGCTATCTGTCTGTCGTCGGTGTCTCATCCTTCAATGAGCAGCCCATACCACTGCTATTCCTACAGTCCCCACAGGGGAAATACATTCTCCATCAGCAAATATGTTCAGGCGTGTATCAACATTTCACTCCAATTCAATTTTCCAGTAGCCCCAGGGACAATGCAGATGCCAATGACAGAAATGAGGCCCATTCACACGTGAAATAATAACAGTATGTCTCATACGGTTGTGTTCAGACGTTTTCAGTCATGCTTACTTTGCATTGAAAAGCACAGGCTAGACCTCATATCTATGAGATTTTTTACAGTGATATTTGTGTCACATAGAAATGTTACTTGATTTATTATTTGTTACCAAGAGATGTACTCTACAAATAAATGATAAGTAACTCTTTTTTTTTTTGCTGCGGCTAACATTTCCTTAATTTTGATAGTAGTTAAGGGAAGAGTTTTGATTATCTTTGCATTACAAATCAAATGATAGTGCCCATAAATTTGCACCATGCATGATTGTATATTGATAGAGTATATTCAGTTGTAACATAATGTAAGTAAATATTTATATGATCTAGTTTGTGGTAATGTTCATAAGCTTCCTGAAAGCAAAATAACACTTCCTGACATTTTTGTGACAAACAGGATCTATTTCATGAGAGAATGAGTTCATTGCGGAAGTGGTAGCATCAGCTCTCCAAGAACTGACACTACACTGGCAACAACAATACCAGTAGTTTCCTAGTTGAGACTCATTTGTGCCAACTTTTCAATATATATGTCTGGAGGATAAGACTAGAGTCTGACCTATTTTCATGTTTAAACAAATGATTATGGGCTGTAATCATATGAAAATATACCAATTTATGTAAATATATTCTGGGCACATTCTAGTAATTTTGAGAGGGGTGAAATTGCCCTGCTACTTCTACCTGATACCTTTAATGGAAACTAATTACAGCTTTGATATGTCCCTGCAAGGACAAGCGCATTCTTGACATGATTATGATATACTATCTCTCTGAGATTCTCTTGTATTGCCATGGGACAAAGTTCAAATGATCTGTCTGACGTTCCGCCTCTTGTTTATCTTCCAATGATGAACACAGATAGCTTGCATTCTTAAGTGTGGGTTTGTCTAGGTCACAGCGTTTAGTCCTTGGCTATACCAGAGGCCAAGGCCAAATACAGATGACTGATCCAGTTACATGTATTAGCAGTTTTTTGCTCTTGAAATTACACCTCAGGATAAAGAATCATCATGATCTGGATGATAGTAAGCAAATAATCAACGTTGGTGAAGGTGATAGTTCGTCTCATTGCCTGAAACCAAAAGTTAGTTATTTGCTTTATATTCCACATCTGAAACCAACTATCTATACCAAAAATGACATTTTGACGTGCAAAAGTAATGTTTACTTCTCTACCTAACCCCGATCGCTGCCTTGGGGAACACGCGTTAGGACGCGTTAGTAGGAGCTACTGATAGTCAATTGATAGTCCGAGTGTAACACACATTTATTTCGCGTGTACACAAATATTGATCACGCATTAGGACTGTGAGGAGTGAAGAGATCAGCGAAACCAAAAAGTACTATCACCTAGAGTGCAACAAACTTTTCTTCTCAGATGATCAGATTGGCAAAACTACGCTTTATCACTTGATCAACTCTTGACCAATCATATAGCAATTTTCTTAGTATGTGGAATATAATGATGAATAATCTTGATGATAAGAGAGTTTAAGGTTGACATGACTGTGACTGTGCCTGGCAGCTGCTCTTAAACATTACGATGCATGCACGATTGTGTCCCTATCCACCAAGATGTTACAATAGGACATGCAAATTCCATGCCACATTCACAGTCACAGTCACAGTCTTTGCCATGTAAAACCTCTAATTTTGTTACTTATGTGCTGCTTTACCTTCTATTTAAAGAAATGATTAACTAGAAATAGAAAATATGCAGAGAAGTTATTGTACAAATAAGAAAGTGACAAGTCTCTGACAAGTTTTCAAAACCACACAAACTGTACTTAAAGTTGTGCATTTAAGTGCAGGCAAGATGATCTATTCTCCATGTAATCATCATGAGTTAAGAGCTATGTTCAGGTTTATATTTCTCACTCATCACTTTTGTTGTTTCACTTTCACTGTCATGTTATGTTTGTGCAACGCCCCACCAAAGCCTCAACGTTTATCAGGTGAATGTAGATCATAGCTATGGCTAAATCTAGAATGTACTTTCTATTTCATGCAGAACATTGCCTGTATTCATCCCACTTAGATATAAAACATATTTTCTCTATTTTGGGGGGTTAAAGACTGTTATCTCAAATGACATAGATGCCCCCCCCCCAAAAAAAAAAAAAAAAAAAAAAAGAGAGAGAGAGAGAGAGAGAGAGAAAAACTAAGATTGTACTGCAAATCCTTAAAGCTTAATTTGCAGGGGAATTCAAAGGGAAAAGGGGCATAAGGTCCCCCTCCCGCCCTTCCAGTTCTGTCAGAAACTCATATCACATGACAAGAAGACAGGGAAGAAATCAAACGATTGATTTGCAGGTGCTGTTTTTCTCGCCTGATATCATGCAATGAACATGCTGTACCATGTTTTGCATCTTATCCTATTGGGAAAAAAATATTTTAGAGGGTCACTTTCTTGCATTGTGGGGGCTTGATTATCCTGAGCCCCCTTGTTTCCAGATGTAGTTTGTGTTCATGTTCTCCACAGTGTGGAACCAAGGCTAGGAATCCTGAAACAATGGACGACCGTTTGAGTTCTCACCTCACCTCCGTTACCCTATGTCTCCCCCTCTATGGTAAATACCCCTATATGTTTCATGTAGTGCAACATAATCATGCGATGAGACGATGGAATGCAATAGGCCTACCCCACAGGGCAGAACATTTCAAACGATGTAGAGTGGAAAAGTGCCACTGACCAATCAGAATCCTCCTCTCATGCCCTGTAGGAGAGATATCACAATCTTCCACCAATCATAGTCTACTTGCCAAAGTGATTTAAGATTCATGACATTTTGAGTTTTGAGACAGAGATTTATGCTGTGATGCGATCATGTTTGTTCTCCCATTGTGAATGATTAATTGTTTTCAGTTTGTATCTGGGGACGGAAATTGTGTAATTGGAAACAGATGGTGTTTGCTTTCTTGAAATTTGTGAAGGAATATAAATATGGTTGTGATGTGAGAATGACAATGTGTATATTTTTGGTGTTGTTTGTTTGTGTATTATAAGTATTATTTTTAAGTGTTTGTATTTGTGGTTACTGAGGGAAGAGATAGAGAGGGTATACAAAAGACTTGGTTTGAGAGAGAGAGAGAGAGAGAGAGAGAGAGAGAGAGAGAGAGAGAGAGAGACAGACAGACAGACAGACAGAGAGAATAAAAAATAGAGGAGGGGAGGGGGAGAGAAGAGAGAGGAGAGGGGGGTGAGGGAAGAAGGATAAGCTATGGGACAAGAAGAGAATCATGAGCATGTGTACTTCTATTTCATTTAATACTGTTATCTGCCCAGAATACTGACATTCAGACAGCAAAATACTGACATGAAGATTAGGAAGTAGGCAGTTTAGCATTCAGTGCGGATGCCAAAAAAGCTGACGTATCTCTCACTTTCTTTCTAATAATATTCTTTTTCATGTGATGCCTTTGCCCACTCCAGGACTTCCGTCGTACACCCCAGTTGCCTTCAAGAGTGACGACCTCCCCCCGCCCCCCTCCCCAGACCAGGCGTATGGGGGGCGAGGCGGAGGGGACGATGCCCCCCTGCCACCCCCACCCCCGGAGCTGTCGGGGGCTGGGGGCTACCCCTCTGCGGCCAAGCCTGCCCCTACCATGCAGACGTACAACGAGCCCCACCCCGCTGTCCAACCCGGCTACAGGCAGCCCTCGTACAGGTACATAGTGCGCATACTGTCAGGGATAATATGGTCGTCATTCCACGCTGTTGGGCATGGCTTATCCAAATGAGTTGTTTTTAGTTGCTGTTAATTTTGATATTATGTAGCGGTCAGTCAAACTTTATAAGTTTAGTAATTAGTATAATTTTTATACACAAATAATTTTTCTTCCACTTCTTTGATTCTTTTTGATAGGAAATTTGGTAAAAGAGCTAAGTAAAGAATGGGTTAACATATAAGGTGAGAAAGATTAAGTTTCACTAGCATTAGCTTGTGTTCTGAACGTCCTCCTGATGTGTTTTATTCCCTAAAACCAGCATGCTCGCAGGATTTCTAGGAGGAGGTGTGAAATCTGTACAAGTGTATTAAACATGGAAGTTTTAAGATTGAGGCCATATTTACAAAACAGAGAAAGACAATCCCAGTCCATCAAGTCATTGCTCCTCTAATCCTGTGAAAGATTAAAGGGGATTAAGAGAGATTTGTACTCCCTGCAATAAAGGTTGGTTGTGTACAGAGTCCTTCATCAAGAGTTATACATGAAACAATATTTTAACCCCTTACATGTCAACCAAACTGCTCATCTTTGGAAGTGAAGGTGTGCATTAGAGGTGCAAAAAATTAATCATTTGTGGATTAACCCTTTTTGTGCCAAATAAACTGCTGCTCAATAGGATTTATGTGTATTACCGCTAAAAAACAGGCACACATGGCGTGTGAAGAGTTCAGAGTTAACAAATCCAATCCACTTCCACTGCTCTGACATCCTAAGGCTATATTGTCTCTTGACGAAAGATGCACATATCCTACCCCTCCCTCTCTTTCATTAGGCACATCCTAATCAGTGGATTTATAAATAGGATTCAGTCCCTCACATTTGAATGAATGTGTCTGTATAGATCTGTACAAATGCATAGAAGTTCATTTGCAAAGGAGTAGCTCTAACATTGATACTTCTTGATAAGGATTGGCCTAAACTATTTGGCAAATTGGTATATTACTCGGCAGGAGCTAAATAAGGGTAATATTTCATCATGTCGTAAGTACTTTGGATTGTTATTTGTTTTTGTGTGCAAGAGTAAGAGTGTTTTGACCACAGGATGGCTCAAACTTTATGCTGTATAGTGAGGAGTCACCTATTGCAGTTTTTGAGTTCTTGCTAAACCTTCTGCATCTTCTCTCATCTCCCTGCAGTTCATTCCACTTCTTCCCACTTTTCTACATTTACTTCTTTCTTGTGAAATCAACAAATGTGCTAATCAAGGCCTGAAAGTCAACGAGGTTTACTCACCATTGTTTGTTTATAACACCCCCATTGAAAAACAGTGGTTATCTTTTATTACCGCTGAAATGGGCTATCCGCTGTATCTTGTGAAATTTTGTATTTGACTGTTTTATATTGAATTACAGAAATCCAAACAAACAAAGTTGATTGTTCCTTGATTACTCTCCTTGCAGAGACTATAATGTTCTCCTCTTTCTATTCCTTTGTCCCTTTGCTTCTCCTATGATACATATAAATTATAAAAATACTATTAAAGTTTTTTTCTTTGATTGCGTGTTATCATTACAAGTAAGATATGACAATGTTCTCCCTCTCTCCCCCAATGCAGGCAGCCATCCAACCCTACCCCAGCAGCCCCCGCCGCTAAGCCAGCCCCCGCGGCCACACCCCAGGGCAGCGACTGGTCCTACCACGTGCCCTCCCCCTCAGACCAGCCCATCAGTGCCCCGGCCAAGACCGGCGCTGAGGCGGAGATTGACGCCCTGACCAACCTCCTTGTTGCTAACATGGGCACCATGTCGGAGGCAGAGGGAGAGTACTTTGGTAAATACCGCCATCTTTGTTGATATCGGCAGAGGCAAAGAGAGAGAGAGAGAGTACTTTGTTGAATACAGTCTCAGCTTAGCACTACAATTAGCGGACGAAAGCATTTCGTCGATGCACTCTTATTCTGCCGGTGAAATGTTTTAGCAGAATTGCGCTATCTCGCTGAAAATAACTCCAAATAACAAAAGCTCAATGTGATGTTAACTGGGAAAGAGTTGTTCTCATTTGTAATTAGATTTTTTAGGGGTTTCAGATCAGAAAACATTATGGAAATAAGGATGAAACATAGCACTAAAAAAAGATTTAAAAGCTTTTAAAAAAGGTATTAAATTTCATATTTGTAGAAATTGCTCAAAAAAAATAATTGCAGTATATGATTTATCAAAGAACATTCTGTGTTCCAAATTTCTCGTTATAGCTTTACGTCGCACGGTTGTCTGGGAAAAAACTAAGACAACCCATTGACGACCCCCGGAATATCAGAGTGGTGCAATGGCAAAGCGTTTAGTGAAGTTCGGTGTAGTCCACCATACGCCTGCGACGGGTTCGTTACGGGAGGCAGGCAGCGTGGTACGGGAGGCAGGTGGGGCCTACAACCGGTGCAGTACGCGATGCAGGTGCCAGTGCGCCAGGCAGTGGTGTCTTGCGATTGTCTTCGCCTGACTATATAAACATGATAAACATGACTACTTTGCAATACAACCGAGATTTGAGCTGATGTACGAGTGTAGACATGATTACGTCAGAACCATCTGTGGGTATGCATGCCTCTGTAAGTGTAAGGATAGATGTATTCGAAAATTACAGATTGTTATTCGCCTGTGAGCTCGTTCGAATACTTATAATCAAAGACCGTAAAGCACTTGCTGCAAAATAAACAAAATATGCCTAAACTTACTCTTTACCTACGCAAGCATATGGGTCATGAGTGCGGAATCTCGTTAGCTTTTGACAATTATAAGCCTACATTTGCAGGAAATGCGCTTCACCCGACATGCGGTGTGCACTGCGTTTGTGAATTGTTTATTCGTAGATGTAAAATTCCATCATTTTTGTAAAAAGTCTGCAGTTTCTTGCTCAAAATTTGACAGAACTCCTGATTGCTCCAACGTGAAACTTCATGGAGAGTGAGTCTGGGGTCTAAACTCTAGTAACATGTCAATCATTTGAAGATTCATTGCATGGCAGACTTGTGTCAGGAAAAAATGGAAACCTCTTCCCTCGTACAATCAAAACACAAAAATATTCACTTAAAAAAAGTACTGCGTCTTATTTATTGAAAATTCAAATGCGATATGATGCTATATGTCTACATCCATAGTGAGAGTTTCATAAGTTTTGATGGAGATATAACGGAGATATGCGAAGATGAATTTTCAGAGATTTCATTTCTCCGTTTCGCCCAAGTGCGTTTTGACCGATGGAAATTCAAAATGATACACCCCTTTACATCATTGTCTATAGACCATAGATACATTCATATGTCACATTGCCCCAGTTAGCACTGTGGAGAATCGTCATGTACGTTTTTGCACTGTCGGGGTCTCTACAGGAACAGGAACCACTGATTATGGACGACATGTCCAAAACTCGACTAAAAATGTACCGATCAATTTTAGTCCACTTGATATGTCTCTTTCTTGCATTTTTCGTAGTATTTACACAATTGTATTGTTTTACCTGCGAAAGGGTTACCTTAACTAATTGAGGGCAAGTGATGTAGTGTGTTTGAACTAATTTCTATGCATATAGATTCATCAAGGCTACATGTAAAACTTGCTTTCCTACATCATCTTATTTTCCCTCTCTCCAGGCATGTGCGCGCGTTGCAGCAACAAAGTTGTCGGGGAGAACAATGGTTGCACGGCCATGGAGCAAGTCTACCACGTGGACTGCTTCACTTGCGAGAACAACTGTGGCACCAAACTACGAGGGCAGCCTTTCTATGCCCTGGAGGGGAAAGCGTTCTGTGAGCACTGCTACGTCAACTCTCTGGATAAATGCTCCACTTGCTCAAAGCCTATCACAGACAGGGTAAGAGATTTCTTCAAATATTCATGTGTTTTATTAGTTTTATGTGATTGGGGCACATTGTAACATACACAATTTAGTATAATTATGAGAATCACATAAATACACAAATAAGTAAAGATAGATAACAATAGCAATAAGAAAGACGGGGGAAGAGTTGTTACCTGATTTGCCTAGCTGTATAAATGAAAACTTGTGTCCAGCCGTAGGTCTTTACGCCTGCAGAAGTGTTACAATATCATGTTCTCTGTGGTGGCCTTAAGGGATTTGTGGGGATCAAAAAGTGGCAAATAAACTAAAGACTTAAAGCATAAGATTGTGTAATGCTTGTTTCTGCAGATCCTGAAGATGTAAGTAAATCCTTGGCATGCTGGTCAAAATCTGATGATTTTGTTTGTACATGCATTACTTGTGCAGAAATGTGACAGTGGCTTAGAAAAAGTTAAACCATAACTTTGTGCGATGCTTGTTTCTGCAGATTTTGAAGATGTAAGTTAACCTTTTGCCTATCAGACAAATTCCTAGAGGTCACTGCTGATGACACAATTTAATCAGTCTTTAGGAATTTGTTTGGTTTTATATGTGGCATATACACAGTTTAACTGTTACTTTGTGCGATGCTTGTTTCTGCAGATTTTCAAGATGTCAGTTAACCTTTTGCCTGCCAGACAAATTCCTCAAGGTCACCGCAGATGACACGATCTGATCAACTTTTAGGAATTTGTTGGGTATCAAATGTGACATAAACAGAGTTTAACTGTTACTTTGTGTGCTGCTTGTTTCTGCAGATCCTGAGAGCTACAGGCAAGCCCTACCACCCAGAGTGCTTTACATGTGTGGTGTGTGGTAAGAGCCTGGATGGTGTTCCCTTCACTGTGGATGCAACCAACCAGATCCATTGCATTGAGGACTTCCACAGGTAAGCAAGAAATGATCACCAGTTCCCACTGCTACTAGGATTCTTTCTAGTGACATGTTTTGCTGAAACGGAATGTTACATTTAAAGTCTACCACTTACTAGAGTATGAATAAATTGTAATTGCATATTCAGTCGTTTAAGAATGGTGCATCTCCAGTATAATGGTGAAATATGAACTTACAAAGAATCCTGGGTGAACAAAGACGGAATTCTTGATAGTACCAGAAAAAAAAGGATTTTTGAATGAAAGGTATAATGCAAAAGATGTTTGATTCATGACATAAAGCTTTTATGGCATCCAAATCCTACTGTGAATGCAGTTTCTCACAAAGTGCCCCTCTACTCTATGAAACGATACCTCCCAAAGAAACTGCCTACCTAAATCAAATGTTCGAGTGATAATTTCTTTGATAATTTTTTTACTTGATAGAAAGTCTCTCCTTTGAGATGATACCTCCCAAAATCAAGAAACTGCACAATCGAGTTAGGGTTTGAGTGACGATTGCTTTGATAATTGTTTCACTTTGTAGGAAATTTGCTCCGCGCTGCTCGGTGTGCCTGCAGCCAATCATGCCCGATGACGGTCAAGAGGAGACAGTGCGCATTGTGGCTCTTGACCGTAGCTTCCATGTCCACTGCTACAAGTGTGAGGTGAGTCTAGGCCCAGGTCGAGTTAATCTATTCATTCGTGTGTAAATGTTGTCAGCACTATTCTCTGCATTGAGATGGTTGTCCACTGCTACAAGTGTGAGGTGAGTCTAGGCCCAGGTCGGGTTAATCGATTCATTCGTTTGTAAGTGTTATCAGCACTATTCTCTGCATTGAGATGGTTGGCCACTGCTACAAGTATGAGGTGAGTCTCAGCCCAAGTCGAGTTAATCGATTCATTCGTTTGTAAGTGTTGTCAGCACTATTCTCTGCATTGAGATGGTTGTCCACTGCTACAAGTGTGAGGTAAGGTTCTGCGCGGCTTGTGAGTTGTGAGATGAAACACTGCATTAAAAGATTGAGATTGTGTTTTTATGTCTGTTTATCTAAGAGCACACTGTGCAGATAATGATATCTAACTGCATACCTCTTCCCTCCTCCCACCCCACCCCCTGCCCAGGACTGTGGTGTGCTGCTCTCCTCGGAGGCTGATGGGCGTGGCTGCTACCCCCTGGACGACCACATCCTGTGCAGGGAGTGCAACGGAAGACGAGTCCAATCCCTGTCTGCGTAAACGCCCCCTCCTTCCCTCATTGGCCTGTCTCTACCCACAGAGGGCGGTATCACATTGAACTGTTTGACTACTGCAGTTGCCTGTTGTGCAGGACTCCTTTGAAGCTAGAGAGTGCGATGGGAGGCGGGTACAGTCTCTGCACAGAGCACTTCCCCCCTGCCCCCCTACCCCTATTGGTCCATCTTCACCCATAGAGGGCGGTATCACATTGAGCTATTTTGCCACTGTTGCCACAATATCAAGCTTTTGAAGAAAAAAAACATTGTTGTGGTTGTTATTTGTATGTTTTTCAGCCAGCCCCCCCCCCCCCCCCCCACACACACACACATTTACATGAAGTAACAATTGATGATTAGTTTTATAAATTCCCCTCATCTTTACATGAGTGGGGCAATACTTGATTAGAAAAAGTGAATACACAGGTGATATTTGTCCTCGTTTATTAACCTTTTCTTCTCTGAATCTATAATCTAATATTTTTTCTGAATAATACTTTTAAAGGAAATCTTATCATTTTAATAATAAACAATAGTTAAAAAATGTCCTTCCTCAAGGAAAAGAAAAGAACAAGTATTAATGGGCATTACTCAATCAAATAACTTTAAACCATGTTTTCTTTATTTTGAGGCAGTAAATCCACATTATTCTACAATAATTGTGCTCATTAGAAACATTAAATTTATCAACCAGTGCAAGTTTACCTGTCACAAGGAGTTCTAATGAACAAGTTTGATGTAAAATATGGAAGAGAGATCAAATAAAACATGGACATATACCTGTGTCTAGTAAAATTTCTTGCTTGAGATGCACATGGCCAATTTGGTGAGGAAATGAACTGGCTAGTTCGATTGATGTTGCAAAATTGTAGAAACTATTAACTGTCTTTCTCTCATGTCTTTATTTGACAAGTAATAAACTTTTGATCTATTTGTAAAGTACTGTATACCGGTCGCTAATTTGGGTATTTGACAATTTGTTGCAACTTTAACTCAACAGAGAAAAACATTGGATTCAGGAATATAATGCATTCAAGTAGATTTTTGTTTGCCTTTGATCATGTATGTTACTATGGGATCAAATCATGAGGTCACATAATAAAATGTCACCATCACTGTCACAATATTTCTCTTGTGAATATTTCATTGTAACCGTACAATGCTTCCTATGTATAGACAATGCAAGAATCTAGATTTCTAACTGCCTTTTTAAGAAACGTTCTCATCGCGCAATATAACCAATTCTAATTGATTCATTCTTTTATATCTGCCATCGATTATATATAATACATCAATATGTACAAATCATATCTGTCTAACTCTGCCATGTATGTATACTTCCTAACACACAAAGTAGTGTTATGTTGCAGAAATGAAGTCACCTTGCATCTCCAATTGGGATATGTTAGAAATGAACTTAAATTCTAGCAAGCTACAGGTGAAAGTGTTGTGCCAAGTTTTCTTGTAGTCAATGTGGCATTGTGTTAATTATTTACAGGATATTAAAAACTGAAGTGGTTGTTGAACAAGCCAGATATGTAAAGCCTAAATATCTTGGAGATAAAAGTAACAGAATATGATTCATTACAAGCTTATTGATCTGTCTATGAAGATGAATATAAAGAGAGCTTTTTTCAGTGTGCACACAAACAAACATTCTAGTCAGCATGGGTTTTGTGAAGGTTAACATGAATAGGCAAATTGCAAGATTTTAAACCATGACACGTGAGACAACAAAGTCTCTAACAAATGCAATGCATAATTTCTGTTGTAATAGCTGACCTGTTCAACCATTTTCTTCTTTCTGAGCTATGGAAATAATTGCGTCAAAGTTGTAATGAATCATCAACAAAATACTGTAAGAAGTTTATTGTGTTGACTGTTAAACTTGCTGTCTTCTTTCTAATTTGCTATCTTTAAATGCTTTTGTACTACAAACAGGTGAAATATCAAATTTCGGTACTATTTCTTCTAAGTACTGGATGGAGGACGATCAGTGATGTTGAGCCAGATCTATTTAGACAAATTGTAGTTTTCATTTGATTGAAATTGCTTGAGGTATTATGATGTTCATAACAACTGTAGACTCTGATATTCAAGCAAGCATTGAATGAAAATGTGATGATGATCACTGATGTAAAGCTATATTGTTCAATGGGCTATTGACTAATGAAATGTAATATGACAAATCTTGAATTCTTCATACTTTTACTGAAGCGTAATGTGTGGGGGATACATTTCTTTGTGGATCAACTCAGAAATTATGTTATATCAAATTAAAAATGGTTGTAATATATGGATCATTACCTTATTTAACTGATCAGGAAAGTATGTCTGTAAATGAGCCAAAATGCTAGCTAAAATGCAGCATAATAACTGAGTAATTAAGTTTGATTACTGGTAAAGAAAAATGATGTGTCTTCTATTTATTTGCACATGATCTGGGTTGTACTAAATTTGAAATGACAGTTTGTGTTCAAATTACATTCTAACAATTATGTATGTATATATATAAATGATACACGCTAATATAGATGAACAAACTTGTCTATCACTCTTGTTTTCAGTATCATATATAGAACCGCCGTGATATCTGTATCGGATTATCGTTTCCTCTGTATCCAACATGACTGGAGATACGCCTAATTTAACTTAATACCTGTATTATCATTCTTGTTCCTTTTGCCTCAGTATTGTCGGATTAGCAGTTAGATGTTGCTGTTTTTCATGACAGCAATCATTGGTAACATTTTTTTTCTGTTATTCTGTACAGCCAAGGAGACATGGGCAAAAACCACACTTTTCTTTTGCAGTTATCAATTTCAATACCTCATAAAGTTGTATTCTAGGCAATAACTAAATTGAATTATGAGTTTGCTTGCCTGTACAGTCTTCTTAAAAATAATCCATTGGTCACAGCCTGTAAAGCCTCTTCGGTCAATGTTTTCTTTGAATGTAATGAAGATAAATTTATTCAACTTTACAGCAATATGTCTAGATCCAATAAAAGAGAATGTAATAAATTCTATATCTTTCTTTTCTTTTCTATAAGTCTATATCTGTACTTCCCTTTGATATATAGTAATCCTGGCATGCCATTTCAGTTTATTTTGTTCTAACAAAGTAGACATTTTGTATTTATATTGATATTTTTTGTGAAAACTTTGTACCAATGAGAGAGAGCCGCATTTAGCATTATCATCGTAGCCAACCACTTGTAGTTTGTAGAGTGATTTTTGTATAGATTATTTTATGAGCCTTTATTAAAAACAAAATCATAGTTTTATCCTATTTTACTTCATACTTGTATACAAAGCAGTGAGGACAAATGAAATCCGAAAAACTGATTTTTATTGCTTTCATGTTTCAACCTTGCTTTACTGTATATGTATCTCATCTGATTGATTTTATATTTAATGATATTGCTTTGTCATTAAAAGCATTTTTCAAAATACTGATTTATTTGTACATTCTTTATGTTCATTATGGCAGTACAGTAAACTTCACACTACATGAAAAAGACTGCAAATGACATGTACTGATAAAGACTAGTATCTAGTTATAAAAAAAATCTATTTGATATCCATCTGTGACTACCAGCATTCAATTTGAAATATCATACATTATATAGCTTTCACTGACCCACTCACGCTCTACACTTGCTTTTAAAATGTGACCAATCACATAATCAAGTACAAACTCACAATGGAAGTTCTGTACTATAGCTTGGTTTTAATATATCTAAGGTTCACGATGAACATAAAATATTGCACATTTTTCTCTTATCTGACTAAACATAACAATTAGTAGACATGCATTCTTGATACCATACTACACATACATGCATAAATACACACTGTACTCTACAGCGACATAACATATATTGGCAATCATACAAATATCTCATTAATTAAAGGCAAGGGGAAGAAGTGGTAATGATTATGAGCCGTAATCATGACGGCACTATTTTGCCATCAGGGCACAGATTTTGTTTCATTTCAACATATTTTTTCACTTTGAAATGATTCCTTCCTGGGAACTATAGTCATGGCAAAATGCCACTCTATTGAATACAGATTATATCATATTTATCACTTCTTCCCCTTACCTTAAACCTCGACTTTGTAGAAAACATTCTATATAAAAATACTACCGAAATGCAGATGGCTTCATCATCAATTCCAAAGCAATATCTGTCTTGGTAGATAAATTGCCTCTTTAAGCAGAATGCCAGCAACTTACACAAAATACATTCTAAACCTGTGTGAGGGAATAACGGGGAAATTAATCATTTTGTCAGTCACACTTTTGTTCTCATTCTCAAAGCGATTATAAAGCGAACGCCACAATACTGGCAAATCTTCTCTGAATGTGTATCAAATATGTATGACAGCTTGGCCATGCAAAACATGCAGGATTCATAGCTCATTTGAAGGATACGAGTTGATGTTGCATAATATTTGTCTGAAACTATAGCCTCTGTCACAGGCAAAAATCTTTCCTGAGTGATATTACATAGTCATCACTATGTACATCTTATGTAACTCAGACAAACTTTCAAAGGACCCCTTTCAATTTTTGTCAGCGTAACAAAATATCTGTTCATAATACATGTAGCTTTGCAATAGTTGCATCTTTAATACAACTGATTTTATCTGCCACGTCAACACCTACTATGCTCATACTTTAACCCTCGTGTGGCAGGGAAACTGAGTCTGTATGAAATTTGGATACATTTGTGGTGATAAAACACACACATGGTACAAAAAGAGTTAAATTAATGAACACACAGTGAATCCCTTGCAAACCATTCTGCAACGTGGCTTCACAATGTTTTCATTTACCGCTTCCAAAAAACCTTAAGCTCTGTCATTATCGTATCCTTTTTTAAAACTATTTCAGACCATATAATCTTTCTTTCACTGTTATTCTTCATAGTAATAAGATTGATTGATCAATCTGTTAGAAAATAAGTAAAGAAAAAGAGCACCATGCGGGGACTTGAACCAGCATCTAATGCTCGCCGGCCTGTGACACTATCCACCAGGCTACCGCTTGGCTTATGACAATGACTGGATACTTGAACCAGACGGGTGTTTCACCAAGCAGTTCGTAAGTTACGAACGACTGGTGATCCCTTCTTGTGCTAAATCAGATTCTCAATGAACAAAGTGTGGCATCGCATTTAGCACAAGAAGGGATCACCAGTCGTTCGTAACTTACGAACAACTTGGTGAAACACTCTCCTGGGGCCATATTCATGAAAGCTTACTAGCCTAGTTAGTTCCTAAAATACATGCAGCTGAATGCACCTTAGCAGCTAACTAGGCTTAGTAACATTTCCTGAATATGGTCCCAGTATACCAGGCTTGTGTTTCAGACCAGTAGAAATAAGTCTCTTTGCAACAAACAATGGACGAAGCTTCAGAACCCGAGTCATCTCCGACGCTCATTATATCAAGACTCCGAGGGTTCTGACTCGACCGGCGATGGCTTGGCTGCGCTTCTGGAGGTCTTGCAATTCTTTCACTTTGCGTCCAGCAACAGCCTGACAAAGAAAGGACAGAAACACAGAGTTAACCCTCTCATTAAGCTTTAGCACACAAGTGTGTAAGGATTATGTGGCCTTTGTGTGACATGGTACTGAGAGTATTTGTTTGCAAGTTTTATTGTTGATTATTTATTCAGTCCTCCATTATACAGGGTAGCCCCATCAGTAAGCTTATACTTTTCTCCCTGGGGGCCTTGTGTACAAATAACACAATACAATACATGATAACATGAATGTAATAGAAGTCATAAACTAGACTGAAATACATGTAATGATAATAAATGATCCAATTTAATTCAATTACCGTAAGCTTCTTCTCAATGAGGGGCAGCAGTGTCTTGAAGAGGTAGTCAACATTCTTGAGGATGAACTGACGCTCCTCCTCGAACCGGTCAGAGGTGACAGCGCCCTCTATCAACAGGATGTGGTTATCAAACACCTCCACCAGAACCTCGACAATGTTGGGGTACAGCTGAGACGAAAATAGACAAGAAGATTACTGTTATTATGTTTACTTATTACTTTTACTGTGCTTATCCTATAAGGCCCAACATGCTTCCAATAAATTCAAACAACTAAAAATACATGTATATGTAATAAACAAATAAAAAAGAAAGAATGTAAAAACCACAAACTGCTATAAGACATATGGGTTTTGAAGGCCCCTTAGACAGCATTTACTGGTGAAGACTGGTGAGGTATTGACCCAACTTTTTGAAACAGATACGGTAAAAAGGAAGACAAAGAGGATGTGGAAAAATATGTTTCAACAATTTACTTGCCTAACAAGCAATTAACTGAACTGAAAAATAGTAGTATCGATGATAGTTCCTCAAGAATTATATGATTTCAAGTACTGTAATCAATTCTGATATAGAGGTAAAGTTTATTGTAACAATTGCTTTAATAATTCAATCAAGTATAAATATCAACATAATCAATGCTGTCAGCAAGCAATTACAATCAAATAGTAAGTGATCATATTGACAATCAAGAACAGTAATATGGAATAAAAAGTAATTGTTACTAACATCTGGCAGGTAGAGTCTAAGGGCATCCTTCATGAAGGCAAGAACCACTTTGGTGAATGCAACGGTGCTGTTTGCTAGACTCACAAAACAGCTGTCTGTATGAATGAAATACAATAAAATAGAAAGGAGTTTCCAAGATGGAGTGAGTTCAATAAGAATGCGAATTTGTTGCAGTATCGTCATTATACTTCACATTGTGGTTGTGGTTGTGTTAATTGGCTTCATGACATCACACTTACCATAGACAAGTTGGTTGAATTTGTCGAAGCCCAAGTGCTGCATGTCCCTGACCAGGTTGTTGGCTGCGTTAGGGTTCTTGAGATTCAGCGGGTACCAGCGCTCCTCCTACACAGGGGACAGAAGACAGAAATAACCCTTACATTACCGAGGCCTTGAAAGCCCCATTGGCTTACTACACATGTCCATGCCACTGGTAATGAGAGAGTTAACATGGGCATCAGTGATATCAACTACACAGGGGCTAGAAATAAAGTGTCCCCTTGAATAGCAAAAGAGCCCCTGTGAAGAAAGCAAAGTGTAATAAGGTATTATGCACAACATGATTCAGGGTGTCTGTGTCTTGACTTCAGGCTTTTTATCAGGTTTTTATTCTCGCGAATTTCACGAATCTGGACTATTCGTGAATTTAACAACATGAGCAAATTATGAAAATGATGTGCTCGAGCACATGTACTACTAGTACTAGTACTGAACGATCGCGAATTTAACAACTCACGAAATTGTTGTGAAGTCCTGATTTGCGAGAAATTAGACTGCGAAATATATGGCATATACAGTAACAGACAGTGGTCTCCTTAGACAGATACCTACCACATTCCTGTGCCTGGAGGCCTCAATGAACTGCTCCTTGTTGTAGGCCAGTACCTCCCGCAGACCCTTCAGCGTCAGGCCGTTCAGGGCGAAGAGAAGGTCCAGGCCGATGGAGGATAGCAGGGAGCAGGAGGTGCGAGCGATGCAGACGCACTCCGCTACGGTGGGCAGGGCTGTCTGCTTGGCCAGGGCTTGGCGGGAGAAGAGGTGGACGAAGCTACGCAGCTCTGCCTTGGACCAGACCACAAAGGCTGGGAATGGAATAGATGGAATAAACAATGGTCAATGGTCTATATGATGGATCTCTCCAGCTGAAGTACATCTATCTCTCTGATTAAATATCTCTGAATATATACTGGTTCTCTCATAAGATACGAGTAAAACAAATCATAGTGAAACCCTTTGCAAAGTCCAGTTTCTTGGGAATTATATATTGACCCATATATATTCCACATAAACTTGTTCTTCCTACGTCACAGTTCCGAAATTCCAGTAAAGTTTATATAAAAACCTTAAAGTAATTGTTCCTCTGGAAATTGGTCATAAATAAGAATGCTATGATTTGAGACGGGGGACTGGTAAATGGACTTATATCACAAAACAATATGAATGCGACTGAGAATGTGAACATAAATGGGAATCAAGTTTCGGTACAGTGCGTACCTGAGTAGCATCCCTGGTGCTGGGAGAAAGTGAATCTGAATTCCCTGCCTGTCTCAATGATGTGATTGAAGAAGACGTGGCAGAGCTTGGTCACATACAGGCTGGTGGCGCCCTCTATCCTCAGCTGGCGAAGAGACTGCTTGATGGCCGCACTCCGGTTCTTCAAGAATAGGTCACATGCCTGTAAAAGAAACAAAGAGAATTTCATTGCTTTTGGAGATGGATGCAAGTAAGTGGAAGGGGGAACTCCAGTCCACAAATAAGTTGCTCTCCATAGAAGCAGACAAATCTGAGAATCAGAGCAAAAAAATAATAAAATCATGAGAAAATCATGAATGTTTTAAAATTTAACAGATTTTAAATTTGGGGAGATTGCTTTTAATGAGCAACTTCTTATAGGACTTGAGTGCCCCTTGAAGGAATTGCGCGTCGATCAGTGGGGCTCTGCATACATCAACACATCATTGCTGAGAGCTGTGATGTGCGCTCTTGAGGTCTAGGTCTGGATGCTACAGGAACTGCTGAGCTTTGTAAGACCCGTTCAAAATACAACTTGAAATCTAACAATCGATATAATTCCACATAAAGCAAGTTAATATTTTAAGGGAAGCTCTACAGTATTTTGTATCATTTTCCATTTTATATTTTGTTACCTGCAAAAGGATATCTTCTCTTCAAAAACTTGGATTTGATAGTAGGAGCCGATGAATGGCTAAAAGAGTCACAGCCAATGAGGAGAAGCCTACTGTACCTGTGTTGCTCTGCCCAGCCTGATGAGCTGGATGACCGCCCTTCTGGTCACCTGAGGGCCGGCCCGCAGTGACCGGTCAGGAGACACCTGCAGCTCTCTGGTCAGTGTGTCGGTCAGCTGCTTCACCCGATGGTCAACTCTTGCCCTGTAATGATAACAGGAAGTCATCATTAAAGACAGCCCGTCCCTTTTTCAGATAATCACAAAACCATCGAAACATTGACAAAACATATAGAGAAGTGTTAGCAAGCTGATATTCATAATTTGAAACTGATACGTAGTGTAAAATTCAAATAATGCACGTAAACAACGTCTGATTAATAGTCTTTACCTCAGGCTCTTATCAGTTTGTGTTAAAATATCTGCTTTATTGATTAATCTGTTTATTAACTTATAAAACGCATTATGAAAAAAAAATTGTTCTATAGAAGGAATCATTTCCAAAGTTTGGTAATTACTTATAAAATTAGGATTTCACACATGCATAATAACCACATAGATACTGTAGAAAAGACTAATACTTTTTTCGTAGTACGAAAAAAGTCGGTTTGAAATTTAACGGCTGAAATTTTTACATATACAGAAAGCTTCAACATGCTATATTCTTAGAAATGGTCTTGAATCACACTTTCTTCAATTTACGATCGTGATAGACGATTTCACATTTTAAGCTTGCAAAAGAGACGGACAATCTTTAATGCTACACACAAAGAAACACACACACACACACACACACACAACTAGTCATTTGTTGCCCTGTTATATGTAAAGCAAATAATCACTTTTAATGCTTTGTACAAATGGTAAAAGAATTAAATCATCAGTAACGCTAAATTGCTTAACTGTAATCCTGGGTTAATCAAAGAGAACAATCTTAAAAGTGATTCAGCCTTGAATGTACATTTCAATTTTGCTTTTTGCTTATCTCTTAAATCTTTTAAGTTAACTTTTGGGGTCTACCAGTACACCTTATGAAAAATTAAGTGTACAGACGCAAGGTAACTGAAAAATCACGATTGAATCACACAAACTGTTAATAACAAAGTTTTAATGATGCTTATCTCTCCTCTTTCCATTCTTTCTTTTCCTTTCCTAATCCCATGAGTGGGAAGACAACCATATAGTGTTTACTATTTTCTATTTCAATAAGTACACTCTCACCGTGGAAACATTCACGGAACATTTAATCATTCTTTATTTCGAACAATCAGTGACAACCAATATCTTGATTTTCAACAAAAAAAAAATCAGCACTCGTACCTCATTTCTTTCAGAGCAGGCCCCACTGGGATTTGTTCCAGGTACTCATTGGCTAGAAACAAAACCAGAAGATAATCAAATCATTAGACATAAACAAAAGTGGGGTGAGAAACCTGACTTTAACGCCAAAGAGCATCCTTACTCCGACACCTTAGACACTGGTTTTACTGAAAATTGGGTACACTGCCACAGAAAAGCAACAATTAAGATTAGAATATTGTCAGAAAAGCATTGGTTTTCTCGCATCAATGGTTGCAAGTCATTGCACTCCATGCACATAACAGCTGGACATCAATTATTTGAAGTGATAGTACATGTGCACACTACAATCTTGTCTCTATGTACAAAGAATGAGAAAATGAGCATCTGTGTACACATGTTAGTTATTGTAGGTTTTCATAATAAATGCTCACATGTTTGACAGCTCAATTATTTGAAATGATAGTACATGCGCGCACTACAATCTTGTCTTTATAATAATGGGAAGACAAGTGTCTGTGTACACATGCTTGAGAAATTAGTAATTGCAAGCAATAATAAATGCCCACACACACCATCTCGTCTCTAAGCACAAAAATGAGAAAACTAAAGAGGCTGAAAATATGTCTTGTCTACCTTTGAGAATGAGGTCGACAGATTCCTCAAAGTTTCTCTGAGCAATGCTCATGTCCAGATCCTCTGGCAACTCCAACAGCCAATCAACTTGCAGCATGCTGGTTTCCATGGACACAGATTGCAGGAAAAGGTTTTCATCCTCTTCAAAAGCTGTTGGTACAAAGTAATAAGTGTGTTAAAGGGAGTCAATAGATATGATCAACACATGCTACCTGTGCAATATAATTCTAATAGGTGTGCTGTATGCATGTGTTATATTTTTCAACAAAAATCTAATTCTTTGTCAAATTGTGAAGAAGTTTTATTAAATTCATTTGTTGCTATAACATCATGTATTAAAAAAAAATGCAATGAAGTGCATGACGTAAAGCCCTATTCTAAATTTACAAATTTATTAAAGAAATTAATTCAAATCATTATCACACTTTGGCAGGCTACTATTTTCTTTCAATCATATTTCATAAATGTTTATGTAAACAATGTAGCTACTAGTGTTGTATGCAAAGATGATGATTCAAAAGGACCAAACAATATTAATTGCTTTCTATGTATCTGTATCATATCCTCTGGTTCACAGGTATTGTAAAGACAAAAAATAGTGTTAAAATCCCTAAATTTGCAACTTTCGCTGCATGCTTAAACTCTTCAAGGTATTAAATGAGCAAAACTTCCCTCTTGGGTGTCAAAATAGAGTAACCTTTGAATCATAACTAAAATGCAGTTATGATTGTGACAAAACATTCTTTGATACATGCACCACTCGCATATTATACTGGTAATAAAAATAATAATTGTATTAAGTTACATCACAAATTCATTCTAGATCATACATCCCCATGCTTAATATTCCATACAAGTTAGTGTGTAAACAAAACAAAACAAAACATATAAGATAAGGCTCATTTGTTAATTGAAAACAAAAATAAAAATATAATGCATGATTATAAAATAACATGCTTTAAATATTGGTAAAATTGGATGCACAATGTAAGTGCTGGTTTGATTGGGTAGTACCAGTTGTATTTATGCATTCATTTTATCCCTAGCAAAATCAGAAATGACAGAAGTTGGTGATGATGATCAATATACCATTAACTCATACATAACCACAGCCTATTAAGGGGGAAAAAATGCCATAATATTTTTGTATCAATTAATACTTTATCATAAAGTCTTCTTTGTGCTGAATTCCACGACTAATCTGAAAGCTCAGCTGGCAGATCACCAAAAGAAAATCTCTCAAAGGTAATGGGCTAAAATAAAATTGAGTAACCAAACATACACTACCAAAGTTTTGTCGTAAACCATGAAAATGACCGTTTTGTGATGAAACTTTCATGTAAAAATATGAAATAAACTTTCTTCTGCATCATAAAAAGCTAAATGATGATTGGAAAGTGAAAGTTGCATGCATTCTTTTAAAGCATGCAGAAATGTGGACCCACATGTAGGTGGAATAACCAAACACAAAATGAACAAGCATCTGAAAAAAAAATTTCTTCTACAAACGAGAAGCAACTGTAATAATGATTGGATAGTGAGAGTATCAACTTCATAGAAGCAGGCAGAGCATGCCACATGCATAGATTTACCCTCTTCCTCTGTGAGAGAGAATGCAGAAAGGTGCAGGACAAATGGCGTTAAAAGACAGATATTGAGAGAGAGAGAAGAGGAAGCAGTGAGAACACACTTTCAAGAACGATAAGGAAAGTTCACATGGAAATGGTTAGCTGCTACCGCTTGTAGTAAGGACAACGGTATGCATAGATTTACCCTCCTTTGTAAGAACAAGACACAAAAGTACAAGACACATAGAGATGTGAGACAGAGAGAGGGTGGAAGATGTAGTGAGAACACACTCTTAAGAATGTTAAGGTACGTTCACATGAAAGTAGTTCGCTTTTACCGCTTATGATAAAGACACCGGTAGAGGTATTTTCACATGGTTCCCCACTCTGATGACATTGTTAACTACCTTGGTATGTAGAGATCGCTACATAGAACAATGTGCTTGTTTTACCACGGCATGGAAAAGCTAGCAACACGCTACTATCAGTGAGTAGCAGCCACGAACAACTTTCGCGTTAATGCACCTTTATTCAATAACACAAAGAAATAGATTGTAATAGATTAGACTGCAAAAAGACATGTAGCAGGTGGAAAAGATAAACTGGTATGCAGGAAATGTTTTCATCAATCAGTATAAATTACGAACACTACCTATTGGTTATGTGGAAACAACATTATCATTATCATTTTTTTTCGTTCATTTATGGAATGATTTGTCTCAGTTTTATAATGATCAGGACCATGCTAAGAATCAGGAGATTGATTGTAGATATGTGTGCAATAGTCATGTGTGTTGTCTTCAAAATGTCACATGGTCACATTTTGCATCAGTGACACACACCAATCCAAAAGGAGGCACTTGATCTGCCATAGAAGTAGTTAATAGCATTAAATATATTTGATTAGATAACCAGAGGTAGAGTGGGAGAGAAAAAGGACTATCTACAAGATTCACAAAAACAGAGTTCTAGTAGGGTGAGAACATGATACCAGAATATTGCTGAATATCAGAAAGAGCGCACATACCAGTATTTCAAGTTTGAATAGGATGGAAGAAGAAATGGGCTATTACTATACCATAAAAACCATTTTAAAGTCACAGCTAATAAACTAAACTTTGCTTCCCAGTAGATACACATTTCTAAAATGATTTTTTTTATCATTTTAATCAACTGAATTGAACACCACATACATGTACTATCACAGTGATAAAAACAAAAATACAAAATACACACAAATGCAATAATCTGTCAACAAATCAAGGTTGCTCATTTCAAAGAAGTTCTTTCTACACCAGTAATCAATCCATTTATCAATACTTTACAGCATCTACATACAAAGCAGTGAATAACTGAGCAATGAAGGTGAACACTACAAAACATAACAAAATGCTTCTGTAACTGTCTACAATTACAATTGTTTATTACATTTAAAAAGGTATGTGATTTTCCAAAGTCATATGATGATTACTCTACAATTATACCCCTTCCCTCCTTATCAACAAAACAAATATTTACAGAGACAATTTTACTCTACAATGTCCAATGATCTACAATTATCACTGTTTTGCAGCATTGATATCATAACTCTTTGAACACAGTCCTGTTTCAGTATACTTACGATTCTTTCCGTCTGGTACATCAATGCTCATCTGCTCGGCTAGCTCTCTGCGTTGGCTGTTTGCTGCTACCTGAATCCTCTTGGCCTCCTCTAACCGATCAAGCCACGTTCTCTGCAAAATGACAGATCCAAGGATTTTATTTAGCCAATATTTTTGTGGTTAACAGCGTCAGAGACATTTCGGGCGATTGACAAGCTGATAACTTCCATACATTGCTCAATTACACCTCACACCAGCTTCTCACTGCACTAGTTCATAAACAATGACTTGACTTGGAGAAAACATACATCCACCAATGTGTGTTATGATGCTATATTAACACTCAAGCAAGGGCACCATGAAAAGTGTGAATATTTTTTTCCGCCGCAAATGCATTGAACTTAATTTTTCTTAGCAGCACCTTGTGCAGAACTTTGTGCATGTTACTACTCAATCTTTGCAGAAATATCCACTTTCAGTCTCATACACTATCACACTAAACCGGAAGTGAACATGACGGCAATCAAAATCCAAATGTGGCTCGTGCATCGTGGGACTACTTTTCTTCATATGCGGTATAGAGAATTGACCTTCGGACATTCAGACCTTTCACGGTATTAATAAGACAAATTAATCGCTCACTCATGTGTTAATTTCATGTAGTATGAATCAAATACATGCAACCTTTTTTGGAAAGATATTCAACCTTCAAAAATGTATAGGAGTCAAAACTGTGCCAACATTAAAGAAATAAGTCTTGAGGATTCAATACATTTATGATAGATGAATGAAAGAACTAGCTGTCATATTATCCCTTACCTTAGACTTGGCATTCTCAGCACAATACATGTGTTGGTCTGGAAATCTTAAGACCTTGAAGGCATTCTTCACAGCTGTAAACAGGAAAGAAAAAAAAAGAAGAAAAATACAGTGTGAATCTATGCTTTTATGATGCACATTACATTATTGTGATGTTGTTGTGTATAAAGTCAAAATTCTAAAATTGCTGGCATAAATATTAAACCAATGGAAGCGTATGACCACATATTTTCATTTTTGTGTGTGGATATATGTGTGTATGTGTATGTGTGTGTGTGTGTGTGTGTGTGTGTGTGTGTGTGTGTGTGTGTGTACTCCCAAGGAGTATGCAGATAATAGGTCCATTTTTCTTATGCTTCATGGAGTAAATAACTGAGCGATGAAAAGCCCTCTGTCATGTGTGTCTTTCATACAAAGTGGAAGAGCGTATTTGAAATGATTTCAATTTTAAAACTGAAATCATCATTATGAATTTACACATAAATAATGATACATTGACTACAACAATACACCTAGGTGGCCTGTAGTACAAACTAGGAACTGAATGTTCATAAACTGCAAACTAGATTGTATTTCAGTTAATCCCTTCACTACTACAAGTACAATGCATTTTAACTGTTTGGTCATGTAGTTGAATATATTTATTAGGTTGGGGGTAGTATTCAATTAATGTGCTACATGGTAATTCTATGTTACATTAATGTGACAATTCAAACCACCACAGCCATGTCCAATCCTAGACTAACTGAGGAATTTCCCAGACACGTAAACAGTTTTACATTGTCTGCCAAGGCACTCTGTATATAAAGAGGTCAGTGACTTCCTGTTTAATCATACAGGAAACAAGTGAAGGAGGCAGTGACCCCAGAATAATAGCTCCTCCAAGGCGGGAACATGAATAGGCCTGCATGTCATGTACAAAAGGGAACCTATTCCATTGACCCTTTGTATGCTACATGTGAGTTCATTTACAAGTAATACACACAATTCCCATAGAGCAGCATTTTATCTGGCACTCAAAGGGTTAGGGATATACACTACAGCTCAAAGGAATTGGCATAGAGAAAGGGAAAGGGAAGAAAGGGAAGGAGCCGCAGTTTTAAACTTCAGTATATTTTGTCCAGTTCAGCATGAAACACGATGCATTAGCCTAAAAAGCACTGTGTTTCATGCTGACTGGACAACATATACAGCGGTTTAAAACTGGGGGTCCTTCCCTTTCTTCCCATTCCCTTTCCTTATGCCAATTCCTTTAAGCTGGAGTGCATCATGGTGAGAAACAATGGACCTGCAGCAGTGATCATTGCTCGTACTATTCAAGTCTTTGTGTGCATTGCGTCACCAATAATACACATAAATCCCTTTGTGCAGCATTTAATCTGGCACAAAAATGGTTAATGTTATACAGGTCACAAGTAGAGGTAACAGCTATTATATTAGTAGGTTCATGTACACCATAAGAGAATCTCCTGAATAAACTAGAGTAACTTGGGCCTTGCATTTAATAGTGTTAGTGTACGAGTCAGAAAAAAATACACCAGGGGCCTTGGGCGATAAACCCCATGATAAATAAATAGAGTATGTTCATTTCACGACATCCACTTAAAAAGTGGTTTCCACAATTTGTTTTCTCCCTCGGTGTGTGTATGTGAGGGAGGAAGGTTTCATGAGCACGGAACAGGTCAAACTTACGACCGACATCCCTGACGTTGACCACTGCCAGACTGTCCAGCTCAAACAGCGCCTGGTACTTGTACCGCACTGGACCTCTCCTGTAGGGATCATACCAAAAACACAGAGAGATAATCTTATCAGTATTTCACTAATAAATCTATCAATACGATTAACTGTTTGATTTCAGACGTTGAGGTGAGCACTAAATATAGTTTATAAATGAAGACTGGTCACTACAACACAGGGTGTTTCAAACAAAATGACTGTAAGATGACTGTACGATTTCACAAATGTTATCACTAAGATATAGTGCTGATGTATGCTGAGGTTAATGACTTATGTAACAAGGCTAGAATACCTGGAAACCGGATGACAACCTACACTAGTATGAACACTTTAATTACAATTCTGTAGTGGTTCGTACCTGTTCCTGATGAAGGTGGTAATGACAAGACTGTCGTTGAGGAGGTAGGCGTGGGCACGCTGGATCTCCTGGAAGGAGTCTGTGTCCAGCTCGATTAGGTCAGCGTCATAGATGATGTAGCGGCCTGGCACCTCCGCTACTCTCTGCATGGAGAAACAGAGGTCATAGGTAAACATACAGATCCTACATATACACCTAGCTACTAAAGCATTTGGAAATTTTACTAACTTACAAGTATGTAGAAAGACTTTCATGATGAGCTAAATGTGCTTCATTCTCTACTACTTCTCCTGCTTTGATTATCTTTTGTTTCTTCTTTGATTAGCTCTTCTTTTCCTTCACCCTTTTCCTTTCCATCTTTCTTTGACCGCTTCCTCTTTTTTCAACTTATTTTTTCTGACTTCTTCTACCACCATTACTACTACTCATGCTTCTACTGCTTCTGCTGGTGCTCCTACTGTTAATACTTTTGCTTCCACTGCTACTTCTACTACCACTATTACTACGACTACTGTACTGTTACTATTACTACTACTACTACTACTACTACTACTACTACTACTACTACTACTACTACTACTACTACTACTACTACTACTACTACTATTACTACTACTACTACTAGTACTACTACTACTACTACTACTAGTACTATTACTACTACTACTGTTACTTCTACTACTACTTCTATTACTTCTACTACCCTACTTCTACTCTGCTGCTGCTACTACTACTACTACTACTACTACTACTACTACTACTACTACTACTACTACTACTACTACTACTACTAGTACTACTACTACTACTACTACTTCTACTACTATTACTTCTACTACTACTTCTATTACTTCTACTACTCTACTACTCTGCTGCTGCTGCTACTACTACTACTACTACTACTACTACTACTACTGCTACTACTACAATGAAAGATAGACAACCCTGTATATGCTTGTTATTATGACTCTTACCGAGCAGCCTTCCACCCTGTCCAGGAGAGATGCGATTGTTCTCTTGTGTTCTTCTGTTGCCTGAGGTGTGTTCTTGTCCCTTCCAGCATCCTCTGATAATAGATAAATAGGTAAAAGAATCAGTGAAAATAACACTAGAAGGGGATTAAGAGCAATTTCACATCTGAAATGTAATAAACAGCCGTCATTACTAACCAAACAAACTTAAGGGAAAATATATTTCTCTTGTTGAAATAATATAGAAAGGCAAATCAATTTTAAAATTTAGCCCTAAATGAAAAATTTTTGCAAATTTTCTAAGAAAAAATTATGTTTGATTTATTTCACTCAGCAGACAGGTGACTTTCTGATCACAAATGGATGTTTTCTTAAATACAGAACTTTGTTTAACCAAAATAATTCAAATTCTCCAAACCGGAAGTCCCAATTTTTTTTTAAGTCGTGTCAGCTTCTAGTCTAATTGTGTATAGGACTGGAAGTGGACTGGATGCAAAAATCAGTTGCATTGTGGGATGACTTTCTCCTAAATGTAGTATAGAGTATTGTTTGTCCTCACCTGTGTTACCGACGGAGATGTCTAAGAGTTGCGTCATGATGGACTTCTGCTCCGTGAGAATGTGACTTAGCTGGTACATCTCTCCCTCCAGATCTAAGCACATGATCATTAAGGCTCACACTCACATTGGACTTCTCTGAAAAAACATAAATATTCACCTTTTATGGTAATATACAAAATACAAAATTGGATCTGTGTGTAATACTCTACTATTGCAAAAATGCAACACAAAGAGTTCAAGGTAAAAAGAGTAGGCCTGGTAATAATCGCAGCCAGTAATCATGGTAGAAATGTTATTTAGTCATTACCAATGTCTTGATTTAAAACTATTTTTTATTGACATAAGACATAATGAGAGCCATTGTCATGGTAGATTGACACTCCATACTCCACAGGTCCAGTAGTTTGTACTGTTACTTCTCCTAACCTTTAAATCAAAATTACATTTTACATTTCCTTTCTTCCCTGAGTGGGGTCTATACACTACAGCTCAAAGGAATTGGCATAGGGAAAGGGAAGCAATGGAAGGAGCCACAGTTTTAAACTACGGTTTATTTTGTCAAGTTCAGCATGAAACGTGATGCGCTTTAGGCTAAAGCATCTTGTTTCATGCTGAACTAGACAAAATATACCGCGATTTAGAACTGCGGCTCCTTCCCTTTCCCTATGCCAACTTTTTTGTGCTGTTGTGTATACTATCAAAGGATACATGATATCTCTTTGGCAGTCTCAATGAACTGGGTGTAGTTTCGGTAGACATTCTTCTTGAGGGCCACAGCCGTCTCATCGTTGAGGTTCTGAACTCTCTGTTTGTGCTCCTGAAGATCCTGGTAAACGTCACCTCCAGACGCTATCTCCAGCACATCTGCATGGACAGAGTAGAATTACATTTTATTTTGGGGGAGCATATACTTCATCAAACACGTACTGAAAAGACAATGAATCTTATGTTTTAGCTAAGAGCTAAGTGCGTGTTAAAATAGCTGTGTGTAATGAATGGGTCACAACTTCACCAAAAATGCACTCATACCCTGCCCTAACCTTCTTCTAGCTCATATCCTAATCCTAACCTAAAATCGTTGAGTTTATTAAGCTGTGAATTTATTGAAGAAACCATAAAAAGGGGGAAACCTTATATTTTCAACAGAATTTAGAACTTAAGACATTATTTTGACTCGTCATTAGCCTTAGGAGAAATTTCAACATCAAATCTATAGTGTGTAGCATGATTTGTAAAATAAAATGTAGGCTATGTGACCATCAAATATAAACTACATGAAGCGACAATTCCAAATGACTACAGGTAAATTTTATCGAGCCGAATGGTCCTTACGACGAACTACTCATGAATACCAGTGAGTCAGAATGGTATTTGTTTCCATGTCATAGTGACTTGATCCCTGAACCAGAAATAGCTTGGGCAATTAATTCGCTGCCCTGTAACTTTGTAAGCAGTAGATAATAGATTGCAGGTTCAAATCCTTCTGGTTCCAAGATTTTATTTTTGCCTGACTTGTTTTCGATTCATTTACAGGATGGAGCAGGCTATTCTTACTTACTCCTTCTTGGCATAGATCTATGGTTCAAATTTCTTTTCAAAATTCCAAATGGGATGTTGTGGTCATTACGATGCAGAAACAGGCCCTACCTTACAGCAATTAGTTATGCACTACAGCAATGATATCCAAGTTCCGACACTGTCAGTGATATTTTCACCTATTTTAGCACCCATCATCAAGTTCAAAGATTTGTAATGGTAACTTCTGACTAATTAAAGCATTCATATACCATGTATTCCCCACCTTAACCTCCGAATCGCCATCATCATAAGAAATCAGCTAGCAACACAAATCTACCCCTTCCAAATCCGCCTCTTTAAGCGAAGAACAAGCCCAGACTCCCAACTGCAAATTATTTGACACCACCACCGCACCGGACTTCACCGCACTCTGCCCAGCACTCACGCAACACCGCCAAACGTTCCTTCAGAAATTAAGACTTGGCTCTCCCTCCTCATCCACCTCTTCCTATTCAGCCCAAGACCCGTCCTTCACCATGCACCTCCTACTACTGTCTTCCTCGTTCTCAACCCACCTTGCACCCCAAATTGTCACCCTCAATCTACAATCAAAAACAAGATTCACAATTCTTTCTTCCTGACCCCGGTGCCCGCAACTATCCCGCCTATCCCTCCAACCAACGACTATTGTACATATCAGGGTCTTGCCCTGTAGAACAGAGGAAGGAGAACAAGATAGAAGAAGAAGTATACAGATAATTCACACTCAAATGTTTGGTAACGCAGTCAGTCTGAGCCAATATTTAACTGACTCTTTGACTCGGTCACAAGCAAATTTAGTCTCTGTGAATGTTATTCTGTGCAATAAAACAATCCACAAATTGCAACTGAAGATATGTGTACGATGATCACAGACATTCATGTCCACAGACATGACAGAATTCCCACAACTCACAATGTACACACTGCACTGCACAGACAGTCACACTCACACAGTCACTCACAATCCAGGCCAGTGCAAAGCGATTACGATGTTAAAATAAGGGTTATGTTAGCCGGTTCTATTCTTAATACGATCTTGTAAATGGCAAGGCACATGCTACAGTTTCAATTTTCCCTATACTTACAATCCTCTGCTTTAAAATTGTCTTTTGACAACTTTGTGACAATTTGTTCCGCCATTCCTTCGTGTGTTTATGTACAGCTGCTCATTGACTATGCACTGCACACTGTACGAAATACATGTAACCTCTCCTCCAAAAGTTAACTGGGAGGAGCTTGTGCTAGTCTCTTTTGAGCAACTAGACAATAAATTATTTTTATTCTTATTTTCTTTTTCTTTTTATAACCATTTTTTGCTTACGAATTGATATCAAATAAAATATGAAATATTTGAAGTATCGAAATATAGTTTTGTCTCCTTTAAACAAAAAATATATATTTTTGTAATTTATTATTTTTTTAAAAATTACACGAAGATTTGGAAAATGCTACTCTATGTTAATCTCGTGTTCAGCAAGCTTGTTGATGCAGTAAAAAACTAACAAGGAACGAGACCCTAGCCTACCGCGATCGATGCACTGTGAGCCCGCGCCGCCGCACCCGCCCGCGTATAGTCCCCTCCGAACCGTACATGTAAATAGAAGCTACATACGTAGCCAGCTGCATTTGTTATAGAGCACAATCCTTTCTGCTGTACATGTATGCTGCCAGCAACGTAAACTTGCAGACGGAGCGCTGATTTTATTAGTTGGATGGATGCGTAGGAATGCGTTACAGCCTCTGATTCACTCCGATCTCCTAAACCA
>OZ022591.1:4741031-4863531 GCA_963669155.1 Arbacia lixula | reverse complement strand
CGGTGAGGAGGCAGAGGCGAATAAGATTCAAGATTCAAGATTCAAGATTCAACTTTATTTTCCACAAAAAAAAAGACATCAAAACATTTATACATGCATAAAGTTCAAATACAATTATAACAAAACAAGAAATAATAATAAAAAAAAAAAAAAAATTCATTTATAGAGATATTTTTTTTTTTGTGGAGGGGTCCAAAAGAAGCAGGGCTTGTGTGTATTGGACCCCCGAATGAAAATAAATAGAAATAATGTAATATGTGCAAAACCTTTTTTTTTTCTTTAACAACAACAAACAAACGGACAAAACAAAAAAGAAATTATCGTGATACATGATTAGATTCATTTTTCTTTAACGCAACATAATGGTAAACATGGAGAAGAAACAAACAACAAGAAAAAGATTAATATACACAATTTTTTCTCTTAAAGTTTACAGCTAAACCATAAAATATTAAGTGTCGAATTATAAAGAAAAAAAAAAGAAAAAATCGCTGTGATTGTTGTCGTCGTAATAAAAGATATAGAAAATAATCAAATAAAAATACATTAAGAGCACCGCTTAAACAAAGAGAGTGATAGAGAGGGGGGGGGGAGTTTGGGAGGGACAGGGGATAGGGAGGGGGAAGGGGGGGGTAAGGAGAGGAGTTTGGTTTTGAAGGTGATTGTGAGTCCTGTGATTGTTGGATATTAAAAGAGAAGATTATGAACGCTATGCGGAGACGTCACCACGTATCATGTAATATCTGTGTGCAGTTATGGACATATATACTTTTACTGTTGATCTTGTTGTTCAATATATGATTTTAACATGTCTTTTTTGAGTTGTGATTTGAATATGTTTAGGCTGAGAGATTGTCTTATGTTGGGGCTGAGAGAGTTCCAGTATTTTGGTCCAGTATATGTGAAAGATCTGTTCGCAAGATGAGTCCGTGTGTGGGGTAAATGGAAGAGTGTTGACTGGCGGGTGGGGTATGTGTGATATGTGTTGTTTATTGAAAATAACCTATTTATGATTGTTGGTAATTCATTATGCTCACGTTGGAACATTAATTGAGCTAAGTTGTAGAGATATAGGTCATGTATTTTTAGTGTGTTACTTTCAAAAAATAATTTGTCAGTATGCGCGTGAAAATGTGTGTCAAATATAATTCTCATTGCCTTTTTCTGGAGGAGGTATAGTTTGTCTAATTGCGTGTTTCTGGAGTTACCCCATGCTATAATTCCATAATTGAGGTGCGGTAGGATGAGGGATGAGTATAATGTGAGAAGTGTTTGATATGGGAAATACTGTTTCATTTTATTTAGTATTCCAATATTCCTAGATATTAATTTTGTTATGTTATCTAAATGTGGTTTCCAAGAAAGATTTTGATCGATAGTTACTCCTAGAAATTTTGTACATGATACTTTGGGAATAGAAGTGTGTTGGATAATGATGTTGCCTGGGAGGGACTCGATTGAATTGCTAAATAGCATATAGTTAGTTTTTAGAAGATTTATTGAAAGTCTGTTGGCATTAATCCATATAGTTATGTATTGTAGTTCCTGGTTTATAGTTTTGAGTAAGATATCTGGTTTGTGATGTGAGAGAAAAATGTTTGAGTCATCAGCGAATAATATAAAAGACAAGTAATAAGATGCTTTAGGGAAATCATTTATGTAAATGCTGAAGAGAAGAGGGCCTAAAATAGATCCCTGGGGAACGCCGCATTGAATATTTTTGAGAGAAGAATTGTTGCCCTGTAACGACACATACTGTTTCCGTCGTGACAAATAGTCTTTAAATAAGTTGAGTGTTATGCCTCTGACTCCGTAGTGTGCTAGTTTGTTCAAGAGTATTTTATGGTCAATAGTGTCGAAAGCTTTCGAAAAATCTAAAAAGATACCTACGGTGTGTAAGTGGGAGTCAAGGGACTTTGTAACGTTATTAATGAGATTGAGAATTGCGTGTGTGGTGTTACGTTTAGATCTAAATCCGTATTGTGATTCACTTAGTATATCGTTTTGTTCAAGAAAGGAGATTGTCCTGGTGTAAATTATCTTTTCGAGGATTTTGGAGAAAGCTGTGAGAAGAGAAATTGGTCTATAATTTTCAACATTTGTCGAGCTACCATTTTTGTGTATTGGAATCACTTTGGCTGTTTTCATTTCGTTTGGAAAAGTACCTGTTATAAGAGAAGTGTTAAAGATGTGTGTCAAGGGATCTATTATTTGAGGTGAGATATATTTGAGAAGAATATTATCGATGTCATCCTTTCCACAGCTCTTTTTATTTGGCAAATTATTGATCATATCAAGTACTTCAAATGCATTTGTTGGTGTCATATAGAGAGAGTTCGGATTAGGATGAGTCAAGAAATCGTGGAAATCTTTATTTGCCACTGGAATGCTTTCAGCTAGCTTTTCTCCTACTGAAGCAAAGTATGAATTGAAATTATTTGCAATTAGAGGACAAGAGGAGAGGAACGGGATGAGAAGACCTATAAAAGAAGAAACTAGATGGCTTTTTTATAACACTATTGCTTCCGGTGTACATACTAGTAGTCTGTATATTCTGTCGTCTCGACTCGATTGTGACGTCAGAACCCATGACCTACTAGCTATGCAGCTATCTAAACAAGCTTAGCTCGTGGAGCGAACATTCCTAGATGAAGAGGCAGAAATTGATTAGATGCAGGGGCGTCACTAGGGGGTTGCTATGGAAGGGAAATTATATCAATGTTTGAAGACGGGTAGCCTTCCTCTGTTATTCAATTCATAACATATTGATATATACATTAGTCGAGTGTACTGTCCTCTTATTGAAATGGTTACTAAATTATTTGAAATAATTATTCATGCCACACAAACACGCTTCATTTTGTCTAGCATCAATTGTGTTCAACCATTGCTAAGGACAGTTCCATTCATAAAAAAGATATGTCGTTAAACCTCCACAAACGCACACACACACACACACACACACACAACATTCACTCACTCTCTCTCTCTCTCTCTCTCTCTCTCTCTCTCTCTCTCTCGCTCTCTCTCTCTCTCTCTCTCTCTCTCTCTCTCTATCTCGCTGTGTGAAACACACAGACGCACACTTACACAATTATACACATACAAAATATGCAGGTTGCTGGTTCTAAACAACATTAGGCGGGGAGCCCAGAAGATTTATTCATATAAAAAGGGTCGAACAATTGATCCCATAGGTCAAAAGGGTGAACTCTGGACATCACAAAAATGTTTTTTTCTGGCAAGGTGTATCTGATATTTTCCCGCCAAAATCACCACATATGTGACATCACTACCGGAAAGCCTTTTCTCAAAATTGGTAGGAACATAATACTCGGTGCCATCTTAACAAAGGTGTTAAAACACCCATGATATTTTTATGCTCATTATCTAGCTTGCTTGGTACGTTCCGCTTGCCTAGTGCATGGGCAACATCATCATTGACTTTGTTTGGCAATGACGGCTATGTGGGCGACATCAAAGACGATGACGTCGGCAAAATGCAACATTTTTTCAGTGTTTTATGCTTTATTAAATTTATTAAAACTATTTCGATTCTTGTAGTTCAAAAACTAGACCAAAAATTTATTTTAAACTCAGTTGGTAGTGCTTGGCATCTCTTCAGCTTTTCAAAACATACGTGTATGGATGTGACATATTTCCATATTAATGGTCATCTTCTGACCAATAGTAGGATGTAACGTTTTGGTAAAATGTGCGTAACGTTGGCGATAATATTACGTCCGCTCTATGCACCTTTTTTTTTTTTGATGCGTGTTGCTTTTTAGATCATTGTACGACGCATTTCTTTTGGAATTGGCATTGAATGAATTTGTCATTTCTTCCTTAACATTTTGGAGGTATAAGTATAATGTGTAAGGTATGTACATGAGATGTACATTTTATATCTGAACAGTAACCTCAAAAAGGGGGTGATCCTGAAGGCTTTGGGCAAATGTTTAATCAGATTTTTGAATTAATCTCGATAACGTTCAAGATAAAAACCTAAAGAGCGCCCGCTTCGTGCCAGATTATATATGCTGGGAGATGATGTTCCGTTCTCACGACAGCGGAGCGCCACTCCCGCTTGCTATAATGCCGCCTTGTAGCATGTATATCACACGATTGCCATTGCTTCTAGCCAGGCGATGACGCACAGGCATTCGTAACGTGATAGGTGCTATGGGAATGATTGTTAGACTTTGCCGCGGATGGAAGGCACTGACAAACTGCTTTTATGTGGACATACCTTTTACCTATACAGTTTAACCGATAGTTTGTATTTGTGTTATATAGTTAGCAAATAATCAATGTTGGTGAAGGTGATGGGACGAATTCATCACTTCCGAGGCGATCTGGATGTCGCTATCTTTCCAAAGCGCAGCTGAGGAAAGATAGCGTATACATTCAGATCGCCGAGAAAGTGATAGTTCGTCTCATTGCCTGAAACCAAAAGTTGAATATTTGCTTTAGATTCCACATCAGAAACCAACAATCTATACCAATAGGGACATAATTCGTCATATTAGGCTTATACTTCGTGGAATAACAACTAAACTTCAATATCAATTTTCATTTAAATCTCGTTTATTCTAATTGTGTGTGTAGGGTGGAGGAAGCACCCAGTTAGCGTATTATGCTCACGTTCTGTGTGTATTATATCTGAAAAGGGCCCCGATTAGTGGATTAAATTTAGAATATCGAGTGTATAACATCGCACACACACGTCCCCACTTTGATAAATGGGTCCCCTAATTGACACACTACAACAATGTAGTGTGTGTTTGTGTGTGTGTGTGTGTGTGTTAGTTTGTGTGTGTGTGTCTGTGTGTGTGTGTGTGTGTGTGTGTGTGTGTGTATGTGTGTATGTGTGTGTGTGTGTGTGTGTGTGAGGAGTTGGGGTTACGGGATAGGGGGAAGGAAACGAGCACAGAGTTATACTAGGTGTTGAATAAAGCTTATGACACTTGAACACTATTTTTAAAGTAAGTTACTGCTTGAATCAAACTGAAATTAACACATCATAAAGACAAGAGATGTCACTTTGCTTAGAAGCAGGTTTTCATCAATTACTTTTCTTGAGGTAATCATGTTAATATTTAATGAAATTTTCACTTTGGGACAAATTTGGGGCCAAGATAGTGTGTATAAGATAATTAATTCAGAACACAACAATAGCCATTGTGCTTCACACATGTCAGCCCACAAATTATTTTTTTGCCAATAGATTCATGCATCATTCATGCATCATTAATGGTACCCTGATGGCAGTTGCTCGCTGATTGACAGGTGTGATACATAGTGGTCATTGTTGTGTTCATTTCATATAACCCCGACCCGAACAACCACTCAATACAAATTCCTGAATCTAAATGACTTGAAGAAAAGGCTTAAACAAAAACAGACTACGTCATAACATTGCTTGATTCCATTTCTTTTGAATCATCAGCCAAGAATCCTACGAAACTAGGTATTTGGACGGAAATGATACGGGTATGCGTTTACGTGAATAAGACAGAGAGAGAGAATGGGCGAGAGGGAAATTCAAAAGGGAGGAGAGCTAGGAGGGAAAGAGGGATAGGAGTACATATCAGAGTTATACTGGGTGTTAGGTGCAAGTTTAGACACTTTCGAAGAATTACTTAAAATAAGTTCCATCTTGAATCAAATTGGCACGACAGTCGAGACTGGCACGACAGTCGAGACCGGCACGACAGTCGAGAGTTTTACTCTCCACCCTCAACCGGGCCGTGAGCAGAACAACCCTTCACTTTGACTCCCAGAATCCAAATGAATTCATACGAAAGCGTAACAAGAACCCACACAACATCAATATAATCCTTGACCACCTTTCTTTTAAATTTTCAGTCAAGAATCCTACCGTAGGGAGGTTATTTGTTCTTTTGAATTCTCTGTGTAGATGTTAGTTCAATAGACCGGTTAACTAATATAGTCAAATTTATGAATTTGTCTTCCCTCGGGGCCTTGTAATGAGTTATTCCATTAACCTGTACCTATCAATGGTATTTCAGTACTTGGAATCCACTTTATATACATTAGTTGTTGCAATGTCGGGCAAACCTCGGACAAGTTTTCCTGTTGTCAGGGGCAACCTTTGTTAAACTGGTATGCATAACATTTGAATATGTTAGTAAACCGGTCTATGAAGTTTGGTATTTAATTCAATTCAGTTGGGTATTTAGTTCAGATCTGTTTGGAATTATGTTCGTATTCATCTTATCAATCAGTATCCTATCTATCTGATCATCTTCATTCCTTTCCTTTTCAGATGTGCTCATTCATTCCATCCTCACACCTGCCTCTTTTATTCAACATTCTAGATTACATAATCACAAAGATCATGTACCAATCATCATCCTTCTTGGTTTCATTGGTTGATTCGGTAAATAGGGTTCATACATTTTTATTGGCCTGCTCCATTCCTTTTATCTATATTGGTTCATTTAAGTTAATCTAAATATGCAAATATACTTTATGTTAATTATGTTCATGCTAGAAAATTTTGCTGTGAGCAAAGAGCCCCAGAATATGTAAGTGCACCTCAGGCATGTCAGGACTTCAAGTCTGCAAGATCTATTTTTGTGTTCCATCATGAAATGCAAATGAATGAAAAACTAGACGGCCAAAAATGTTGTCATCTACTTCTTACTGGGCAAGAAATCGTAGTCATATATACACCCAGCAGTAGTAACAACAGCCTGATCCATCCTGTAAATGAATGAAAAACGAGTCGGACAAAAAACTTGGAACCAGATGGATTTGAACATATGCAATCTACTGCAAACCGGGCATTTCATTCATTTACAGGATGGCGCATTGAAATTACTTCAGAAAGCCCTATCACTCAATCGCATGGAATAGTTCTATATATGTGGTCATGGTGGTTGGATTAGAAAAAAGCAGCCTGGAAATAAGACTGAATATATTTCTTCGGTGGGGAAGGGGTTAGGGTATATGAGGACAATGGTGACGGGTGTAATAGGTAGGGAGACACGGGTGGGACAGAGGTGGAACCATGTATCTAGATAATGGGAATGAATGGAGGAGGCAGGAAGTGCATTCAAGGGAGCTCGTCTAGGAAAGGCGGCAGAGGGAGAAAACAAATCAGATGAGAGATGAGGGGAGATAATGAAGATAAAGAGAACGTGTGAAATGAAGGGTAGGGTGAGGGAGAGATTTGGGGAGTAGAAAGCGTAGTAAAAAGAGAGAGAGATAGAATTAGAGAAAAAAGAGAGACAGGGAGAGGAAAGAGATATAGAGAGGGAATGAGAGAGAGACAGAGAGACAGAGACAGACAGACAGACAGAAAGACAGAGAGAGGAGAGAGAAAGGAGGGGCGCGTGGTAAAGAAGTAGTGAAGTTGCTTTTAAATATCAATCTATTAGGGATATCGGATTGGCAAGAACATGTCTGTAAGTGCTGTTTCCATTCGATTTCTAGGAATGTATTTAAAGGGCCCCTGTCATCAAAATATGTGTTGACTTCTGTTGATGCAGCTTAATATGTATATAACAAAATCACTAACTGTTCAATGGAAATGTGTGTCCTATATTTTAAAATCATTTTTCTATATTTTTTCTCAGCACTGATAAGCCCCGCCTCCAAAATATCCTCCAACTCAAGATTCCCCCTGTGACATCATCAAAGGTAGAAATTCGCAGCAAAGGAGACATAATTTATGCACAAACTAAACATTGCAATGACTACCTGCAAGTGCTTATAGTAGCATAACATAGCTAACACATTCCTGACATAAGGAAACGATTATTCCCACATGAAAGGTTGTTAGATGGTATTGTGTGAAGACATGTGATGCTCTTGTGGGCAGGTGGAGGTAGTCAGTGCAATGTTTAATTTGTGTATAAATTCTGCTTATTATCCTGCTAATTTCTACCTTTGATGGTGTCACAGGGGGAATCTGAAGTTGGAGGATATTTTGGAGGCGGGGCTTATCAGTGCTGAGAAAAAATGAAGAAAAATTATTTTAAAATATAGGGCACATATTTCCATTGAACAGTTAGTGATTTTGTTATGTACATATTATGCTGCATCAACATAAGTCGACATACAGTACATTTTGATGACAGGGGACCTTTAAGTTCAGAATTATTTGCCTTACCGCCATGCTATTGTTCACTTCTCATTATCATGACAACATGTACCTAAGATAATGTATGATTATTATTCACTTTAATATGAACCTATACACTATAACTGCCAGCATAGAAATCAACTGACAAGAGAACTGAATAAAAACCTACAATGCGTCAATGCATTTCCACCTTGTCCACCTTTCGTTTAAAGCATCAGTCAAGAATCCTAGCAAACTAGATTGTAGACTGCCGAGCAGAAAGGCCCTTTACTACAACTTCCAGAATCAAAATTAATTGATAAGAAAGCTGAACAAACACCTGCACTACGTCAATGCATTTCCACTTTGTCCACCTTTCTTTTAAAGGGTTACTAAATTAGAAAAATAAATTCTCACTAATCTATGTAAATACTAAAATTATCAACTAAAAACGAATTTCACATTCGTTTTGCCGCAGTAAAGTCTCATTTTGACGAAAATTTGAAGAAAAAAAAAACGCTCGCCTCCAGTGACGTCAGAGAAGTCAAATGCCATAAATGCCAACGGCGTGAATAAAATATTTTATTCATGCAGTTCAAACAATAGGTTACCAATGGGAACCCTAAAGCTTGTTTGTCCGAATAGCAATAACTAATAGATTCAAAGTGCATTCCCTCCATTGAAACTGAATGACAAGATACAGGTGAATGCAATAACGCGTTACTGCGCAGGTTTGGCGAAAGTTGTGAATACATTACGAAAGTGGTCTATTGTTAACATCTATACAATCTATGGCATTTTTACTTCTCTAACGTCATTGGAGGCGTGCGGGTTTTTTTTTTTCAATATATTGGTTCAGTACCCAAAATGTGTTATGCAAACATTGCGTGTATGTTAAAACGGTGTCATTTTATGTTTATTTAATGTCAGGGCGTGTAATTTTCAAGGTATGTATGTTTCAGGGCATGTGTGTTTCAGGGCATTTACGTTGTACGTGAACCAGCTGAATAGATATTTCTTGTAAAGGGTGATAAATGATTGTCTGGTGCCTCAAGGATTAATGGGAAAGTCACACAGGCCCGCCCCAAATCTTGCATGAAGCTTCTCCGCTCGACGGCAACAGTTGAAATACCATCATGGCCATTAGGCTGATTTTTATGTTGATAAGCATGATCACTTCTATAAGCTCGACCATAATTTTGATGATGGGTTGTACAAAATTCATGACATTCGGCGATATTTTCGATTATAATCATGATTATGATGAATCTTTAGGATATACCCTTTCAGCCCACTGAACCTATAACGATTTTTTTAAAGTGTTTTGCGATCAGTATAAATATGCCGCTAATTGCATTTGGTCTAATTAAATGATTTCATCTACACTGTTTGTTAGACTTTCACCCAAACGTGTTTACGTACATAGAGAACAACATTGTGGGGAAATGTGCCTGTGGGCATGTATGTATACTATGTGTGTGACTAAATTGTGATTGCACGTGAAATGACATGCTAAGTTGTTATGTTTACACATTAAAAGGTTACGAAATTAGAAAAATAGGTTACCACTAATCTATGTAAAATTATCCACTAAAAACATATTTCACATTTGTTTGCCGCAATAAAGTCTCATTTTGACGAGAATTTGAAAGAACGCACACCTCCAAGTGACAATAGTCCATTTTAATAATGTATTCACAACTTTCCCCCTAACTGCGTAGTAACGCGTTATTGCATTCACCTGTATCTTGTCATTCAGATTCAATGGATGGAGTGCACTTTGACTCTATTAGTTGCTGCTACTCGGACAGACCTCGGACAAGCTTTGGGTTCCCATTGGTGCGTGTTTGTGTGCTGCGTGTGTACTTGTGTGTAACGGTGCGTATGTGTGTGTGAGTTTGGGTGTGTGGATGAAGGTGTTGGTAGTATGTTCAACGGGGGAGAGGAAAACGGGAAAAAGGAACAAAACTTTTCCCTCAAGATTCTTGATTGTACAATGATGTTCTGTAAACAATATATGAAAATGTATTTTTTTCTTTCTTTTACAACTATTGCAATTTATGTTCAATCCCAAAATATCAATGTAAAGTTTATCAAGTTTAATTAAGAATGCTTTGTTCAATTAATTAGAGAGAAACTAATAATAACCTTTTTTGACACATTTATAAATTATACTGACCTCTTTTTAAATACGTAATGTAATAAAAGAAAATACAAAGGACAATCAAATGCTGATTGACTTTGATAATGCCCCCACGCTACTAGTATTTGCGTGATTCGCTGATTGATTCGCCGAGGCAGAAATAAATCGCATGCGCAGGAACCCGTAATTACGATAACCCACCGCATCATCGATGCTGTGACTTATGTACGACTTTTAGTGGATGATAAAACCTTGCAATGAATAACTTACACAAATGTGGGTAGGATTTTGCGATCAACTCTTTTCTGCGTTTCAATATTGCGCGTGTCTATGAATAGGTGATGAACCATGAAAATTTTTACATAACCTTGGAATAAATCATATCGCAAACAACGTGGAAGGCGAATATGTGATTCAATTTGTATTATATAGGCCCCACTGCAGCTTAGCTTTAATGCCTTTCTAGTTGAACGTTAAAATTAATTTTTCGCAAGGCCGGAACTATAAGATTAAGAGCAAATAAGAAACTCGCATTACGTGAACGAACCACGCGATACGTCATCATGCGTGGTTTACCCTTCTCTAAAAACCACGATCCCTTTTCAATTTGCTGCATTTGTTCTCTTCATCTCTGCGTTCTCATTTTAATACGCCGGTATTAAGATGTCATTTAGCCCCGCTTAGTGGAACGCACTTGCTGTAAAGCCACGATCCTTTATAATCAAACCTTTGTGCAACACGCCGCCACTTCGCGCTTATATTTATCGCGGATGCCGGACTAATATTAGGCACACTGCCCTCACCGTTAAACTCACGTTAACGGAGAGCTGAGCACTGCTAAGTGATAAAATTGGTCAAGCTGCCATACGCGTTCATGCGCTTCATTGGACGCTGTTGTCCGAGGAGAACACAAGTTCGCTGCGTGTTTAGTGAGACGACATGAGACACATTTGTTTTGAAAAACCCTTAACCCTGAACGTGCCACTTGTGGAATATTGTACCATCAATACTCACTACCCATAAAGTATTTTTTCTGGCATATAAAAGGCAGACGCCAGCTCTCTAAAGCTGTGTGCAACACAACTGTGGTGAGGAAGGAGAGAAAAGGGACGTCAAAGCTACGAGATGGATCCTGGAAGTGCATTCACGCTTTTCCTAGATATAGCGATGGTAGTGTTCAGTATCCCGGGGAACACCCTCATCATCTTCGTCTGCTACTCTCATCTGCGCAAGACGACCACGGATCTGATGATCGGTTTCCAAGCCATTGTGGATCTCCTAGCCGCCATTCCGTCCTTCTACACCGTCGTCATGATAGCAAGGCCAGACTATGTAGACAGGACTTTCTGCCAAGTCAGAGCCTTCTCGTTATTCTATGTGCGCTACACTTCAGTCTTTATGATGGCGGCAATTGCGCTGGATCGCTTCCGAGTGGTGTGCCGAGCTCTCGATCAGCGCTGGGCGTGGAAATTTCGTCACATTCACGGGATCATCCTCTTCTGCAACGTCCTAGGGATCGGTCTTAGCGTCCCGGCTGTGATGGTATTTGTTCCACGCACACTACAGATTGGTGTCCGTTGCGTGCGGGCGGTTAGTCTGCTCCCGTATTTTGATGAGAGTTACCAGATTATCCTGACCTTGGTGTTCTTCTTAAGTCTTCTCCTGTCTAGCGCCCTCTATTTCAACATCTACCGGGTTATTCTTAATCAGAATAAGGTCCGAGCAGCGATGAAACAAGCACCTCAGCAAAACATGGCATCGACCCTCGCAACGGAGACTTCTTTTTCGGTCCCAGACCCAGCTAAGGATGAGATTAATACAGTTCCTGAAACAAAGTCCGGTACGTCGGCAGATCATCGAACGAAAGAACTCGTCCCTACTTTGTCACATATTGTTTGTCGTAAGGACGGTGCACACGATGAAAACGGGATAGAAGATGGAGGGCCTGGACCATCTTCTGATGAGAATGAAAGGCCCGCATCGGCACGTCAGCAGGTGATGACCGAGACTTTCAGAGACCACCCAAATGTACCTACCGAACAGGGCCAAATAGATAGGAAGCCACCCAAACACCCCGGGGTGCCACCGAAGACCGCCGAAGAAGCTCCGAGCCAAACAAGCAAGAAGCAGGTACGGTCGAATGGTCGGAAGGAACGGCAGACGACGGCCATGCTGCTAGTCATCACCGTCATCTTCTTCGTGTCATGGTTTCCCGGAGTCGTCTTCGCCCACATCCCAAGCCACATAATAGCTGGTTTGGGCGATTCAGCCGTCGTCAATGTCCTGATAGTGATCTACTCACTCCGTAGCATCAACCACGTCGTTAACGTCTTCGTCTACACGCTGATGAACAGGCGCTTCAAAGAGCGGAGCAAGCACATCGTCAAAAAGATGTTGGGGAGGAAATAAATCTCTTAACGCCGCACTTCTGCTTTGTGCCCCCCGCCCCCCCCCCCCCCCAACACACCCTCCGGACATAACTTCATGGCATCTAAAAACAAGTTAATCCGTAAACCTTCTATTAAAAGTTACCTCTCTCTGTAATGCGCTTCATTTAGCCCTTGTTTACTCAATAAACTAGATAACTTCAAACAATTAATTTCTCTTTAAAATTCCATTACAAATTTGTCCCTCGAATGTATCTCTCTTTAACGCACTCCATAGTGTCTTTGTGGACACACTTAACGAAGCAGCATTCAAAATAAATATATCTGTAAGAACTCCATTTCAAATCTGTCCCTCGCACACCTCTCTCTGCGATGCAGTGTGGAAGGCTGGACATTACTTGTTGCTGGGACCACGAGCAGAAGCAGATATTAAACCTTCGAAACACGGTATGTACAGGGACTGTATACTGGAAGACGGGCATAGAAATACTAGGTGTTAAAAGAACTATAACTCTACTCAAGCGGCAAGTTACACATCACAAAGTTAAAGGATGTGAAGGAAAATAGAAGCAAGTGTTGTGATAATTTATCAATTGCTAGAATTGTAATAATAATTTGAATATCAAATGCGATTTTAAGAAATCACATTATCACATTATCCATGTTATCGGTTCAGAACTCAACAATGCCCATCGTACATCACACCTGTAAATACGCTAGCAACTGCCATCACCATTATCACAGTGCCATTTACAAATTGCTTTTGGCAGGAAAAAGAAAACTTAAGGGTGCGATGCACGACGGGCAATGCTGTGTTCTAAATTGATTATCTTATAAACTGTGATTTCTGAAATTTTATTTTTTCACCCTTAACATGAAATTTCTATGTAATTTCTTATGCATATCATGATTATACTTGCGGCAAATGTGTTTCCCCAATATCTTTTCATTGTGACTACCATTGCTTGCCGTCCATTGTACTTAGGCCCATTTTTTAAGAGTGCACAAACATTTTGGGTATGTTGTCAAGTCAACTGGTTTCTCACTAGTAAGCCTACAAATAGTTGACGGCAGTTTCTTCTATCATGTGACATTGCAGATTTCAAATTCTCGCACTCGCTTAATCAAATGTATTTCGTTTTCATTACGCGCAATGTATATTACAAGGGCTGAATGATTATCAATGAACGAGTAGTACTTATAACGCTCGTTTGTCGCCATGAACGTTGGTATATGTATTTCATGATAATAGCATTTTAACATTTAATGACGTTCACTTCAATGGCTGCTGTAAAATATTTGTGTGTGTGAATTATGGACATGATCGTAATAATATATTGGCCATCTTAGTACGGGCCATTGATAGTGCTATGTCGATTAGAACAAAATGTGTTGCCAATAAGACTGTAAGGGTTTAATTTGTACTGTTTCCCTTTAATAATTCATGCTATTCGCTCAAGTCAACTGCATCCTCCGAAAGCGACATTGCTAATGCATAATATACCTTGACATCTCAATATCTCAGGTTTAGATGTCAAGGTTTGTTATGCATTTCCAATGTCACTTTCGGGTGATAACGTTGACTTGAGTGAATAACATGAACTATAAAAACTCTACAACTACCGTGGTGGAATGTATTATCAATTTAAAGGAGGAGGGAATGGGGTATTTGATGAACTTGTACTTCAAATTGAGGTTGGATGTCTCTCCCATCCTTGGGTTCGAATGTAATCAATTCCTTTCGGTTTATTATTTTACTATATCATCAAAAATATCATATGAATTCGCAGTCTGGGTGCAAAAATTGTAGGCCTATGATTGCATTGATAAACAAATATAAATAGGTAAATTAATTAAATAAATTTACACAGAAACACGCTCACAGATGCATATGCATTGTGCACATATTCACATGCATACAAATACTCAACCGATATTGCTTCAAGTATTCACGTGATACTCACACACGCTACATACGGTATACACAGACATAAATACACACACATAAACAAAACATAGAAACACATATACGAATGTACACAAACATACATAATTACAACACACATACACGTACATGTATTTTTCCAGGTTCATATTCATGTCCATTTCATGATAATGTCAGGACTGATGTGTATTAAAGAACTTCACTTTGAATGGAGAGTATAAAACTTACTTTCAGTTGAATCATCTTAAGTTTTAGCATTTAATTTGTCCCGTGGGCGTGTCGTCCTTACGAATATCTCAGTGTAAAAACTATGTAGACTTGTTTTCAATTGGATTGATGTTGATAACAGAGATAAGATCCCTTGCATCGGGGATTGAGAAATATAACATATATGAGAAGAAATGTGTTAAAATGTGTACTACTAATAACGGAAGGACTTTTTGTATTCAATAAAAACACGCACATGTATCCACACAATGTTCATATCGATCTCACACACGTTCATGCGTGCACTGATCTTAGCCTGTATAAACAGAATGATGGTAAGCACTCACACTGTAATTTCACACTCTCACTCTCTCCACCCACCCTTCTCTCTCCATCTTCCCCCTCCCCCCTCCATCTCGATTCTCCCCACCCTCCTCTAGCCCCACCTCTCTCTCTCTCTCTCTCTCTCTCTCTCTCTCTCTTTCACACACACATAATACACACACTCCCTCTCTAACTCTCGCCTCTCCTCACCCTAACCTCGACCTCTCCCTTTCTCTCTACCCCCCCCCCTCTCTCTCTCTCTCTCTCTCTCTCTCTCTTTCTCTCTCTCTCTCAAACTCACACTCTTTTCTCATCCACCTCCACATCTCCAATAACGTAATGAACCAACAGCAGAATGCAGTTTATCTCGACAAGTCAGTTATTTCTTGGACACGAAAGGCGATGATAAGGAACAACTTAAAAGTCAAGCAGTATAACCATGGCAACGATGCATTCTTATAACTTGTTCAAGCTCGTCTAAAATGTGCGTGAAACTAGAATTCCTGATATGGGTAAACTTAATTGCAAAATTAAAGAAATCAGTTTTCATGTTCAACCACGCTGCAGTGATTGAAATTATTGTACATGACTGCTTTCATGGTCATTTTCTACTTTGAACATGTTGATATACAAGTCTGTTTTTGTTATGCCGATTTTGCAATTAGGTTGAGACCCATCCATGTTATGTTGTATTGTACTTTTCTGACGGTTGGGCTAACGATCCGGAATGGTATGTTCGTGATGTATGACAATTCGCGAGTCTTTTTGAGGCGATACGGTACAGATGTACATGTCTGTCTCAGGGATGCTCGAGGAGTGAATAAAGGGTGTGCAGCCCTTTTTTAAAAGTCATGAAACTTAACATGGAAAAGCAGTACACCCTATAGATAACGTGCATGGCAATCTCGTAGTTCTAGCTTCACGAACTATTTGGGGGAAAGTGAAAAAAAAATCCTCACGTTACGAAACATTCGTCTTCGTAGCGGTTTTAGTCTACATTCATATATTGATATTCATTAAAATGTTCACGTTATTTATTTTGTTGTTGAAGGATCATTTCTAACTGTATCCACTTAAGCAAGTTTATTACTGTGATAAATGTGGCGATAAAGACAAAGTATTAGAATACACCTCTAGATAAAAAAAAAAATAGAAATATTTTTTCACTATTTGTATTTAACTTCAGCGGCACATAGTATCCAATCATACTAGAGGAAAGATAGTATTGGTTTACACCACAATTTACAAACAAAAAGAAAAACCAAGAGAAAAGGAGAAATCATGTAGAAGTAATCTCAGAAACTGACAAGACATGCTGCATTAACCATCACTGGCAGAAATGAAGGGTAAAGAAGGAGTTACCGCATGGTTTGTTCACGGATGTTTTATTTTGCCTTTATCAATGATTTCAAGGTTGTGCGAGTTCGATGCCACAGTTGAACTTCACCCACGCATTGCCCTTTAAGATGTTAAAGCACAATAAATATTGGGAATCAAACGAATCATATGTCTTTCTCATTTATTTGCAGATTTTGTCGACTACTTTACCTTAACGATGGCCCGTCCCTTTAACAAACATGTGCAAACTTTATGAAAGTGGTTCGTGGTTTCGTGGTTCGAAAAAAGAAAGCTCGATCAAGATTATTTCCTCAAAACCGAATATTCATGATATTACGATTTGTCTATTTCAGAGAAAAGTAATGTAGCCACTCTCTCTCAAATTATGACAAAGTCAGGGAACTTTCAGAATTAGGTCTGCAAAAGGGACGAGTTACCTTTAATATTATGTGATTGGTTTAGTGATGCATTATCGATTTGTGCGCACGCTCAAATTGCTACATTATGATAATGAACATTACACCTAAAAAATAGAGTATTTCATTGTTTAATGATATAAAACCAAAGCAATCATCGAAGAGTCTGCTTTTGCGAACAGAATAAACTTAGTAAAATGCTAGTATCGTATATTGACGCTGTAACTGTGATCTACAAGAATTGCCTCTGGGCACCAGTATGCAGGGTTGGCACATTTTACTGATTAGAATATTTCCCATCTGTTGTCAGACAAGAGATACCTGTCAATCATCATACGTGCATAAATTCCTACACTAGTATTGTCTTTTTAGTAATCATCTCGGACGGAGAAAGAAGGTTAACATTGCGGCCTTTCCATGCTATTCGCAGACCTGCATGCTTTCATCCGTATATCATGTTGTCCGTTGGACCAACGGGCCGTAGGTCATCGGCGCACTTCCCGATTCAATGCCTCACTGCGGTGTGGTGAGGCTTGATGTGCGCTCCTGCCGTCTGAGTTCTCTAATCTGCTTAATTTTAGCTCAACATCTAGCGGTCAATATAATCCCGCTGTTGTTAAGGGATGCTTACACATAATTTCATTTAATATCTAGTGGTACTCAAACAATGATTATTTTACATGCAAAATTGCTGCATTATCTTTGTATAACGGTGAACTGTGTCAGTCCTAATGTACGTGTGGGGGATTATTTTCTCCCGAGTATCTTTTTCAAGATGACCTTGCTCTGTTGCTTGAAGCGCCTGTTCATCAGCGTGTAGACGAAGACGTTGACGATGTGGTTAACGTTACGAAGCGCGTAACCGACGATCACGACAATGTTATTCACCACATTCACGCGGAAGGCCCTCAGGGTATGGCTAGGGATGTGAGTAAAGACGACTCCGGGTAACCAGGACACGAAGAAGATGACGGTGATGACGAGCAGCATGGCCGTCGTCTGTTGCGCATTCCGGTCCTTTGACTGCGTCTGCTTCTTGCTCGTTTGACGCGGGTCGTCCTCGGCGGGTTTCGATGACGTTCTGGAGGCATGGAGTGCGACCCCGGGTGGTTCCATACCTGCTCTGCACTGCATGGGAAGTACTTCCGTGTGGGACTCGGATGTTCCGTTTACCTTCTGCTGCTGTTCCGGCGTGGGCGTCTCATTTCCTTCAGGGTTTTTTTCAGCTTCTCCAACTTCTTTCCCAATTTCTTCTTGTGCACCGTCACCGCTGCCTTTGCGCCAAGCAATTCGCGGCCTTTTGGTGCAATTATTTGCCGAATTTAAGGACTCCGACCCAGAAATAGTCTTCAGCTCATCTTGGCCTGCGACTGGGACCGATGAAGAAGCCTCCGTTATAATTGTCGATGCTTGACTTCTTCCCGGGGTCTGTTTCATGGCAGCTCGGACCTTGTTCTGAGTAAGAATAACTTGGTAAATTCTGAAGTAGAGGGCGCTAGACACGAGCAAACTTAAGAAAAACAGCGTAGTGGTACAGATCGTGTAGATCTCGTCGAAATACGGGAGCTGACTCACGGCCCTCACACAGCGAATACCGCTCACAAGCTTTGCCGGTACGAACATGAAGAAAGCCGGCATGCTGATGACGAACCCCAGTACGTTACAGAAGAAGATTAGAAGATGAATGTGACGGAACTTCCACGACCAACGCTGATCTAGAGCTCGGCATACTACCCGGAAGCGATCCAGCGCAATAGCCGTCATCAAGAACAGGGAGGTGTACCGCACGTAGCGTAAGCTAAACTGTTTGACCTTACAGAACGTCCCGTCTACGTGATCGTACCCTGAGACCATGACGATTGCATAACAGGATGGTACGGCTGCCAACAGATCAATGATGGCCTGGAAACCGATAATGAGATCCGTAGAAGTCTTGCGCAGGTGCGAGTAACACACGAGGATAATAAGGATGTTACCCGGGATGCTGAATGTAACCAGTACAGTCTCCATGAACAGGGAGAGTGCATTAACAGGATCCATTTTGAGAAAGTAGCTCTCCCTTCTCTCGCTTTACTTTTCGCACAATCTGACGAACTTCTGAAGTATTTTACGGCAGTTCCGAATATCACATTCACTCCTCAGATATGTAAGGAAATACACTTTAGGTATTAAACAAAAGCGACTGTCACAACACAATAATAAAACATAGAAATATAAATAGTGTGAATTTCACAGAGTATGAGTTCATATTCTCCACATAGTAATATATCCCGAATCATGTAAACGGTATTCTAAAATGGAGAGCCTGCTTTGAAATACGTATAAAGGGACACAAAATCCATCCACAGTAAGACTGAAACGCTTGTCATTCACAGGTTTGAGAGCAGCGATCAGGATTCAGCAAGGTAATCGCTGCAACTGATGGCTAGCACAGACGTCGTGTTTCACAAATGGCTAGACTGTATTTATATGGGGTGAGATTTCAATAAACACGCTGACCCGACTGATTTTAAAGACGCCGTTCTATTGACAAAGTCAAGTGCCAGAGAATAACGAATCGTCAATCACCGGCAGGTAAACTTTCTTTGTAAAGTGCATTGAAGGCGACGGCAGACGACACGATTGTGCTGCGATTCTGCAGTCTGGAAATGTGACGTCACGTTCACGTGTTAATCAAATGACCGCGTCCTGCGATTCGACCAGTCGCAGAGTCGTATGACCGATGGTATTGTCACGTCTGCCATGGCCATAACAAAAGAGCTACTGCATAACATGCAGTTTCTCTAACGAACTTTCCATATCCAAGCTTGCTTTTATGAAAACTTATTTCGTAAATTATTGAAATATTATATCAAATGGTCTCTGATCCGGGTAGTTTCCACCCCCTTTTCTCATCAATTATGTGTCAAAGGCAAGGTTTATGCCGACCTCTTCAAATTGAAAATAATACGATTGTGATGTGAAATTTAGCTCCTCGGGCGAGTGGACATTTTCTACTTGAGTGCAGAGTCCATCAAACTTATTTCATTAACATGGCAAATCAAAAAGAAATTGTTACTCCGAAATAAAGCCTGCATCAGATATGATTTTATTATTATGTGGCTTTTTCATTAAATAATTATTCACTGCTCTTGAGGGAGCAAATTGCCAAGATACTAAAAGAGCGGTTGTTACATGTATTTGCGTATACAATCAAATTTTATACACTATTTCCATCTCAGGCCCAGGTCAGTTTGATTAAATTAAAACTTGTGGGAAACAAGCATGGAATTTTCATGGTTATACATAAAGATGCTGTCAGAGCAAACGTTCGAACAATATACAGTATATTAGAAAGACCGAACCTGCCCTAATATATTTAGATATGCTATATGAGGTTGCGATTGTGCTGAAAATGTAAATAATCAATATGTTGAAATACTCTTCTTCTCCTGCGTCTTTATTCATGTTTTTCTGGGCGTTTCGGTCACCGTTACGGTGTTCCCGAGGATGATTCTTGCGCTGCGGTCACCAGGGCGGTAGGATTTTACGCCCTCCCCCCCCCCCCCCCCCCCCCCCCATTTTATGATGTTAAGAGCTAGAGGCTTAGCGTAAGATTGGAGTGCAAAGCAGACGATATTGCATGCTTACAGTGTAAAATTTTCGCTATGTTATAGCTCATCGTCGCGAGCGTTGCAGCGACTGCACGATTTTGTGCTTGTGCATGATTGAATATGTATGTCCGCAGTATACAGGACCACAGGACCGACCGTACAGTATTTCTGATTGGCTGGTGTGACTTTCTGGTACTTATAGCTTAATATAACTTGTGTCCCCAACACAAACCAAATCTAGGGGACACCGTGACGGTGCCGATATACACTACCTTTAATACTCCCATCCTCTATCAATATTGTTGCACACCTGGGTGGCGCGTAGTTGTTTGTATTGTTGCCTAGCCATTTTTGCCGTTAAATTCAATGAATCATAATCTGATGGAGCCAAAATCTACGCAACTGTACATGCATAATGTGACTTTTTTAAAACATCTATTTGTGACAGTAGTAATTTATCCACAATGACAGAGCAAGATCTTTGGGTTAAGTTTTGTTCAAACACTTGATTAATATTACCATGATTATTTACAGTGCGCTTTTCCATTTGGAGAATACCCTTCGTATGACCTGGACGCACTGTTGTTTGAAGCGTCTGCTTATCAGGGCGTAGATAAAGATGTTCACGATGTGGTTGAAATTTCGGAGGGAATACGCAACGGACACAACAAGGTTGTTTATGTTCTTCTCACGGAACCGCCGCATGACGTCACTCGGAATGTGCGTTGCTATGATACCGGGAAACCAGGAGAGGAAGAAGATGATGGTGATGACGAAGAGCATGTAGGTTGTCTGACGGTCTCTGCCGGCGCCGAAGTGCCTCCGTCTGGCTTTCCCCGTGGTGCGCTGGAATCGAGAATCAACCAAGACGTGTCCTCTACGACTCGGGAACGTCCCTCTGACAAGCTGATGGTTATCCGCACAACCCTCCGGCGGGGTGCAAAACGCGTGTATCGGAAGTGTCCTCGATTGCGGCCTTAAGATCCCGTGACTATTCGGCTGCGTTGGTACCCTGAGAGGGGCAGCCTTTCTGACCTGAGGAGTAGCTTCGCATAGACTCAACTGCATTATCTCCTCACCACCTAGACGATTCGAAATCGGCACAGGTTGTTTTATATTAGTCGCAGAACATGACGGAAAGAAACGGCCGTGTTCTTGCGACGATGTAGGCGTTGTATCATGCAAAGCGCTGGAAACAGTGCGAATTACAACATTGCCTTGGACGCGGTCGGGGCAATCAGGTTTCGTTGATGGAGCATCAGTCCCGTGGTTGGCCCGCGACCGACACACAGTCGGCCCATTCATTACCGCTCGGATTCGATTCTGCGCATGGATGAAGCGGTAGATCTTCATATACAGCAGGCTGGACACCAGCATGGCGATGAAGAACAATAGGGAGGTGATGATTGGGTACATCTCATCGAAGTACGGGAGTTGGTTTAGCGACCGCACACAGCGAACTCCGCTAGAGCTGCGGTATGGCACGAACACGAACACGGCCGGGAAGCTGACGACGACGCCCAACACGTTGCAAAGGATGGAGACGATGTATATCTGCATTGCTTTCCATGACCACCGTTGATGGGCTGGGCGACACACGACGCGATAGCGGTCCAAGGCAATGGCTGCCATGAAGAATAGCGACGTGTGGCGGACGTAACGCAAGGCAAACAACTTGATTCTGCAGAAAGTCTGGTCGACGCTGGCGGGATGCGTCACCATAACGACGGAGAGGCAGCTTGGAACAGCCGCTAGAAAATCGACGGCGGCTTGGAAGCCGATGAGAAGATCGGTGGTCGATCTTTGTGAGTAGGCGTAGCATACAGCAACGATGAGGAGATTGCCGGGGATGCTGAAGGCGATCAGAACCACGTCTGTGAGCAGGGTCACTGCGTTAACCAGATCCATCTTTAGTTTCTGTCACAAACATGCACAGAAACCAGTTTAATCAGCTAGAGATAAGGCTGAGTTACTGTAGATTTTACTTGATTAAAATCGATTATCGATTTTAAATCCGGAAACAAGAACGCATGTCAACTGTCTCTTACGAAGGAAATGTCGACGATGGCGTTAACTTCCAGGTTCTGAGTATATGTAATCTAACATGTCCAAAGTTCATCTTCGTCTCAAAAGGAGTAAAACCGATCGTACCCTGTCCTCCGTTGCTCCTCCATTTGATATTTGATGTTTCTACTCGGAGGAAGCGCCGTCACAATCACATTTGTGTAGCGATTGAAAGTCAAATCCATCTGCGCTCCATTTCGTTTGTAAACAAACTCCCGACAATGCAGCTTCCTTGGCCACGCTGGAGTGAGATTGACTCTTTCATTTGAAGTGCTAATAATCTACTGAGCTCAACAATTGGACCTTATCCACCAGCTTCACATTTGCCTAATGTTACTATGGTAATACATAGTCTCATCACGCAGTCGTGTAACTGAGTGATATTTACTATATTTGGTATTGCTGCACTGGTCTCCTTTGCGATAATACTTTGATAAACTAGTCATAGTCTGTAAATCACCACTAAAGATTTTAGGTCTACGCGAGATGATTTAGAGTACCATGCTTACATACTTTATAAAGTAAAGGTAGGCTAGTTGTTACGCTTTGTTAGCCAAGTCGTCGCTACATAACACGATTACATTGTGATGCTCAAAGAGTGTGCATGTACTAGACAAATTTATACGACGACCCGCCCATGTCTATGTGTAGATCCACCCAACAGATATTTTATTCTATATAATCCACGGCATTAATCTAACGTTATGTGTTAGGTCTGCATAAGGGAGGTACCCCAGCAGTTTCACACTCAGAATCAGACCGTATCTTCTGCTTTTTAATCAGCATAAGGGCAAACGGGCGGTTGATTTATCAATGTAGCGACAGGGCACGTTTTTAACTCGAGACGTAACTATGACACACTGCATGATGAGTCAATAAGTTGTTTGATTTTGTTGAATATGTGTCAGCGGTGAGATGAATATCGCTTTGATATTAACAGGACCTACAACACACTCAAACCTCTCAGGTTTCCCGTAACTTTCATAAACGTTCATTCTAACGTTATGTATACACGGTCAATATTCCGTGCTTGAAAATTTCATGAATTTGACATAATACCAGATTGAATTGAATTTAAATGAATTGAATTGAAATTCTTTCTGGGAATCAATTTCCAAGAAGTGGGCCAAAAGAACATAATTAAGTTTGCAGGTTCTCTCTGCAAAGGAAACGCCTGATATTGTGACCAGGCAAAACAGGTTCCCAGCGTTTAGATCATTGCATGCATGTAAAGACTACCCCCACATTAAAAAAAATGATCGGAACATTCTCCCCACCCCCTATATTTCTTTCTATCTATCCCCTCTCTCTATCTATCGCTCTATCTATCTATCTATCTATCTATCTATGTATCTCTATCTCTCTCTCTCTCTCTCTCTCTCCCTTTCTCTTCCTCTCTCTACTTCTCTCACGCTCTATTATCTCTCTTCTTCTCTCTCTCTCTCTGTCTCTGTCTATTTCTCTCTTTCTCTCTCCACCTCCTCTTTCTCCCACTTCTCCCCCGATCTTCCCTCTTCTCCTTCTCCACTATTGTTCATATTAACCCTTTGTTATTAGGAATATTTGCCCGTTTTTTCACATCTCCACTTCTGCCAAATTGCCATGGAAACGAGGAAAGAGGATACACACTGTAACGAAATGACAATACTGTTACTGAGCCCTCTAGATTACAACCATTGATGTGAGTGCATGTGGTATTAAACATTATGTATGTGTGTGTATTGGAGGGATTATGCCTGTATGTGTGTCTGTATTACGTCTGTCCGTGTATCCTTAAATTGGTTTATACGTGACAGCGAGAGTGTGTGTCTGTGTCTGAGGTAAGTCTACATATGAAATCGTATGATTTTATAACTCGCAAATCGGTATCAAAAACATGACAAAGAAATGGACATCGATCACAACTTGCAATGGATATGGACATAGCATTCTTTGATCTATCGTACCAAAAGATCGGTTGCAGAATTTTACCTTGGCCTTTAGACTTGCAGTAAAATAGTAGCATCGGTGGTTTTGTGATATTCAGTTGTGCATTTTATATCACAGTTACTATGCGACTGTTCTTTGTTCTTACGATACGGATATGTGTTCCTGTGACCATGATAACCCTTTGTGATACCAATGAACCTCTCAGTCTATGCCAGGCTTTGTGGCATTTAACTAGACTCTGCATTTGACCTTTGCAGTGCCATTAGGGCGTTCAACGCGTATTATTTCAGTATGGTGACCTTTTCATTTTTTTAGCGGGTTATATCATTCTTTTCTTATTGCTTCTTTTAACAATCCGAGTGAAACATGCAGCTACATGCAAACTTCGATGACTACGTGGTTCATATTCAGTTCACCTCTATCTCACTATCTATCCCTCCATATCCCCCACTCTTTCTCTCTCTACATCATTTCAGCTAAGTTTACATGACTTATTGACAGTTTAACTAGTAGTCGATACCGTCAACTCTTCAAATATGGCGAATACTGTTTATATGGGTCGCAATATTGGATATATCAAATTATGCGTGTGACATTATCACATTTTCGATTCCCCACGGTGTCTACTCTGGCCTGTGTTGCCATGGTAATATCCTTGCGATATTTCATCAGAGGTGGAACATTAATTTTGGCCCATTGTGTTTACTCTCCGTTTTAATCGTCAATGATGTGTTGATGACTATGATACATTAGACACTGCCCACCTGAGTTATTTTGAGCTACACGTATGCTCGCTCTCTCTCTCTCTCTCTCTCTCTCTCTCTCTCTCTCTCTCTCTCTCTCTTTCTCTCTCTCTCTCTCTCTCTCTCTCTCTCTCTCTCTCTCTCTCTCTCTCTCTATGTCTCTGTCTTTCATAACTCAATCATTTGTTTCCCGTTTTTTTTATCCTGCCCCCTCCGTCTCCATCGATCCACCATCTCAGTCTCCATATCCTCCATCTCTCTCTCTCTCTCTCTCTCTCTCTCTCTCTCTCTCTCTCTCTCTCTCATTATCTTCATTCTCCCTATATCTTTCTCTCCCTTCCGGTCCTTCTGGGGGAAAAGCTTCATTGACATTTTTATTAAAAGTTCATTAAAATTTTCAGCCAGGAAAGAAAATTATATTTATGTCGCCGTCTTTAAAAAAAAAATACCCTACTGCCTACCATATGTCAAAATTGTTTTGCACTGCAGATACTTGCCAGCTAAAAAAAAAAAAAAAACTTGCCAAATTTACTGACATCATCATGAAGCATTTCGCCAATAAGAATGTTAATATACCAAAGATTGTGGATATTAGTTGCATGCATGTAAATACAAGTTTAGTTACCCGTACTAGTCGTACTGTTTGAACAATCAGGCAACCTATTAAGCTTGACTTATAACTGTTATTGTTAACTTGTAACTAGACCTTAGTGTTAGAACCGTTTTTATATTCTATATGCATTACCTAGAATATGACCTATTGTAGGCCTATGTATGTATGTATATCATAAGGTTAGACTGGACACGGATGCCAGTTAAAAATGTTCTATATAGTGTTTTTATGTTTTATATTCATTATGATGTTTCTTTTTCAGTTGTATTTATGTTGATGTTTTTATTTTGTGATGTACTCTCATATCCCGAGAGGGGGTCGACAGAGTTGAATAAAATCTACAAATCTAAAATCTAAATCTAAATCTAAAATCTAACATTCATGGATATCGTAATCTAATGTTATTTTTTTTCTTGTGTGTGTTGTTGTTTTATGCGCATCTACACTCTTGTAAAATTCATGGTTTATTCCTACGATGTTCTACAAAGTCATAGCTCCTATACCTTTGTATACGAGAAAAGAGTCCGTTAATACAAGCCTTTTATACTGCCCAACACGCGTGAAGATACCAGTGTGCACAATGCGTAGCGATTAATTGAACAATAGGCATGCTAGAATTGAATGTATTTTTGGCCCATTTCAGACAAAGACATTTTTAGTTAATAAAGCACATATAAAATTATTCATAAAGTGACTATAATTTTGCGTGTTCAAAGGCCTTCCGGTATTGTCCGTAAAACTAAACCCTGTGTTTTTTTGTTTTTTTTTCTTTTTAACGTAGGCATATAGAAGTTTGTTTTATATAAGTGATACAAGTGAGACCATGCAATTAAGGATCCTTGATGAGACATTAGACTAATGGCCAGGGCGTAGATTTCATTTTTTGTTGATTGGAATCCTAAAGGTTAGAGGCAATAAAGTATAATAGCCAATGAATCCGATGTGATTAATAATCATGAAAATAACCATTATGCCCATGGTAACAGTATTGATTTGGCCTCCAATACAATATCAATAATCATTACATTGTAGTGTGATTGCGGTGGTCGAAAATAGTCAGGGAGCTTTAATAAAAAGAATATCTCAATGTTCCTACATTGTGACCCACATATCGGTAATTTTATAATAGCATTGTCAACGCTAGTCTCTTGTCGAGGCCTTGGTGGCTGCTCACCCCGCTCGCCAAGCCTTTTTCGCTTCGTGAATTAAAATATCACCACTTTATAGCTCTTAGATCCATTGCTTCGCTCGGGAAGCAGCCGCCAAGGCCTCGGCAAGAGGCCAATGCGACTCGACTCGACCTTTGACCCAGTTCCTCGCCTTGTCAACATGACGCCGTTTGCTTCGTTACTAGATCGATGTCATTATTCGTCATATTATTTCTTGTAAGTATAATTATTTTGCAAGATTTTTTTATGGTAAATCTGTGGCTTAAAGATAATATCAATCTTATTTTAAGCTGTCAGTACGTTATAGTCTTGCATAAAAATAGTCTACATAACAGTACAACTTTGATTTTGCGCAACGATTTGGGAGACTGAGCTCCACGTATTGACATCTATGTCAGTGTGTTACACGAGATATGCAACGACGACTCAATCATGGATGCAAATTGAGTCAAACGAATTTTTATACTGCGTGATTTCCATTCGCACATTTCAGCCTCATGTGAACAAAGTAAGTTAGTAGCACATATTAATTCTACATGAATTTCTTCTCGGTCAATCCTGCATCCTGATGCACATCACATATGACATAGGGCTAGGCCCATTGTCGACATGCTCTAAATCATAATGTGACATCTCGTCTCAATTAATTTTAATTTCATTCTACAATACACTTTAATATGGTTAAAAAAATTGTTCATTTACCAATAAGGTTCAATCATTTTATATTTTGTGTCTTCTTTTCTCCATTTCTTTTGATTTCAGAAATGAGGATCATTTGTGATGCACATTTGGTCTAATGGTTAAATACATCGACACCTCAACACTTCAAATGGGGAAGGACTACCTGAATGAAAGCTTCTAAAGACGTGATAGTGGCTGGCTGTGTCGTAACATCTCACCAGAAATCCACATGTACAATAGAATCTCTGACACTTCCAATTTTACAGTACTGTGTGATAATTTACATCACCGCCATATGGTTAAAGAATCATTCAACGTCAAAGCTATTGAATTGCATTGAACATTTTCAAACCACTTGAGTTTGTTTTACCAAGATGTCTGAAGTTAATAGTATTTTGTAACTTGGCTAATGTTCCTGGATTCGCCAAGCTAAATCGTGATTACTTATGAAACTGAGACATCGTAGCTGCCATGGCTGACCAAAGGCCACCCCCGGAGATGAGGGACAGTGGCATCGCATGCTACACCCCGTCCCCGCCCCCTAAGAAGTCCACCCTACCGAGACCCTTAGTGAAAGGCACAACATCATCTCATCGAGAACTGCGGCGCAGAACTCCATCCCGAGAGAAGCTCGAGAGAAATTCTTCTGAGGCGGTAGCTCATGGTAAGCAGCACGACCTGAGGCTGGACTTGAGTGGTCTCATCACGGGGGATGATTCCGAGAGCGATAGGTGCTTGTCTGGGGCTGGTTATACCGGGAGGACATCCCAGTCAGAAGACCTCGCCCATGCAGAGCTGGCTGTAGCCATGGAGACACCATCAACAGGTAGTGGGTCAAGTGTTGGATCAGGAAGCAGCTCAAGGATTGGATCAGGAACCGGCTCGCGAGACGAGCACCGCGTTGGCTCCTCTTCATCGCCCCAAGCCTCGTTGGGTGACTCCAGTACCAACATGCTGAGAGGGGCACACCCAGACACGAGGAGGCAGTGTGAGAGCAGCGAGCTAGAGGAGGAGAGTGAAGGCAGTGTCATGAAGGTCAGGTTAAAACTCAAGTCTGCCCGCCGACAACAGAGCAATGATGGAAGCATCTGCGTGGAGCAGCGTATAAGTCTCAGCAGTGCAGGAGCACAGAGGATACAAACGATTATGGGTCATGATGGAAAGAGCACGGAAAGTAATGACAAACCCAGTGATGGGGTGATGCTGTCAAAGTATACCCCTCTGCCAGGGATTGGTCTTCAAAACCTTGAACAAGAACAAGCTACAGATATCAAAGGCTTACAAATAGCAGCAGAACAAACACCGTCCAGTGTGTCTGAAGTGCCACAACCATTACCTCAACAAATCGAACATCAGAACGTCAGAGAGCAGAGGTTACGTGCACTCGAGCGTTCAGCATCACAGTCAGACATTGCCGTAGCCAGGAAATTCTCTGTGCCTACTCCACCGCCCCAATCCGCAAAGACGACGGTATCTCGCCGTGAGATGCGCATGCAGCAATTTGCCAGGCGGAAGAGTGCGAGTCAAGCGGAAGCGGCATCACGTCAGGCAAGTAGGACAATCTCCCAGGCACGTGAGAGCAGCCGAACCGTGCTCCTTGCCATTCGTCTGCCGAGTGGGGTTAGGGTTCAAAACCTCTTCAACTGCTCGGAGCCGCTGAGATCCGTTGCAGAGTTTGCTCTCGCCAAGGGAAAAAGCTCTCTTGAAGCGGGCACAGTCTGTCTGGTGACTAACGACATGCCCAAGAGAGAGCTGATGGATCTAGCAATCACTATTGAAGAGGCTGAACTCGCTGACAGGACACTCTTGCATCTTCAGGAGAATGACTGATGCAGTTACATTTAAGGTCTTGGTTAAGAAAATTAAAAATATGATTCAGTTATCGATTGTATGACCATTTTTTGAAAACCCTTTCCTCTCCAGATGATTCAAATTCAAAATTCAAAATGATTTTATTTTCCAAATCTTTAAAAAATACATAATGTACAATGTATATACGAGATAGAAAACCATAATCGATAAGATTCATTGATAAGGAAAAAAGGAAACAAGCAGAAAGTAAAGCTTGTAAGTAACGTTGTTCCCTTTTTCATAAATATATATATATATATATAGACATTTAATATGGATAATAAAAATAAATAGTTAATAAAACACAAAGTAATACAAAAGTAATACAATAACAATCAAACTAGGGGAGCAACCATGGGGGATTTGATGTTGAATTTGGTTGTTTTTTTTGGAAGGTAATCTACAGGGAGGTGTCAAAAGAGTGCAAATATCAAGTTCTATTTCTATTGACAGGTACTTGTACTCATTTCTCAATCGCTTAAGGTGTATCTACTTTTAAAGGTAGCGATGTCCGATGTCATAGGATGTCATGGGTGATGCGAAGCGTGTTGTAGTCTACTCTTTGATAGGCAGAGAACAAAACTATTCATCTGCATTTTTAATGAAAAGCAGAGAAGCACATTATATTTCATGATGGGTCCCCCTAACCATGATACAGGGCTACACTGTACATGCATGGTATTATAGGAACCAAGGATGTTGTATCACCTGATAATGTGATTTTCAGAATTGTTAGTGAGAGGAAGTAGTGGTACTTAGTATGTGCTCTAAATCATGTGATTGTTTTATAACGGTTCTGTTGTCATCACCACGGTCCAAATTTTGTTTTTAATTGGAATGTTTTTTTTGTTTAAAAATTTGTGCCTGGTATCCTGAAATCAGATTAGAATAAGACGTATGGTTATTATACAGTGGCACTCCATTGATGACAGGCTTAGTGGTTTTTACTTTTTACCATTACTTCCTTTTACCTTCAACGCGATGAGAACATGCATTTGTTCTGTATGATAATAGTTCATCATTTCATGACTGAAATGAGCATTGAGCAGGGTAATTTTATCAGATTATTATGGTGGAGGGGGGGGGGTTCTGACATTCCAGAACTTAAGAACTACAGTGTGCGTCTCTTTCTAACCTAGAACATGTACATGTATTTGTGTTACAGTGTTTCAGATTTTATTGTACATTTGAGTTTCTTAAAGGTGAATAATTTGCATAATACAAATTGTACTTGATTGATCCAGAGTAAGTTTTATGGACAACATTTTCCCCAGCGCGAATCGGCCAGTACATGAACAATGAAGATATCCCTGTTCTGAATTTGACGGTATATCAACATGCAATGTTGTAATACATTTACACAGTTTTCTTTAGAATAAACAATTTGATTTGTTTTATATTTTGTAAGATGCACTGCTGTTGCCACGGAGAGTATTCGTCTTTCTTTGAAAGAGAATAGCCTTACAATTATTCAAAAGCAAGGACGAAAAAAAGGGACACGGCAGGATAATAGCATCTTATATCTCTATGCACTGATAGCCAAGTTGATATCACAATGCAATCAGGGTATGATAAATTCAATAAAAAAATGGGCCAAGGTTAATAGTTAAGTTGCAAGATGCACTGTCGTTGTCATGGAGACTATTATTAAACAAAGAAAAAGTGGTACTGTATGACAAAAACAGTTTATTTCTCCATGTACTGATACCAGAGTTGATATAATTATGTAAATGTACCTTCAATCAGAAAATAGCCAAGGTCAAAAGTTAAGTTGCAAGATGCACTGTTGTTGACATGAAGAGAATCCATAAGCCTTTGAAGGAGAATACAGGTAGCTCTACAATCATTTAACAAAAGAAAGATATGCTGCATGACGTTACCAGTGCAACTTTTATTTTTAACCTTGCCAGATAGAAGTATGCTAATGTACTGACCGTGACATGATGCCAGAATCATATCGAAATTTAGGTCTCATTACGAATCTATGACAAAGATAAATACTATATAGACACGTTTTTTTTATTCCAACTATATCAACACCACGGTAGCAATAGAGATACATGTAAATTAATCAAATGTTGACTTTTTAATGGTCAATGGATTTTTTAAAGCCTTGGTAGCATGAGGGTTAATATTGCAAATCAGGGAAATGGACTTTGATGTAATCATTACCAAATTATGCTTTCACTTTTGAGTGATAGCACGCCCACTGTGTGCACACCTAAAACATACTGTCTTCAAAAGAATGACTTGTTTTTCATGCTCGTCGCTATACTGGTAATGCAAGTTGAATGCTTTTATTGAATGGCTCAAACTCCGTCCTTCCATAGACCGTAAATGTGTTTCTCAGTATACAAGAGTAAATATCACATTTTGACTATCCTCTATCATCACAAAGAGTTGTCCTTTCATCCATCAAAGGTGTACTTCTCTTGATAGAGACTAGATATTATTTACCCAACGTTTGATATGTATTATGTTACGAGTTGACTCAACTTGCCAAAGCACTTAAGTGTTTCTATAAAGTTGTATTGCATAAAATGCATTTTGTATCGTGCTTTCAAATTCGATTGTGTGTGAATTTTATCGTGTGAAATTTCTTCCTCTTTGTACTTTTGGCTCCTTTGTGGGAGTTCAGTTGGAAACAAATTAATACATTGTATTGATTTAAATGATGTGATAAATATGATATGTTTGCCCTGGCGTGGCATCTGAAATAAATCTACCGAATGATTTTTGTTTTTATTGAATCTCTGCATTATATTGTTTTGTATTTATTGTCAAGTGATCTATGATATATTAATAGCATTAATGTCAGCTCGGTTGATTTGAAATTGAATTTACCAAACTTTGTTAAAACAAATTATCCTTCGCCGTTTCTACTCCGCATAAATCAGCGGTGATCAAAATTGAAAAAAAAAATAATAAATGGTAACAATAGCTTTATGGTTTAACCAGAAATTGCACACAAAGTACACGAATGCTATCTAAAATTAGATTCACCAGAAGGGAAAGGGGGAAAGATAGGGGGAGGGGAGGTGAGAGGGAGAAAGACAGAGAGTGAGAGATTGATGGGGGAAGGTGGGAGAGAGAAATAGAGAGTGATAGATAGATGGGGGGAAGGTAGGAGAGATAAAGAGAGGGATAGAAGGGGGAGGTAAGAGAGAGAAAGAGAGAGTTATAGATAGAGGGGGAAGGTGGGAGAGACAGAGATTGGGTAAAGTTGGGAGAGAGAAAGAGAGAGTGAGAGATCGATGGGGGAGGTAAGAGAGAGAATGGGAGATAAATGGGGGAAGTGGGAGAGAGAAAGAAAGATAGATGGGGGAAAGTGGGAGAGAAAAAGAGAGAGTGAGAGGTATGGGGGAAGGAAGGAGAGAGAAAGAGAGGGTTAGGGATAGAGGAGGGAGGTAAGAGAGAGAGAGAGAGAGAGAGCGGTAGATGGGTAAAGTTGGGAGAGAGAGTGAGAGATGGATGGGGAATGTAAACGGTATAATATGACATTAGTATTTATACGTAAACCAGTACATGCATGTTGCAATCAATTGGGCAAAAACATTAGTTAATCAATATGTTGAAGAAAAGATATGATATCTTGGATATCAAAATATGCAAAATAATAGCAGGAAAGTGCATAATGTGCAAAATATCATCCTTGATTTGTGACAGCCTCACAAACGAGTTGCCAATCTGCCTCCCCCAAATTCCAATGTTCCGATAACGACAACAACCATAACTTTAGGGGCGGATCTAGCTTTTGGCAAAAGGGGAGGGGGGTTTATCCCCCAAACCTTCAATAACTCCATTAAAAATCTTGAGATCTCAAGGAGGGGGGGGGGGGGTAAAACGCCTAACCAGAGAAGCATCTCTCATTAACATTTTTCAGATATATCCCAATAGTATGATTCAGTTCCTAAAATCCTCAATTACATAAGTTCTTGTGCATGTATGTTTAAGATTTAATTCAGAAAGAACACCGAAGCGGCAGAGAAAGAAATTGATAGATGTTCAATATTGAATAAAAAACAGTTTTGAAAAAAAAAATTAAATAAATAAAACGAACAAGAAAGCGGGACAACTAACAAAGCATCAGGTGCCGTCTTCGGGGTGACAATTGGCAGCCATATCGGCCATATCCTCCTTATGGCTTAATTCTCGGTCTTGAGCTTTTCTAGTAAGTGCTCCATACTGCTTGGTATTCGTCTACTGCTTTATGTTTATTGCTCTATGACTGACCAGGCCTTTAAAGCGTAGCTTTTAATACTCTTCATTCTTTTTTGGATTGATAGTCTGTAATTGTGATCGTTACATATGTTTTAGTCACGGGTTTTAGTTCGTTGGGCTGTGCATGTGATTGTTTACATGAGGTACGCCCTCATACGGTAGTGTGTTAAAATGTGCATTCCGCGGTCACTGGCAAAACATAACTGATCGAGATACATGCAACGATGACAATTTTCGTGTAAGAAAATCCCGAGGTAAATTATGAACACATTCTTTATCTACTATTGTTCGTGATTGACCACATTATTTTCGAATATAAAAAGGGTTCAATTGAAACATTTATCGTGGGTGTTAGCTTTAGGTGGTAATGATGTTGTCCCACTTGTTTATTTACGTGTGTGTTGAATATTCGTGTTGAATATTTGTGTTGAATATTCGTGTTGAATATTTGTGTTGAATATTCGTGTTGAACATTGTGTTGAATATTCGTACTGTTACATGTGTAATACTTGCTGGGAGGGGGTGTGGCGTGTAATTCGTACCTTTATGCATTGCGGTTCTTGCAGCGCAAGGCATGATGGGACGGAATTCTAAATTTCTAGTAGTATGCTAGCGTAACATGAAAATGACTGAACTTTACGCTAACGTTGTAAACAATGACCGCAGCAATATTGCTGATATCGCTGAATGCTAGCATACTTTTAGAATTCTGTCCCATCATGCCTTGCGAACAAGTTGCGATAAAAGAACAGTAAAGGTACAGCTCACAGGAATTGGCATATAGCCTAGGGAAAGGGAAAGGGAAGGAGCCACAGTTTTAAACTGCGGTATATTTTGTCCAGTCCGGCATAAAACATGAAGCTTTTTAGGCTAAAACATCGTGTTTCGTGCTGAACTGGAAAAGATGTACCGCGGTTCAGAACTGCGGCTCCTTCCCTTTCTCCCCTCTCCCTTTCCCTATATGCCAATTCCTTTAAGCTGTAGTGTACGTTTTGTGCCTGGCCTGCCCAAATTCCTTGAACTTTTGAAGATACGAATCTTTAAGCACCAGTATAACACATCTGGATCTGGATGTGTACAGTGCAGGACCATTGTGGTATAATGATCTTTACAGCAAATTACAGAGACTTGTGCTCCCCATGGTGGGTACAAATGTGAACTTTTTGCTATTGTAACAATGTTCCAACTTTTGAAACAGATTTGCCTACTGGTAGCCAGAATGGGGGATAGTGCAGGGGACTTTGGGACATCTTACTATCGCTCACTGGACCCAATAAAGAACCTGAAAATCAGGTAAGTGCCACTATTCTAGAATCAAATGGCCAGCATAGGCCAGGAAATCTATCTATTCTTGTGAGAGGCCATGTTTTCAAATTAATTACTATTGCCTTTTCTTTCATTAAGAGATATTTTTGCTTCCAGAGCAAATAAAATTCTCCAAATGAAGAGTGTTTTTTACATCTTGAATGTGTCCTTACCACAAATGGATGCATGATCTGAAGAAGGTTATCAAGTACATTTTGGCATTTTAGTACATTTCTATTTTGTTCCTGATTTGGTAACATTTGTGGGGAATGAGGTGATGTTTATCATAAATCAAATGTATTCTCAATGCAATGTCAAATTTACGGTTATCATGCACGAAATCATTCAAATCAATCGCTGTGCCAAATCAAACAGCAAGCAAGCAATCAGAAGGAATTTTGTTCGCCTCCTCCACACACTTTTTACTTTTGTGATCTCACTAGGACAAGGACACACAAACAGTAAGACACACAAATCTGTGATTTCTGGTGTTATATATTTCTTTCTCCAGAAATCAAGAAATCATGGGCAAATAAAGTCATTCACAAATCGAAGCAAATGGTTGTACAATGAATGCGGTAGGCCACCTCTGGTTAAGTCACATTCTCGGTTTAACTGAAGAATTTGAGGTATGCCAAAAGGGTCTCAATCAACGCACAATATAAATACTGTCTAGGTTAACAATTTATATTGTTTCAGCTAAAACATCAGTACACGGTTTATTCGAAAATATCCCTAAATGTGGAGTAAAAATCGGCCGTTGAAATATGCCGCGGTTGTCGACCGGCACGTCGGAATCAAGACGTGTGCCACGGCTAAGGCAACCGGCAAAACTAATCAGACTAACTGTTAAATTGGCCGTTAAGTAAAATAGCCAAGTCACAAAAGAATGCAAATGAATGCACGGATTTACCTAATTCAAAGGTTCGAGATGGCGCTTGTAACTTATCTTATTTCTTATATCATGCTACAAATAATATCGGAATTAACCAGAGAGCCGTTGATTTCACTAAACAAGTAAACGTCACTTATCACCAAATCGGTGTAACATAGGTTTAAAATGCAAAATCACAGTTAAGATACGACAACCAATTAAATGTAGGCTAGCGTTCAAAAATGTCGGTCACAAAGTGTTTACGTTAAGGGTATATAACGTTCAAAATGACATAAACAATAAACGGTTGATTCATATACGCAAGTCAAATCATCAATGCAGTGATGTGAACGATCTCACCAAATTAAATAGTCTACGTGAGTTATGCGTGGGCTAAAGGACTAGAGGCTAGCTAAGTTTGCAATAGTCTACGGGAGTGATGCGTGGGCTAAAGTTCGATGTTGGGACGAGTCAACCCCCGGGTCAACCCCTGCTGAAATTCAACGACAGCAGGGCAATGTTCGGTCGATGAAAGTTCATAAACAAGTCCGCTGGCTCTGTGACACGGCGTCAGATGAGCTGACTTGCAGTATGTAGATGAAGATCAGATCGCAAATCGGGGTCGTCCTGGCGTTCTAGCTCGCGCCAATTCTGTCCAGAAGTTGGATGAAACGGCAGGCAAATAAATCGTGTTGTACAGTCCGTAGAGCGGGAAATCGTAGGACTTTACGTGGTGAAACAATGAAGCATTCGTCGAAAAACAGCCGCTCGGATTGCTGCAACAAAATATCAGTTCGCTATACTTGTAAGCGAAAGACGTTGACATCTGCTGTATAGCAACATGAAGGCTGGTTACCCGCGGCAGCGAGCCGGGTACGAATTGTCAGGGCCTCGTAGCCGATGAAGACAAAAATGCTCTGCATAGAAGCACTGGTTACGCAGCGTAGCGTTCGATGGTTCAGAATGCGAGAGGGAGAAGGAAAATTTCAGTCCCCAAATCGCCCACTCAGCTCAACCATTCATTGGTTTATGCACTCACGTGACATCGCGTATTAATTACCATATTTTATAAGTGAGAGTTAAAATCGATCATGAATATATGATTAACATACTTTTCAGACACCAGACATCACGTGACGTCCAGCGACCTGGATGCCCAGGGCATGATTGCGCAATACATAAAAGAAACAACACTTTGGCATCCATGTTGGATTGCTATGCAAAATCTAACTCAGATGTTAACACATAGACCATTACTTGTAAGACAACGAAAACTTACTGTACAATTATGAACTGATGAAAAGTAGACAAATAAGTAGCAGAGACGCTACACATTCAAGAAAACATGTCACCTGCGGATTGAAACATTGGCATCAAGCCAAGTTGCTTCTTCTATATTTTGGGGTTTTTTTGTATTTATCCACAGCATTCATTTGAAGCGGGTCACAGGTTCGAGCCTTGTTCCTACTGCCTACTCTCAGGATGGTGGGGAGGAGGGGGAGGGGTTGGAGGGGGAGGAGGGAATTCCCCTGAAGGACTTGGGCAGCAAGGGGGATGGTGCTGGCAAGAGCGGAGCGGGAAAGAAAGGCAAGAAGGGGAAGGAAGCAGCAAAAGGTGAGGCCAGTGCTACATCATTAGATATTGACTGATTGGAAGGATATTCAGTTATATAAACTGTTATCATTCTCGACTTTTAGAAGCATTGTGGTATGTGCTAACTACATGTATGACACAAAAAGTTGATCCTTATCATGTGAAAGTCTTTAAAATTGCAGTTGTGGTCTTCGTGCATAAGTTTGATCGTATATAATATTATGTTGTGCAACTCGACATTTCCAATGAGTGCATCATAAGTTATCAGTGCATATCTTTACAGGTATTCAAGTTCAAATTCATTCTTGATATTTCACAACAGCAAACACACACAATTTACTAATTGAGGTTAAATCAGAAGATGATGGACACTTCCAGAAATGATGACAAGGCTTGGAATGACTGGATGCACCTTTACAGCATGAAATATGAATAGTGCAGTCAAAGTTGCAGTGTTTGATTATAATTTATGATAGAAAAAACAACAAAACACAAGCAAACGCACAATGGTGCTGTGACAATAATCAAAGTATATCAAGATAATTTTTATGCCTCCGCCACGAAGTGGCCGGAGGCATTATGTTTTCGGGTTGTCCGTCCGTCCGTCCGTACGTCCGTCCGTCCGTCCCGAATCCGTTTAGGCAATATCTTGAGAACCGTCAAGCAGATTTGCTTCAAACTTGGTTCATGTATGTATTGCATAAAACTAATGAAGTGTGTAAAATTGGGGTCAAATCTGATTGAGGTCAAAGGTCAATGAACTTTGTAAAAATTGCCCAAAAATGACCTTTTCCACAATAAATCCAAATCCAAGGATGCAATTGTCATTAAACATGGTACAAATATGGATCACTACTTGGGGATAGACTGGTGACATTTTTGGTAAAATTCCTGAAAGGTCAGAGGTCAAAGGTCAATGAAATTTGTGAAAATTTGCCAAAAATTGACCTTTTTCACAGTAAATGCAAATCCAAGAATGCAATTTCCATTAAACATGGTACAAAGATAGATCACTACTAGTGGATAGACTGGTGACATTTTTGGTAAAATTCCTGAAAGTTCAGAGGTCAAAGGTTAATGAACTTTGCCAAAATTGGCTAGAAATTGCCCCAAACTTTAAATTTTTCACAATAAATCCAAATCCAATGGTGCAATTCCAACCAAACATAGTGAAACGATGGATCACTACTTGGGGGTAGACTGGTGACATTGTTGGTGAAATTCCTGGAAGGTCAGAGGTCAAAGGTCAATGAACTTTGCAAAAATTGATATTTTTCACAATAATTCCAAATCCAAATCCAATGTCACAATTCTAACTAAACATGGTACAGAGATGTATCACTTCATGGAGGTAGACTGGTGAAAGTTTAGGTAAAACTCCTGAGAGTTCAAAGGTCAAAGGTCCATGAACTTTGCCAAAAATTAGCTAAAAATTGCCCCCAAAGTGATAATTTTTAAAAGATATCCAAACCTATTGGAGCAATACCAACCAAACATGGTGCAAAGATGGATCACTGCTAGACTGATGACATTTTTGGTGAAATTTCTCAAAGGTCGGGGATCAAAGGTCAATAAACTTTGCCAAAATTGGCTAAAAATTGCCCCCAAAGAGATATTTTTCATATTGAATCCAATACTGATGATTCAATTCAAACCAAACCTAGTTACAGAGATGTATCACTTTATGGAGGTAGACTGGTGAAGTTTAGGTAAAATTCCTGAAAGGTCAAAGGTCAATAAACTTCAACCCAAATTGGCTAATTTTAAATAAAATTGATGCAAGGATGGATTTAGACAGACTGGTTAGATTGGAAGTCATAGAAATAAGAGGTCAAAAGTCAATGAACATTGCCAAACTTAGCTAAACTTGAAAAAAGAAAATGTGATATTTTCATTTCACATAGGAGCAATGGTACATTGCTCACCAAACATACACATTTTCTGAGAATAGCAAAGAGGCGGAGGCATATTTATCGACTGCGTGGCAGTCGAATTGCTCTAGTTATTTGTGTATTTTATTGTTAAAGTTTTATTTTGTCTTTTTTTACAATTGTAAATGCAGCTAAGACCAAGGCCAGCACCAACAACGAGGAGAGCTTCGTGTTTGGGTGGCAGGAGAAAGTATTCAGTCGGCGGGAGGTGCAGCTGTACTCCAATGAGGCGTCATGTCAGGGGCCCCTGGAACAGAAGTACTTCAAGGACATCAAGGAGCAGAAGGAGGCCGGTGGAAGGAAGACTAAGAGGCTGTTCAGCTACACGGACCACGATAGCTTCACCCACAGAGAGGAGGTAGAGACAAACGTTGCACGCTCAATCCTGTGTATATAAAAGCTCCTGAAAGGAGACAAGAAATGCAATCTTCCTGTGTTTTTTTTTAATGTTTGTTTAATCCGCTGGAACCCCCTTTCACCTTTCACCGTGGGTGCAGTGAAGAGGAGTACCGAGCAGGAACAAGATACGTGGTCTACTTGCATGTTGTTTGCAGGTCGGGCAGGGGAGTAGCCATTTCAAAGAAAGAGAGAGATGAACTAACAATGTACTGCCTATATAGGAATAACTTGACCTCTTAACACCTAAGACTTCTACGTTGATCTCTGTAATATATTTCTTACATGTTCTTATAGTCATAATCAATAATATGGCAGTTTATTGATCTGAAGGCCTGTTTACAGGTAACCAGGTTTTTTTGTTTTTTGTTTGTTTACAGGATGGAGCATGCTATCCTTACTACTGGGTGTATGCCTAACATGTCTTTAAAGAACAGCTTTTCGTTTATATTTCTATTTTCCCTCTGTTCAGCAAAGTCTGGCAACAACGTCACAAAATGAAGATCCTTCCTTTTTAGCAGAGAAGATGAGGAATGTAAGGAGGAGGAAGAAACTGGAGAGGAGAAAGAGAGAAGGGTAAGATAAAGATTAAAATTGAAATGAAAATCACTCAAAGATCCCAATTTATCAAATACATGTTGCATATTGATGTGTTCATAAGATCTCCAACTGTTTGATATAAATAAGTTACTGTTAAATACTGTTAAACCTTTTATTCTCCAAAAACTCCTCAAAATTACAATTTCTGAAATGGCCTCATCAAAGGTACGAATAAGCTCAAAATAACCAAAATTATATACATAATTAATCCTCGCAACTATTTACTTTCTGTCAGATTTCGGTCTGAAATGCAATTACATAATGTGGAGGGAGTGTCCGTCTTTTTAAAACTGGGTCTCAAAAGTTCTGAGACACTTCAAAAGAAGTAGGAATGAAAAGATGTGCCCCAATTTGCAGCGTTTGTGCATCATTGCTAACACATCAAAATAGTGGGTCGGGGCGTCAAGATGTCTTTCTAGATGTGGTAAATCAGGGTGAACCAGTGTCAAACAATATGAACCTCGAGCAAGAATCTCCCTCCACCCTCTTATCCCCCCCCCCCCTCCCTCTCTTGTCCTGATGCAGCCAAGGGGACCCTGTGCTGATCCAGAGGAGGACCAACCTGGTCCTGGAGAGTCCCACGGAAGAACAGCAGAGGAGCTCCCACGTAATCGACACCCCCATCAACACCATGTACATCATGGCTGACCTGGGCATCATGGAAGGGTAATGTCCACCAACTCTTAACTTCTGTCACATTTACATATATTGTAAAACCACTCATTTTTTTGTGTCCTTTTTTTTCTTGCTTTTCTCGCAACGCACAGCAAGCATGATTTTAATGTCACCGTAAATTTTAAAACCATCACTTTGTCTTTATCAGGCTATCAGTCTATCAGGATTCCGGAGTTGCTATACTAGTACTGGCATTCATCTTGTGTGCATTTTTCATGCTGTGACGTGTTGCACAGTCAGAATTTCCATGTAAACTGTATTCATAATTTAAATAAAAAACAAAAGGAGAAGAATGCACAACCATTATAGCCTCTGACCCCAGTATTAGATCAATATTATTCATGATTACTTTCAGTACTTGGCTTTTACCTGTGTAGACATTGATATTACCAAGGGCATCCCATTAATGAAAGTTGTCTTGCAATAAACCAAAAAAAAAAAAGAATCCCCATTAAATATGTATCATTTAAGATCAGCTTAACAAAATCTTCCAACTTAAAAGTCCTACTGTTCATCCATATCTAGTGGATGAAATTGAAATATGACTATTTATTTGGTACTGTGAGAAGTAAAATAATGGGGTTTTTGTATGCCATTTTTGTTAACATCTATTTGCATTTCTTTTTACTTCATTGACCTCATACAGGGAGCCAAAGGAAGAGGATGAGTGCGTTCTGTGTACAATCAAGGTGGGAATCAAATATCATTAATGCAATATTGTATTTTCTCGTTTAGTTATATCATATCTGAATGTTATTCATTGTGATTTGTAGCTGTTATCAATGACATGATTTTTGTATAGCATTTATTTTCTGATGATCAAAAATTGCCTCTAGTACCATTGCTTTCTCTTTGAATGGTTTTACTTTACGTAACAGGTTTAAATACATTTTTTACATGCTGATCTTCAATGAAATGGAATTTAAAGCATACTGCTGATGCACTTGACATGTTTCCTGTTGTGAGTTTAGCTTGGATCTCCCGTCTTTAATGTTTCATTATATCTCCTCTGTACCATAACAAAAACAATAACAAATGAAAAATTAGTTTTTTTATGATAAGGTTTCATAAAAGTACTGGTCTGAATTACTCTGCTCCACAGTGCATGCGTTCAATGGGAGCAATGCCCACATCGCGTACTGACAGGAACAATACAGTTATGAATGTAGACAATGGTTGGTGCATATCAAACTTAAGCAACAATGGTTTTTCACTTTTCTTGAAATTTGCTTTTGAAGCTATGACTGTGAGATTTCATACACCGTATCGTTAGGGTATACTGCTGATTTCTGCTGAGTTTCATGACTTTTGCAAATGGGACACCCTGTGTTTTACAAATTGAGCTCTTTGTGGGGATGAAGTAAACAAACTTGATGGGTAACCTTCTCAGGTGTCGATGGGCGGTGTGATCAGCGTGTCGCCAGACTTCACCCACCACCGGGAGCCCTACACCATCGTGACGGACACGGCGAGCCGGGACACCTTCCAGTTTTCCCTGACGCTGGCCTCCCAGTCCATGAGCCTGAAGGAGCAGCAGAGAGAGACCAAGATGTACCGGGAGCTGCTCCAGAGACACACCGACATCATCAGCGCCTACGTGGGACAGGACTTTGAACAGGTGAGCCAATGCACTCTGTGGCATTGAGAGTTGGAATTGGAATTTGATAAGCCCATTCTCTTACTGAGCCAGAGTACTTGCGGCCTAGCTTTTTTCCATTGGGAATTGGAACTGGAATTCAATTAACTGGTTCCTTACTGAGTCCGCATATTTGCTAGCTGACTTTTCTTCACTCAAATACTGAGCAGCGCGACTCACGAGTAATCTGCTGTACAGACAATCAACAACAGGCTATGAATGAACTTTAAATTCCTTGAAGGGCGCAATTAAGCCAGACCCCTTTAGTTACTGCAGTTCCATGTCAAATTTTGACGTTGTAACTGGACCAGGGCTAACGCAACTAGAAAATAGAATCATGAGCAATGGGTTAAAATATTTATGAACCTTAATGGAATACAGGTGAAGTAGTTCATTTAATGAAATTAAAATTGAAATGGTTGATGAAAGGATAGTGGGATACATTAAATGATGGATGGAATTGATTGATTGATAAAGGAGTGAATGAGGCAATGAATAGTTAGGTAAATGAAATCTAGTACTGGTAATCCTGGATTCAATATTTGACTTCTCATCCTTAGGTTCCACCAGGAATGCTTCGTCTGTGCATTCTGGGGGAGATAGTGTCGGCCAAGAACTTTGAGTATGATGGACTCTATGTGCATTACTTCATTGAGCTCCCAAGACGTAAGTAACAAACCAACAGTTGAAGACATGGTGTCCCTTTTGCAGTCAAAAAAGTACAATTTTGTAAAAACAATGGAATATGGAAGAAGATACCGTATCAGAACTTCCCTCCCAATAATAAATCTGGAAAGTGACTTTAAGCCAAATTAAAGAGATTGCTATATTTTGAGGAGGTTTTGGGAGGGTCCAAAGGTAAACACGGATAGTTTTACTTAAAGAGGTTTGGGAAGCTATGACTAAGATTTCATTCATATAGGTATACTGTTGATTCCTGCTGAGTTTCATGACTTTAGCAAATGGGACACCCCGTCTGTAATTCATCTATCACAGCTCATCCATTGTCATCTGTAAAGATTATTTGACCGCAAACCATCAAAATTTACAAAAGATTGATAGATTGATACAAATTTCATTCTTTTAATTTTATCATCTTCTTGGTCATGTATTTATGCACTGCATAGAGCCATTGAATCTTAACAGTCAAGGGGCTTAGTTTTGTTGGCATCCACATTATATGTTGCAGATTTCCTGGGGGCGGTCCTTCTGCATTTGGTATATGCAAACACAAATCCTACTGATTGCATTACATCTGTGGGAAATAAATGAGAATTGTAATACTGCTGATGGAAATTAATTGCCTCTGTTCACAATGGATATCTTAGACTTCGTTGTATTAGTTCACCTCTTGCGCATCATCCTTGAACACATCTCTTTACTTCTCCTCGTCCCTCTTTCTCCTCCTCTACCTCAACCTTTTACACATCTCTCTTCTTCTCCTCTAAACTAATTCATCCTTGTACGTATCTCTCTTCTTCTCCTTATTCCTCGTTTTCCTCCTCTATCTCAACCTTTTACACATCTCTCTTCTTCTCCTCCTTATCCGTCTTTCTCCTCCTCCTCCTCCTCCTCCTCCTCGTACACATTCCTCTCCTTCTCATCCTCATACACATCTCTCTCCTTGTCCTCCTCCTTATTCTCCAACTCGCTCCTTGTCCTTCTCCCTCTCTCTCCCTTTTTGTTAATATCCTACTACCCCAGAAATGCTATGAATGTGTTTATCTTTCTGTGTGTATGCCACAGACTGGTCAGCAGACAGGTCTCAGATGCTCTCAGGAGTCACTCACACCTGTTACACCAAGGAGGTAGAGAAGGTAAGCCACATCACATGCAGGGCAAAGCCATCAAAGTAGCAGGTTGCTAAATTTGAGGAGGTTTTGGGCTGGTCGTTTCAAACTTATAGCCTAGAGACCGGAGACCGCTGTGTGCTTAAGGTCAATAAGAGCATATACCTGCGCCAACAGGGGCAATACGATTGTGAACACGGACTACAGCCACTATGTTTCAAATGTAAACATCACTAGTTTTTCACTTTTCCTGAAAAGGTTTATGAGGCTATGACTGTGGGATTTCACACAAGTTATTGTTAGAGCATATTTCTGATTCCTGCCAAGTATCATGACTATTGCAAATGGGACACCCTGTCTTCAATCCAATCTTTAGAGATTTACATTGGGCAAGAGGTGCCCTGGAGGGATGGGAAGACTGCTGTGTAACATTGATCCACTGGCAGTACATGCTCATGGACTGTACCTGACTTGGTATGTGGCAAATAGAACAAGTACAATTAGCATATTATGGTATTGTTTATACATCCTTTACAGGAAATTCTTCTTCCACTGGTATGAAAATAATTAGAATATACATGAACATAGAATTATAGAACATAAACATACTACTGTATACGTCATATATCTCACAGGGTTGTTATTTTAGCAAATTTCGCGAGTTGGGTGCTATTCGCGAAGTTTAACAACACGCAAAAATATGAATATGATGTGCATGCCCACATGTTCTACTAAGAATAGTACTCCACGATCAGGATTTTTAACCACTTGCAAAATTGTCGAGAAGTCCTGATTCGCAAAAAATTAGACTCACTAAATATATGGTGTATACAGTATTACATAACATGTACATTTTATGTTGATACTTTGAATGTAGGAGTACACAGCCTATTTCAGCCACACCAATCAGCCACACCAATATATGGTGCATACAGTATTACATAACATGAACATTTTATGTTTATACTTTGAATGAAGGAGTACACAGCCTATTTCAGCCACCCGTTTGACATCGAGCTGTGCTATCAGATGGAGGAGTTTACTGAAGAGGATCACAACACCCTGCCCGCCTGGCCTCAGCTCTTCCTGGAGGTCCTATCCCTGGACTCCTGGCAGCGCTACAGGACCGAAGGCTACGGCTACATCACCATACCCCCTCACCCTGGTAAGGCAGGCGTCCTACCTCACTTCTTTTTTGCCAAGTTCCTTGACCTTTGACATAGGTCTGATTCGACCCTAATTTTACACCGTTCTCGAAGGCTTCTTGGGACGGATATTGGTAGGCAACTTTGTTCAGTTCGTTGACCTTTGACCTTTGGTCTCTGTCCGATTTAACCCTAATTTTACACACTTTGATATTTTCATAAATTAGATACAAGGATGAAGTTTAAAGAAAATCTGTCGAATGGTTCTCAAAATATTGCATAAACAGAATTGGGACAGACGGACAGACACACAACCCCAAAACATAATTCCATTGGCCACTTAGTGCAGATGTAATTTTGTGTTTGTGTCTTCTGTTTGATGAGGTATAAAGCATGTATCTTTATACTTATTAATCCAAACAAAAAATCAATCAAATCAATGAAGTATTTGATCAATCAAATCAATCAAGTATTTTGAGAAACATCCATTTTGTGTTCTAGTTTTTCTCTTCTAAATATCTGTTCTGACTCACCGTTGATATAAATCAAGGTTTCAATGGGCTATTTTAGGTAATTCCCCTGCAGTGAACTCCTTCCATTCTTTCCCGTTCTCCTTCCCCTATGTCCCAGGCACGCACACCTTTGAGGTGAACATGTGGCGGCCCCTGGGGCGCTCGTCCTACGACAACATGCGGCGCTTCTTCATCGGGGGCTCCCCGGAGCTGGAGGACCCCTCCTACGTCTCGGTGCCCCCCACCCACGATGGCAGGGTGCTGAGCAGGTTCGGTCTGCAGACCGAGACTACAGGCAGTGTGACTGTTAGACTCAACCTCATGCAGCAAAGCAGGTAGGCTGTGATCACTATTTCATGATTCAAATTGGCAACACTGATGTGTTGAGCAGGTTCAGTTTGTAGACTGAGACTACTGGTAGTGTGGCTGTTAGACTCAACCTCATGCAGCAAAGCAGGTAGGTTGTGATTCTGATTTCATGATTCAAATTGGCAACACTGATGTGTTGAGCAGGTTCAGTCTGCAGACTGAGACTACAGGCAGTGTGACTGTCAGACTCAACCTCATGCAGCAAAGCAGGTAGGCTGTGATTCTGATTTCATGATTCAAATTGGCAACACTGATGTGCTGAGCAGGTTCGGTCTGCAGACTGAGACGACAGGCTGTGTGACTGTTAGACTCAACCTCATGCAGCAAAGCAGGTAGGCTGTGATTCTGATTTCATGATTCAAATTGGCAACGCTGATGTGTTGAGCAGGTTCAGTCTGCAGACTGAGACGACAGGCAGTGTGACTGTTAGACTCAACCTCATGCAGCAAAGCAGGTAGGCTGTGATTCTGATTTCATGATTCAAATTGGCAACACTGATATGTTGAGCAGGTTCGGTCTGCAGACTGAGACTACAGGCAGTGTGACTGTTAGACTCAACCTCATGCAGCAAAGCAGGTAGGCTGTGATCACTATTTCATGACTCAAATTGGCAACAATGGTATCTATCTGTTGTGTACTTGAAAATAAGAATGATTTCAACAATTGAAATTGTCAATTGAAATGAGTGTATAAATATTTATACATTTCTCCCTGCTCAGGATCAGTTCTGTATATATTTTATTTTAATTGTAAAATCAAGATTGCCTGATTTTAAGATACTGGGAGGTATTTCAATCTATTATCTTTTTTAACTTCAGAGCTTTCATGGATCAGACCACATCCAGGAAACAAGTGGGAACATTGATTGACAGATTGGGGTGAGTATGACTGTACAGTTAGCCAATGGGGTCTTCAGGGCCTGGTAATGTAAGGGTTAACTCTCTCATTGCTACCGGCATGAAGATGTGTAGGAAGCCAATGGTGTTTTCAATGCCTGGTAATGTAAGGGTTAACTCTTTCATTTCAATTGGCATGAAGATGTGTAGTAAGCCAATGAGGTTTTCAAGGCCTGATAATGTAAGGGTTAACTCTCTCATTACTATCGGCATGAAGATGGGTAGTAAGCCAATGGGCTTTCAGGGCCTGGTAATGTAGCAGTTTAATACCGGCATGAAGATGTGTAGTAAGCCAATGGGGTCTTCGGGGCCTGGTAATGTGAGGGTTAACTCTCTCATTACCATTGGCATGCAGATGTGTAGTAAGCCAATGGGGATTTCAAGGCCTGGTAATGTAAGGGTTAACTCTTTCATTACAATTGGCATGAAGATGTGTAGTAAGCCAATGGGTTAAAGTTTTCAGTTATTAGAATTGCAAACATCTAAAAAAATATATATAATAATAATAATAATAATAATAATAATAATTTAAAAAGTGGTTCTTCAAATGCACAGCCAGGTCACTTTTTACATTGTAATGTTCTAAACTGGTTTGTCTTCTCTTCTTGCACAGTGGAATGACGATACAAGCCTCGGTAGCAGGTGTACTAGGTAAGTCACTCAGAACCATTGCACAAAGCTTGCCAATTCTCCCTATCGCATATAGCCGATATCAAGCGATTTCACCTCACGATACCGATATCTGATCGATTGCTCTTGGGACGTATACTTCCGGTAAGAGCTGGTTGTCGGCAGAAAGTGACCAAGAAATCACTTTTTTTTATGAATTAAGCAGTGAAAATTTTGTGTAGGGTTGTGGTTAGGGTCAGGGTTAGGTTTAGAATAAGGTTTAGGGTTAGTGTTAAGGTCAGGGTTAGGTTTAGGGTTAATATTCATAAAATTAGTTGGATACCCTGGTCCCTTATTGTACGGGATTGCCGAATGTTCGTGGACCGGAAGTTCATATCCCAAGAATTAAAGGTAAAAAAATTAGAGCGCCACACACGTTCAGATTCGGAGAGCTATATGCGATAGGGAGAATTATTGCAACCTGAATAGCCAATTAACATCGAGCATTGTAGCTGTTGTCAAGCTAGTTATCATCAAATGTAAGTGACAATGATTGGAAGGCTATATGCAGCATACACCTAGGCTGCATATTACGACAAGTGAGTTGCAATAGCTTGCAACTATGCAATAGATAGTAACTACCATATGCAATTAAAGGGTATATACTGTACTGGGAAGGCAAAAAAAGCCTTCAAAAGGTAATTGTTTGCAATCTTCTTACCAATGGTCTTAAATTCATGTATTGACCATTTTAGAAGCTTCGGGCCGAACATTTTGAGGATTTGTGATTTAATCATTCATTACTCCAAATGTAGATCATTTGAGGGCAAATAACTTTCAGCAAGCTGCTAGAATAGACAATACATGAATATAAGACCATTGGTAAGAAGATTGCTAACAATTACATTTTGAAGGCTTTTTTTCCTTCCCAGTACAGTATATGCCCTTTAAGTAGTCCTCTTATTCTTATTTTGTGGTATACACACAAATGCAGAACAGTTTGGAAGATGAGATATGATTGTGAATTTGTGATCCTATTTGTTCTTAACCGTGATCTTTATCTCATCTTTCTCCAGATCTATTCCAAAAAGCCAGGAAGAGGATGCAGGCTGCCAAGGACACGCTCTCGTCCGTCTGAAGCTGACCGATTAATTGAGGAATCTGCTAGGCATTGTGGGTAGAGGGATCCACCGGTGCTGTCCCAGTTATGGAGCTGCCTGCCTACTGGGCTCGTTCACACTGCAACGATTGTGTTGTGTGTAGTTTGATGCAAGTATTACAGGGGTCATTCACACTTCAACAATTCTACTGTGTGTAGTTTGATGCAAGTATTACATGGCTCATTCACACTTCAACGATTGTGTTGTGTGTAGTTTGATACAAGTATTTCGGGGCTCATTCACACTTCAACAATTGTACTATGTGTAGTTTGATGCAAGTATTTCAGGGCTCATTCACATTTCAACAATTGTACTATGTGTAGTTTGATACAAGTATTACATGGCTCATTCACACTTCAACAATTGTACTATGTGTAGTTTGATGCAAGTATTTCAGGGCTTATTCACACTTCAACAATTGTACTATGTGTAGTTTGATACAAGTATTACATGGCTCATTCACACTTCAACAAGTGTCATGTGTGTAGTTTGATACAAGTATTACATGGCTCATTCACACTTCAACAAGTGTCATGTGTGTAGTTTGATGCAAGTATTACATGGCTCATTCACACTTCAGCAAGTGTCATGTGTGTAGTTTGATGCAAGTATTACAGGGCTCACTCACACTTCAACAAGTGCCATGTGTGTAGTTTGATGCAAGTATGACAGGGCTCATTCACACTTCAACAATTGTACTGTGTGTAGTTTGATACAAGTATTTCGGGGCTCATTCACACTTCAACAATTGTACTATGTGTAGTTTGATGCAAGTATTTCAGGGCTCATTCACATTTCAACAATTGTACTATGTGTAGTTTGATACAAGTATTACATGGCTCATTCACACTTCAACAATTGTACTATGTGTAGTTTGATGCAAGTATTTCAGGGCTTATTCACACTTCAACAGTTGTACTATGTGTAGTTTGATACAAGTATTACATGGCTCATTCACACTTCAACAAGTGTCATGTGTGTAGTTTGATACAAGTATTACATGGCTCATTCACACTTCAACAAGTGTCATGTGTGTAGTTTGATGCAAGTATTACATGGCTCATTCACACTTCAGCAAGTGTCATGTGTGTAGTTTGATGCAAGTATTACAGGGCTCATTCACACTTCAGCAAGTGTCATGTGTGTAGTTTGATGCAAGTATTACAGGGCTCACTCACACTTCAACAAGTGCCATGTGTGTAGTTTGATGCAAGTATGACAGGGCTCATTCACACTTCAACAATTGTACTGTGTGTAGTTTGATGCAAGTATTACAGGGCTCATTCACACTTCAACAATTGTACTATGTGTAGTTTGATGCAAGTATTACAGGGCTTGTTCACACTTCAACAGTTGTACTGTGTGAAGTTTGATGCAAGTATTACAGGGCTCATTCACACTTCAACAATTGTACTGTGTGTAGTTTGATGCAAGTATTAAATGGCTCATTCACACTTCAACAATTGTACTGTGTGTAGTTTGATACAAGTATTACATGGCTTATTCACACTTCAACAATTGTAATGTGTGTAGTTTGATGCAAGTATTACAGGGCTCATTCACACTTCAACAAATGTACTGCGTGTAGTTTGATGCAAGTATTACAGGGCTCATTCACACTTCAACAAGTGCCATGTGTGTAGTTTGATGTGAGTATTACAGGACTCATTCACACTTCAACAATTGTACTGTGTGTAGTTTGATGCAAGTATTACAGGGCTCATTCACACTTCAACAATTGTACTGTGGGTAGTTTGATGCAAGTCTTACAGGGCTCATTCACACTTCAACAATTGTACTGTGTGTAGTTTGATACAAGTATTACATGGCTCATTCACAATTCAACAAGTGTCATGTGTGTAGTTTGATGCAATTATTACATGGCTCATTCACACTTCAGCAAGTGCCATGTGTGTAGTTTGATACAAGTATTACATGGCTCATTCACACTTCAACAAGTGCCATGTGTGTAGTTTGATGCAAGTATTACAGGGCTCATTCACACTTCAACAATTGTACTGTGTGTAGTTTGATGCGAGTATTACAGGACTCATTCACACTTCAACAATTGTACTGTGTGTAGTTTGATGCGAGTATTACAGGGCCCATTCACACTTCAACGATTGTACTGTGTGTAGTTTGATGCAAGTATTAAAGGGCTCATTCACACTTCAACAAGTGCCATGTGTGTAGTTTGATGCAAGTATTACATGGCTCATTCACACTTCAACAAGTGCCATGCGTGTAGTTTGATGCAAGTATTACAGGGCTCATTCACACTTCAACAATTGTACTGTGTGTAGTTTGATGCGAGTATTACAGGACTCATTCACACTTCCAGGGTGCTACATAACTTTTTTTTAGCACTGGCCCGTTCGGGCAAGCAGATTTTGAAAAAAATGAAAAATCACTTGCCCGAAATGAAATTTCACTTGCCCGGAAAGAAAACACATTAATGCTACATTTCTTACATAAAATTCAATTTAACTATTTTATGGGCCGTATACATAAACCTATACACTCACAATAAATAAAAACACACACAGACCACTGTTTCCTGGTAACAAAACACTTTTGCTTTAATATGTTCTTGTTTTTTAATTGAACATGAAGAAGATTGTTTAGCTTTTTATGATTACAAAATAGGAAAACTTGCATTTTGATTAGCTATTAACTAGCTGTAATAATCTGCTTGCCCGATTCGGGCCAGTACTTTCCCCACAATCATCAAAATAGCTTGCCCGAACGGGATTTTCACTGGCCCCGGGCCATCGGGCAAGCGCTTATGTAGCACGCTGCACTTCAACAATTGTACTGTGTGTAGTTTGATGCGAGTATTACAGGGCTCATTCACACTTCAACGATTGTACTGTGTGTAGTTTGATGCAAGTATTAAAGGGCTCATTCACACTTCAACAAGTGCTATGTGTGTAGTTTGATGCAAGTATTACATGGCTCATTCACACTTCAACAAGTGCCATGTGTGTAGTTTGATGCAAGTATTACAGGGCTCATTCACACTTCAACAATTGTACTGTGTGTAGTTTGATGCAAGTATGACAGGGCTCATTCACACTTCAACAATTGTACTGTGTGTAGTTTGATGCAAGTATTACAGGGCTCATTCACACTTCAGCAAGTGCCATGTGTGTAGTTTGATGCAAGTATTACAGGGCTCATTCACACGTCAACGATTGTACTGTGTTTAGTGTGATGCAGGTATGTTTCAGACGTGGCAATACAATTAACTTGTTGTAAGTACTGTCCTCCTCTAAGCTGGAGTAGAAGGACAATGTGAACGGCCCAGTAGGGTTGACATTATGGCAGGCGGCAATGAAAACTGCTTCAGTGTAAACACACCCTAACCAAGTTATGGTCACCATTGTCAGATCATCCACTAAATTAAAAACTACAAGAAGGCAGACTGGGATTAGTTCCCGAAGCTGCGTTGGATGTTGGATGAGGAAGAAACTACAGTACATGAAGTGACTTTTCTTGTCAATGAGGCAAATGTACCTGTCATTTCCACATCAAATTTATATGTTTACAAAGCAGGATGTGTATTTCTTTTCCAGATTTTGCCTGCAAGTACGTCATGCTGAGTACAGTCCAAAAACATTAATCATTTCAATATGAGTGATTTGTCAGTAAATTCCTTTTGTTAAATTTGGGAAGAATTACTTTGTTTGATATTCATTGCACATCCGTGTATTGTTTTGTACATGTATGAAACATATATGTATCTTAACTAACCCATTGATCTTAAAGGTGATATTCATAGAAAATCCAAAAATATGAAGATATTCATCTACAGAAAGCTTATAAGCCATACAATGAGCTCGGATGACATTTTAACAATATATCACTTTCCAAAAAGCGAAATTAGGGTGAAAATAATCACCGTATTCTCGGGGACAAATTTGACCTACTGTCATCCGAAACGGCCCTTAGGTCTGACGTAAGAAACGGGAGGCGTTATTGTGCATCACACATGCCAATCCGCAGCTTCTTTTCCGCCAGAAGCATCAAGCATTGTCAATGAAACTGTGATGGCAGTTGCTAGTGGATTAACAGGTGTGATACACAATGGTCATTGTGAAGCATATCCCGGCTGTGACGTACACACATCGCCACTTTCCCTAAGGCAATTTCGTAGGTCAGGAAGAGAGTCAATTTAGTGAAATTTGACTTTCATTAAACACATAACTGAACACTTTCATGGCATGTTAGCTGCATAAATTGCTTTAATAACTCATTCAATTATAAAATCAACTATATTTATTTGATTTTATTTCCTATGACTATCACCTTTAAGTTTAAAAAAAAAGACAAGTTGCATGAAATGAAAGAGCCTACATTTCTACACAAGATGAATCCAGATTTGTCAATGAGTGACGTGCATCACCTTTGAAGGTCTTTTTCAAAGTGAAATAAGGTAAAAGTATCACATTTCTAAATTGGCAACACACTGCAAATGTTCAATCACACGCTTGCTTTTCAAATTTACACAATTATTGCTCTAAATTGTGTTGTTTGATGTCACTAATTGAATATGTGTTCCATTCTAGGATAGCAGTTTGATTAAAGGTAAGCAGTGTTGCCAATTGATGACCAAATAACATCATTTTTGCTATTAAAAGGTAATGGTTAATGAACAAATTAATTGTAAGTCAGTACATCTAAAGGGAGATACTATAGATAGTCAATACAGTTCTTGTGATTTTATTGGTGTAATCCTATACTCCATCCATTAGATATGTCCAAAATGTCACCTTGACTCAATACTTAACAAAACATGCCTTGCCAAGCACAATATTGTTCAATGTTTGTACTGTGTATTGAAATAATGTAAATTGGAAAGAATATTATGATTAAGAATATACAAAATTGTAACTCTTGCAACTAGTCATTAATCATAGTTAGAATGAATTCCATATGATTTCTTTGTACTTCACCATTGTATCCATATGGATTCCTTCTTAGGAAATTCTTATTTCCTTTCAGCAGAAACCCCCAAAAGTATTTTGTGCTCTTGAATTAATTCAGCTGCTTGTATATATTTCTTAATATGAAATTGAAATTTCTGTAAATTATATTTATAATAAAAGTTCTGTCACGAAAATTAAATATTGTGCACTCTCCTATTTTTTCTTCATCGTTGCAGCAATGTGTGTGTGCGTATGTGTAAGTGTGTGGTGTGTGTGTGTGCGTGTGGGTGTGTGTGTGTGTGGGTGTGTAGTGGTAGATAGGGAATGAAAGAGAGTGTGATTGAGGGGGTTAAATTGGACCAATATCAGGATTTGATTAAAATTGTATTTCAAAGAGATGAGACCTTTACATCTATTGATGTAAACTCATTCACGAGAACCAAAAAAAAAAACGCGTAGATTATTATCATACAAGGTGATAAAAAATGCTAACGGAAAATAAATTACAACGCAAATCAAGTTGGGATTTACTCATCATGAAGTCTAATTATGTAATTTTTTTAGAAGAGGGTTAGTGGCAAATTATCAATTATCGTGTTAAATAATCCCTGGAATGTTTAGTGAAATTTTCACTTTGGGGAAAATTTTGACCTAAAAATGTGTATCAAATGATTAATTAAAATCACAACAATGCGAATTGTGCATTACACCTGTCACTCCACTAGCAACTGCCATCGATGCAATGTGTCATTAATAATGCATGATATGCTCCTGGCAGAAAATAAGATTTTAATACATATACAATGGGCAGGAACTATAAGGTAATGTAAAAATTGGAATAGGTGAAAGACCGATTTATCATTACCCCGTGTTAAAGAGAGAGAGAGAGAGAGAGAGAGAGAGAGAGAGAGAGAGAGAGAGAGAGAGAGGAGAGGGGGCCGAGAGAGGGGGTAGCCAAGGAGGTGTTATGAGGCCAAAAGAAATTTGAGCATAATAAATTCAGACATCTGCATCCGGATATACTCACGCGTTCTAATGAATGTCAAAAGCATTCCACCATCATGACATCAATGTCGACATTTAGTGGATGTCAACTTGAAAAGAAACAATTTCAATTGACCATTTTGTCTATAAGTTTTTTGCTGCTTTGCAAATTTCAAGAAAATTAAGGAAAAACAACAATTTAAAGGATCCTGTACCCTTTTTTATGAATTAATAGTTCAAAAATCGGACATAGGCCTAATATAAGATTTTGTATTGAGGCCTACTTACAAAATTGCCGAATTTCTTCATCTTTGCTGATGGCCGTTATGCCCATGGAAGTATTGATGGCATTAACAGAACAGGACAAGCGAACGTTTGTTCGCTCTGAGAAGCAGTTGCCACATAATCATGCTTGTAATATCGTTAAACACCTGAAAAGAACATGCAATGTTGAGAAGAGCGTTCGAGCATGAGTTCAAAGAAATATGGTTAATTCATGTCGTTCTAACATATCCTTAAGCTTCTTTTAAGTTTGTTTTTCCACGTATGCCTGCATAATGTAAATTTACTTTCGACTCAGCACAGTACGTAGCCTACTCTGTGAACAGAGTAGGCCTATCAACATATCCTCAGAAAAGTAGATATGATCCTAATTATACTTAGGCAACACAGCGCCCAAGTTTTATTTTGTGTATATGTTACGTCCGATGTTCTGTCACTTTTCTGTGAGGGGAGTAACAAAATCTTCAGAAAAAGTAAATACGATCCATTTCATTGAAAAAAAAAACACCATGAAAGACTATGAGAGATCACCAATGTGTCTTCAAGTTGAAGTCTTTAGTTTGTGCACCTGTTTCGTCCGGACGCTGCATGGACGGCTGAGCCCCGGGCTGAGCAAGGCATGCAACAATAGGCGTCACCCGTGACAACACGAACCCACCTTCACGACACGTCAACAAACGGGGAACCAACGCACATTGCTATCAATAACACTACCGGTACCCTCATAACGTACCGCGCGCTGTGTGCATATTCACAGTCGATCACCTGCAAGCACCCGGTACCCGCGTCGGACGGCCCACGCACTACTCGCTGAAACGACGGAAATATAACAAAGTAATTTGATACAAAATGGCTCACGGAGACCCCAAAAAATGGAATTTACCAGGATGGAGGATAGAGCAGAGATTTGCCGGCGGTGTTCTCATCGGAAATTGGTCAGAAGAGAGACATAAGGTGAGTTTTCGGGTCATCAAATTGTTCGAGCGAGCGTAATTAATTGAAATGAAGAGGTCGGCTCATATCAGACACCTGTTGCACGAACATAGGGAGTGTCGCTGGCCGGGACTGTACCGACGAAAATGCCTAGTTACCGCAAAACAGCTTTAAACGCAGTGTTGTGCGATTGTATTAAACGTGATAGAGGTTTAATTCAAAATTTGACTTTTCATGTCCTCGTTTTGATACTGAGATGAAAGTAATAAGTAAGATTTGTGCATATATTTGTTCGAGATGAAGACATGTTTTGCTTTTAATAGTTTTAGACTGAGCAAATAATTCAGAGTAACATGCAGACCTCAACTCAGTAAAGACTTGTGAGCTGAGGTCATCTCTCATCCAAACTTTGTCCATAAAAGTCGGATTTCAAACACCGCTCTACTGTCTTACAAACTTAACCATAGAATTAAAGCATATATTTAATTGACACTAATTAACCCATATTTTACACTGAAATAATTACATACCAACATAAAATAGACCTGTATTTTAGAAGAGTTTTAACATCTTGTTTATCTTTCATTTTACAGTTCGAAAAAGGAAATGTCAGGCAAACATCGACCCATCGCCAGGATTTTGTCAACAACCGCAATTTCAAACCAGACGTTATGACAAGAAGAGCAACAAAGATGAAGAATGAGGTAAAGTGTAAATTCTTTTAATTCTGCATCTTTTTCTTCGTCATCTTCTTCTTTTCCCTCATTATCTTCATCCTTTTCCTTACAGTTTTTACTTATTTTTTTTTTCTATTATTTTGCTTTTTTTCAATCAAATCTTTGTAATCAATATTATCAGACTATTATTCAATAGTCAAAAACTTACTAGTTGATGAGTAAGCGTTTGAAGTCAGCGCTAGAAGAATCTAAATGAAAAATTTTAATGAATGTAAATCACTAACTATATTCATTTTTGTTTCTTTTAATGTCTAGGGTTTGGATCAGACATTGATCTTTGCTCATCACAACAAGACTCTGAAGAACAACTTGATCTCGTGGTACGACGAGCAGTTCAACAAGCGGGAACGGTCACAGGGTGACAAGCTACCAGAGCTGAGGCATTGGGACGGCCAGAAACTAGCCTGGGAGCCAGAAAAGTCAGACCATCCAATCAGAGGTGAGAATGACATTTAAACTGCTTTTGTCTGCCAGATAAAATGCTGCTCTATGGGATTAATATGCGTTACTCGTGGAAAATTATGCAAGGGACACAGAGACTTAAACGATTAATAGTTATAATACTACTGAAACACTGGACACAAGTTTTAAGCCAATTTGGATGTAATTTAGACAATTTTGTAGTTCAGGGTAGTTTTCTCACTTCTTACTCCTTTCTTACCATGGTATGTTTTATCCAGTTTAGCATGAAACATGATGCTTTAGCCTAAAAAGCATCATACCGCAGTTCAAAACTGCGGCTCCTTCCCTTTCTTCCCTTTCCCTTTCCCTATGCCAATTCCTTTGAGCAGGAGTGTATATGGTGTAAGCATTTTAACTAGTATCATTTAGATCACTGCCCAATATACTGCCATTGACTAATAACATTGAATAATGTCTGTTTGGTTTTCTCTAGGTGCCCCAACAAACTTTGGTCTCAAGGACAAGCTGCAGAAGAAGTGGAAGGAGGAGGAGGCTGCTAAGAATCTTGGTGAATACCACACAACATACGGCCTTAACTATCAGGACACGCCGAAAGATGCTCTTGTCAGGCAGCACTTTGCGCCACATCGCTCGTTGTCAACGCGGATGCACCCCGTCAATAAGATTAACAAGGACGCGAATCTGAGGAGCGTTTCCATCTTGCAGACACCGCAGCATGTTTACATGAAGACGCGAGACGAGGCGGTGTCGCGACGTGGTCCCGCGCCCGTATCGGTGTGAATGGACCATACATCATTGATAATAGACACAGACTCTTGAGATGTCACTGCCTTGTGATTGACTCACACAAAAAAACATTCCTTAGTGATGCAGGGTTCATCGCTATCAACAAAAAATATATACATGTATTTGTGCTTTGGTTGTACTTGAGCAACGTGTAGCGCTGAAATTCTAGCCAACTTGTGAATGAGATTCCGCGGACTTGTGAAATCCTTCTGCTTCATATTGAACATGATATTTATTGCTGGAGTTGCCCAATTTCTGAATTGTGAACTAATGTGGGAGTATGGAGATTCATTGTGAAGTTGCTAGAAAAGAGTTCCTTGTTCTTCGGTATTCAAATCAAGAAAATTTGTTTTCCTTTGCTATTTTTGTACACGCCTATCATGCAACCATACAATTACATAGTTTTAATAACCAGTATAGACATATGCGTTAATTCATAGACATCAAATATTTAGGCATCTATGCAAAGAGAAATTAATAAACTTTGAGCGATACTCAGCCAGGTGCATTTTCAATGGCATATATCGATCATTGCATTTAAGGTATTATTAATGTGGAATAATTATGTGTATCTATGCAATAAATAACTATTAATTCGAAAGTTTGAATTTTATTTGTGGCAGAAATGTGTGTCACTTATCATGGTATAAAATACATTGAAATAATGGAAAAAAGGGTGGTCTATATGCATAAAGTGCTCCCAGATATATTGCATGTTAAACAATGCTTCAGGTGAAAAGATTGCATTTAAAGGGCATTAGCTAGCTACTTAAAGTACAGATTTTCAACTTCCGTCCAATTTCATACCTGCAATACACGTTGATTCTTCAAGTGCATGGAATTATTATTAAGTGCCATATTTCTTTGAATTGCTATCTGGATGTCAAAGTATATTACGCAGATTTTTTTTTGTAACCAATATGGAGAGTTTCACTTTTTCCGTCCAAGTTCATTCCTGTATTTGATGCATTTGAAAAGCTATGCAAAATCATACTGTCCATGCAAAATCATTCATGCTTCATCATAATATACTCTATGCATCACATGGTCCACAAGTATTCTCAATGTGAATTATACAATGTGCTCATTTTATAAATAAAAGATATTTAAAATAATCTACTCGACATGTTTCTGCATATTTGTCTCAATTTGTCTACCGGTAATCAGATATTTAATACGACCATTGTTTCTTTTTGTTATGTCATCTCTCTCCATCGCCTCTCTCTTCCCCTTTCTCTTTCTCTCTATCCCTCCTTTATCTCCCCTAGTACCCCAGTCTCCCTCCTTGTCCCATCTCTCTCTCTCTTCCCACATCTTCTCCCCTAGTCCCCCCCCCCCCCCCTCCATCAACAATCTGTGTTGGATCAACACTCATAGCACCTTACTTCTCTCACAAACACACACTGACACACCCTGGTCTGGGTTCAGTCTTATAAATACTTGCTATTGATCTTAGTCCAAGTCCAACCACCTATCTCTGACATCAATCAGAATTCAAGTTGTGATCAATTAAAATTCTTCATAAGACATGGCCCTGGGCCCTATTGCATAAAACTTGCCAGTAATGGTAACTCTGTCATCATTGGTAACTACCATCGTAACATCACTCAACAGCCAATCAAATTTAAGGTTTTCATAGAAGTTGCCATTCATAGCAAAGTTACCATCAATGGTAAGTTTTATGCAACAGGGCCCTGATCTCTTTAACCAACATGTGGTAATGGTCTCAGTCACGATTACATCATAGGCACCGTAGTAACTAAGACAGAATTGAGATTCCCAAATGTATTGAGGCAGATACTATTGGCCACAGAAGTTTTTACTGAGGAAACAGCATATACTCAAACAAACTGACACACATCACACAAGTCTCTGTCCTGTGTTGACTGAAGCAAAAGTTTATTCTTCTTATATTTGGCATAACTCTTATAAAATCAATCATGATATGACAAAAACAAAAAGAGAAAACTCCGGCCAACACAGTAAAGCAGTCGTAAGCATCAAGAATACATCATTTGTATACATATATATGTCATGTATAAATCTACACTCACAATAGTGTTGTCACATTTCCTATTGTCATCAAGATCTTACAATCACTCTTTAGTGTGTTTGAAGCAATGATATAAAAATTTTCAGATTGTTTTGAAAAAAATGTCCGTCTATACTTTACCTTCATTAGGTAAATTAACAGTGGCGTACATGTACATATATATTTTTTATATAAATTGTAAGTACAAGAAAGAAAACTTTCCCATTACCATTTTATCGATTTCAAATATCATTTCATCTTTGTGCAATGTTTTTACAGTAAACATCACAATCTACTTAAATTGAAGAAAATCCTAACGCAAGAGACAACACGTAATATTTCTTTCTACAAAGCATGAATAAAATATGACTTTTTCTAAGAATGTATAATCTAATGCAAATACTTAAAACCTACAAATCCCATTGTCTTACATGATACAACAAAACTGATGAAAGAAAAGCTACTTAACATACAATAATCAAGAAATAATTAATTTACTGTGGTCTTAAACAATAACGTATCTATTAAAGCACTGTTCGGGATTTCCCCTTTAATACTTTCAAAGCATCAATAACTACATTTCATTTCAAGATCAATACTAGTTCTTTCTGTACAGGCACTGTTCAACATGCTGTCATTCATTGCACAAGGTTTTGCAGATTCCTTGCATCTCACCTCCACAATTGGTTCGAGGATTTCTTACACTGGCAATGCATATTACACATACATTTCATATTTTATGATGGGGAGTAGAAGGAATAAACACAGCATGCAGATATATGGGTGGATTATTCTCAGATATTGCTGCAAATTTTTCGCCCTTACCATAATACTGGCATTACGACAAGGATCATTTCACTGCTCGTAAGTCGCAAATTGGCATGTTACACATACACTTCAATGGATTCTTTACAACATCGCACAAAACACTTCCAACAATACCATGTCTTCTCTTACATCTCAAGGTTGGCATATTTAGTCTCACAAGATTTACACAAGATGTAACCATTAATACAGGTGAAGTAAAAACGCAAGGTATTTCTTCATTCTTGAGTACTACTCTAGCTCTGTTGATCTAATTCATCCTTCTTTAGAAATAAATTGCCTGTGAAGAAAAAGACAAATCAAACAAGAACGGTACACACTGGTAGACCAGTACAGTGCAATACACCTGTATAGACATATATATATTATATAACATATTCTTAAAATCATGGTATACTGTACATATATGCAATCTGGCAGTTCACCTCTAGTCCGATACACATATATTACCGTGATTTGTAAACAACACATTCTTCACACTTCAAGAGACATCATAGAAATGCAGATCTGCATTGCGCAGTACTTACATTTGACACCCAAACTAACTTTTTTCCCCATTTTTTTTAACACAAAAAGTGTTTATTTCACACTTGGAGAAAAATACTACATCAATGCTGGCAAAATTTGTAGACTACATTGTACACAGTTTAAAGCCGGAAATACAGTCATTATTGCTACAAAAAAAATAACCAAAAAAAGGAGAGAGAAAGAAAAAGACACAACCCAACATATTCCAAAATATGAATGATACATGTTATTAAAAGTACATGGCATACATTTATATTCAAATGATCTGATGGATTTTTAACAGACAAGTATCCATATTAGTTTTAAAGTAAGAAGAAACACTTCACTTTCCAAGAGAATAATGATGAGAGGAAAAGATGCTGAACATGCTCAAAATTCATTTACCCAGCTTTGGTTGAAGATGGACTTGAGAATAATTTTAAGTATCTTCATCAAACATACCACGCATTTACTATACTCACTACTCTACATCTAAACCTGAGGAAATAGAAGTCAGATAGTCCACATTTAAACATACTCAACAAAAATGAGGGTTATTCCTGTGAATGGGCTGAAATTACACAAACTAAATTACTGGCATATATTACTTTCTGATCAGCTACAAGACTATAATGAATGAAAAGTTAAGATTAAAACATTCATCCCGTTGACCAAATGAAAATTAGGTAAAACATCACTACTTCTTTCATTCTCATTTGATTGAGTAAATGAACTTACATTATTATGAAATATGGAATGCAAAGATATCACCACTTGCAGAAGCAAGTAAGGTCCAATGCCTAACAATAATTAATTCATATTACATCAGAATCAGGAACAATGTATCAACAAAGTCTTGAGAATAAAATACCAACAATAATTGAGAAGACTACACATCCAAATCTGGTTATGGAAAACTGAACTGACTATAATATCAGCACACTACAGGAACTACTAACATATTGTCAAAATATGTTCTCTTGTTTGACTGTTTAAGAGTATAGGATAATGCTTATAATAATCAAAACTTATCTACACGAAAGGAAAAAAGGATGCATATTTGCATGGACAATGTGAACACTTTCTCCTTGTATCAGTCTCTACCTGATCAAAAGACAGGGAAAATGTAAATATTAGTTTTGTGTGCACTGAAGGCACGAGTGGAAGGGTGAAAAAAAAATGGTTCAAAGTACTACATTACTGAATGGTAATATCAAATTTCTTCTCTTTTCTGACCTTTCCCAAATTAAAAAATAACATTGGGTTAAAATGGGAGAAATAGCATAACTGTTGTCTGATTTGATATTCCGTACTCATCAAGTTTTAATTTCCCACTGAGCTGATGTCATATAAACTCTCCAACCACCATTGACATGAACATGTATAGTAAGCGGATGCCTGGGAAGGGTTAACTCGGCATAATCCACCTGCCCCGTTACCTATGCGGTGTCATGGTCTGCCGGGTGAGGGCCACGCCCGTTGAGCTCAGCGCTTGTAAGAGGGTCCCCAGCGGGGTGGGGCAGACCCAGCGGGCTGCCTAGGGGCGGGGCTGGGACCTGTGCCAATGGAGGGGAAGTCGGTGATGTTGGAGGTGTCCGGTGGGCTGCTCCAGGGGCCACCACGCACCTCAAAGCCGGTCTGGTTAGCGGCCTTCGGCTCCTTCTCCTGACGGCTGGGGGCACGCGTGTACTGACGCATCTCCTCGGACTCGTTCACATCCATCATCTAGAACCAAGGGAAGTCATTGAAATATTCGTTGAGTTTCTTCCAATTATTTGCATTTTCATCTATGCTATGTTAAAATATGTTGATTTAAGCAATTATCTACCTCTCACTTACACTACATCTATGGAAGTATTAGCTATCTATTGAGTATATACATGCATCATTTCATCTAGCTAGCTAGCCACCTATCGCACATTTAAATTTGTCTACCTTTCTATCCATAAACGTTATCTATGATCTTCATATATTCTTCTATTTTCCCATGAATCCTCTTCATTCACCTATCAATGTTACATTGTCCATTCATAATCAACAAATTTCTATGAATCAGGCAATCTGTCTACCTATACATCCATCCATCAATCAATCAACGTTCCGCAAATAAAATGTGAAATAGCCCAAAGGGTTATATCAGTTGCAAGTCTTTGAACAATAGGCGTCCAACTCACGTATTCCTCCTCCAGGTTCTTGAGGTAGTCGCAGCACTCGTCAACATTGTCCGTCTCACCGGTAACCACGACAACATCGGGGTTGGAGTCGTCCTCACGGGGAAAGCGGATGTCCACCTTGTATTGGTCCATGACTCGGTTGATGGCCTTACCCCTGGCGCCGATCAGACGGCGGTGGATGCGGTGATCGATCTCCAGGTTGACAGAGACTTGGTCCTCCTGGAAATTCAAAAAGGAAACAGGAAATTAGTTGAGCCATGAATCAATAGTAACCTGTATATTACCACAAGATGCATTACCAAAGTGGAATGTACTCACATCTTTCCAAATCATTTTCGCAAGGGTTTTATTAAATGAATCACTGAAGGGCTGCAAATTCAACAACATGAGCAAATACCGCCCAATACCATTGTCTGCATTTGCAGCCAAAAAAATATTCATGTTAATCTCACCTCACACATTTTCAATTTTTTCACAAGGGCATTTCTGGAAGTTGTGTAGAAAAATGCTAATACGTTGATCAGAAGCCCTACATTTCATTTCTGGTTTGATGGGCAGACACAAATAGTAAGAGGAACTGTGCTTTTGTTTTTCCTTATGTTTGCATCGAGATTTGATACATTTTCTCACTTGTGTTGCCATATTCATCACGACGTAATTTCACACTCCAAGTGCATTCAGACTTGGCACCTGCGCAGGTGTAGTACAGCACGTCAGTCGCGGAAAGAGAAAGTTTATACCAGTTCCCTGATAATGGCCACAATCTCATCCCTGGTATATTAGTCTATAAAAGCAGATAGTCATTATGTGGTCTTTGTGTACAGGGAGCCTTAAACATGTATGACTAGACAAAAAATTAACGTTGATCTTTCTACATGGGGGGTTTCACACACCACTGAAGTATCAAACCTAGAGAAGAGCCCAGCCCCTTACCAGTTCCTTGACGATAGCTACGATCTCATCCCTGGCGAGGTGGGCGTTGGCCTCGTAGCCCTGGATGCGGATGGTCTCCTGGTCCTCCTGGTTCTTGGCAGGGAACTGGATGTTGACGTCGTGCTTGGTGCGGATTTTGCCCACCACCGCGCCCTTGCGCCCGATGATCTTCGGGTGGTACTTGGGGTCGACGTTCAGCTCCAGGGTGAAGGATTTCAGTTTCTGCATGGTTGGAAAAAAACAAGTGAAAGACATAAATGTTAATCTTTTCATCAATTCATCTCACCATCCCTTGTGCAAGATGATTTTCGGATCACATATTGGGGCAATGGTCAGCTCCAACGAAACAGGTTTGAATTCTTTTCATTCTTTTCATTTTCATTCATTCATTCATTCATTCATTCATTCATTCATTCATTCATTCATTCATTCATTCATTCATTCACTCACTCATTCATTCGGTCAGCTCCAACGAAACGGGTTTGAATTCTTTTCATTCTTTTCATATTCATTCATTCATTCATTCATTCATTCATTCATTCATTCATTCATTCATTCATCTTTTTCTCGAAAATTAGATTTAAAGTGTTCCTGCGACCAAAACTGACCTTGTCCTCCTGCTCGTCATCCAGCTCCTTGACCCGTTCTAGCAGTGCCTGGACTCCATTGGCCACATTGGCCGGAGTGCCTCTGACCACGACAGTGTCCGACTGCTCACTGGCTGGTGGGATTGCAATGTTGACCTAATGCAACACAAACATCAAAACAACACCAAATATGTTACCTGTTCACTTCTTATTATCATGATTTAGCTTTTTAGCTCCTAAGTACAATACTAACAATTTAAGACATATTAAGATTAGATATCATTGTATACTGTATACGGCACATATTTCGCAAGTCTAATTTTTTACGAATCAGGACTCCTCGACAATTTCGCAAGTGGTTAAATTCACGATCGTGGAGTACTAGTACTATTAGTACATGTGCTTGTAATTTCGCGAATAGCACCCGACTCGCGAAAATAAAAACCCCGCGAAATATATGGCGTATACAGTAGATGTACTTTTTTAAATATGCTTTTCTCATAGATCACAAGAGTGTGGCCTGTACCCATCATACACGTATAGAACAGAGAAGTCTTTAGGATAGATCTAAACTGAATGTCAACTGGTGCAATTATGTGCAAACACATTACAGGGCATTCAAATTGAGTGGTCCTTCCAGACAGCTGGTCTATATAGATACAGTGGCACATTGACTATGATACAATGATAAAGTGTAATTTCTGAGGATTTCTTGGGCCACACTCACATCATGATCTTCCATCAGTGCACGGACTCCTGCGCCCTTGGCCCCAATGATGTAGCGGTGGTAGTCAAACGGAACAGTCACCTCCTGCGTTATTGGAACCAACGCCTGCACGACACAGCAAAAAGACGAGTAGACACATTACAATTCCATCAATACCAGGACACTTAAAGATAGAAACTATCACACCTGATAAAAATGATCTTAATCACTCATTGCTCAATCCTGTAACAACCGGTTCCTACACAGATTTGAACTGAGAACCTTTAATTCCATTACCGCAATTTATCAGAGCAGTAACATGTCCTATTGAAATTCTCACAAAATCCAGACATAATATGAGTCCTATTTAGAAAATACTTATGGTAACACTAAGTGGTTGTATTCTTTTAGGATCTTTGACCCACTTGTGGAATTGAAAAAGGAAAAGAGAAAGGAAAAGAAGAGGTTCATTTATATTTCATTGAATTTAAACCCTCACTCAAGACTGTTGTTTTCAGCATTTTTAACTAGACGAATACAGGAGAGGGTAGCAAAAGTGAGCTCGTCACAAACTAAGGAAACAGTCATGTTTCCTGACTTTGTGCCTAGCCTTTTTAGAACAGTGTCTTAGAAAGTAAGAAACTAACTTAGAAGTTAGAAAGTTAGAAATGAAAGACCTACCAGGAGGGCCTCCTTGGCCTTCTCACAGTTCTCCTTCTTGCCAGTGATCATAATGATGTCCTGCTTGCGTGGGGCGCCCTCTGCCCCCTCGGCATTGGCAGCGGGGGCTTCACCATTCACCGGCTGCTCTCGAGGCTGCTGGTCTAATGACACAAGAACACAACCACAGAAGCACATCTCATTACATCATGGAATCACCTTGGCAACAGAACACAGCCCAATCTCATAAAGAGTTGCAATTGGTCTGTATCCGTCGCAAGGCCAGTCCCCTATCTCTAGTACAGAGTTTCCATTGATATCAATAGACCATTTTCGTTATGTATGCACATTTTGTGCTCATCATTCAAACAATACATTACTAATGGTTACCCTAAAGCTTGTCTGAAGTTTGTCAGACTAGCATCAACTAACAGATTCAGAGTACATTCCACACATTAGAATTGGATATCAATCTGCAGGTGACTATAATAACACATCACTACGCAGTTAGGAGGATAATTATGAATACATTCGGAAAACGGCACGTTTGCAAGTCTAGATATGATTATTCATAATTCTTCATCAGACAGGGCCCTGTGCTTTTAATGACATCTTTCAGAAATGATCAAGAATTAATTGATTGATCAATCAATCAATCAATCAATCACTGATTGGAGGACTTGGTACTTACTCTGGAGGTTCTTGTCTGGGAACTTGATGGCCACCTCACACTCCTGGGTGACGGTCTGGATGCGGGAGCCCTTGGGCCCCATCACGGTGCCGTGGAACTTCTGCGGGATGATGCACTCAATCGACACCTGCTGCTCCTGCTCGGTGAGAACACGGGAGAGGAAAGAGGTTAACAATATATTAATTTAATGTAGCATATTCCTTCTGGAGCTGTGCAAAATAACATTCGTTAGATTCTTCATTGGAAAGTGACAGCACAACAAAAGCGATAGAAGACCGTACAGTGTGGAGAGCCTTGATAGCTTGAAAATTCCACCCGAACTAAGTTACCAAGCAAGCAAGCAAATAGATCCACACATGCTACAATAAATATATACAAATTCATTACAAGTTTGATTGCTTTTCAAACTTCTCAAAGATACCTATTTCTGATTGATGTTAATCATATTAGCACTAAAATCTAGCTGCACTGTCCTTACGGCGGTCTACTGAATAGTGACGAGTGAGAAAGAATCAGACTCTTAGATTTTTGTTACTATGTCAGGGCGTTTTCAGTTGGCCAGAAATGGCCTAGTGGTTAAGTTGCTGCCTGGTAAGAAGTTGATGCGTGCTTGAATCTCTTTGGGTTCAAGATGTTTTCTTTGGATTTCTTTTCATTAATGTACAAGATGGAGCAGTATAATTTCATGAAATAACCATGAAGCACAAATCTAGATTCTTAGAATACTTTATCAAGAAAGTCCTTACACAATTGTAGCATATTCATCCTCAAGCTGTCCAAAAAAACCTTCTTGAGAAAGGGGGTGTCTTGAGTGGACAATGACAGCAGAACAAGTGATTCAAGATTGTTTTGTGTGGAGAGCCTTAATGGATCAAGAATTCCACTCAGACTAAGCAAGCAAGCAAACAAGCATTTCTTGTGTATCTGAGATGGCTGATGACACACATAAACAATGAAAGAAAGCGCAACATACCAGGTCTGAGACGATGTCCTGAATGCGTTTCTTGGCTCCGTCCACACAATCCTTGGCTCCCTTGATGGTCACCTTGGTGCTGGACGATCCATTGCGGGGGAAGCTGACCGTCACGCCGCCATACTCGTCCCCGATCTCCCTCAGGACCTGGCCACGGCGCGCCACGAAGTGACGGTGGAACTTGGTGTCAACATCCATCTCCACTTCAGTGATGTTGTCCTGTAATAGAAAAAAGCAAAAATAAGGTTGCTTCACACAAACAAAACGTAAAACAAAACAACATGATTGCATGTCACCGATTGTCACTGATTTATCCTTCTTTCTTTTATACCCCTTCCTTCTCCTTCACCATATCCTTTCTCCTTTTCTTTTCTCTGTACCTCTTCTCTAGCTTCCCCAGTGTGTCCTTCATCAATAACAATAAAATAGCAATTAACACATTTCTTCAGGTCTTTGATGAGACTAGCCAGCCTCTTCTGTGTCAATGATCTAGATTACCCTTCTTTTTAAGGCTTTTCTTTTCTTCCTCCTTCCTTCTCCTTTCTTCTTCCTCTTTCTTTCTCCTTCTTTCTACCATTTTTTCCAGTTTCCCCACTGTGTCCCATATCAATAAAAGTAAAATCACAATAATAAATTTTCTACTAGGTCTTTGATGAGACTAGCCAGCTTTTTCTTAGCCTCCTCCACAACATGCCTGTTGCCAGTGATCTGGACTACGGTTCTTTCTTTTATACCCCCTTCCTTGTCCTTCACCATATCATTTCTCCCTTTCTTTTCTCTGGACCTGTTCTCCAATAACAGTAAATTCACAAATAATAAATCCCCTACCAGGTCTTTGATGAGGCTAGCCAGCCTTTTCTTAGCCTCCTCCACAGACTCCTTGGTTCCGATGATCTGGATGAGGGTCTGGTCATCATCCTTGTTGCTGCTGCTGGGGAAGACCACCCTAGCGCCGGTCTCCTCCCGGACCTTGCGGATGTTGGCACCACCACGACCAATCAGGAAGCGGTGATACTCAGGCTTGGCATGGAGGTCTGCCATGAAGCTTGATTGCTCCTGTGATTGAAAAAGAAAATGGAAAGAAGCAATGAATTCTCAGCATTTCAATGCATGTATATATGAACATAAGACATAACATCAAACAGGGCTAGATGAACTGTTTATGAAAAGGGGTATTTCCATAGGAATCTAGGGTAGCTCTTCTCTTTTCCAGAAAATCTTTGTAAAGCTATGATTGAGATTTCATACACATTTTTATAAGGGTATACTGCTGATTCCTGCCAAGTCATGGGTTTCATGAATTTTGCATGTGGACTAAACTATCTTTAAGCAAGAATACATCTTTTAACTATTTCTTAGATTGAGGTTGTATTTCATCTGGTTTTGTTTAAATGCATCTACCGTGTAGTTATTTTTGTTGAGCATCTCCATGTATTATGATTGTCACTGTTTTTTACCCTTTTATTGATGAGTCACAATCCAAAATCTCAATTAGCATCTATCATCATTTGTTGCTCTTTTGTTCATTTGTGTTATATTCTTACCCTTTCATTGGTGAGGTCGCTGAGCTGCTTCTTGGCCTTCTCCACCTCCTCCTTGGGGCCGCGGATGGTGACGCGGTCACTGCCGGAGCCCTCGTTGGGGAAGTGGATATGCACACCACCGCACTCATCCATGATGGCCCGGATCAGGCGCCCCTTAGACCCGATCATGGATTGGTGGTGCTTGCTGGGAATCCGCACCTCCGCCTCCGTGATGTTGGCCTGCCAAAGGGGAAACAGAGTGAAACTTCCTTTATTGAGTACTTGTGTAGAAAGACTATCATCATTATCATCATTCATACTGAGCTGCAAAGGAGGGAAACATGCAGTGAAACTTACTGAGTATTTGTGTAGAGAGACCATCATCAACATCAATACTGATCTGTCTGTCCGAAGATAGGTTTCGTGAGCCTATCATCTTCTCAAAGTGACGTCTCTCAAAGCATCTAAGTCTGAGCCAACTGCTTTATTCATCCATATCCCCATAATCCACAATTAGCGTTAACATCATCTAAGGCTTTGATCTACTTTGTGTCTTCCTTACCTTCAAATGACCATCCATGACTCTGATCAGTTAAATGTCATGTCACAAAATGTGTTCTGACCAGTTGCACTGTCTGTTTTTGATCATTTCAATCAATATCATTTCCACCACGTGTCTATAATGACCTTATGGTTCGTTTCCTTTGTGCAGCATTTCTCAGTGAAACCTATATCAAACAAATTTGCAAATCAGAATGACCTGCTTATTAAGACCACATTGCTTTCCTCCCTAGAATGGTCTTCCTATACAGGTTTCATTGTAGTTAACTAGAGCAATGCCACTGTCAGGCAGTCAAGAAATATACTTCTGCCTCTATATTAGCTTAATCTGGTTTGAACTGATTATCTTTTGTGCTTAGAAAACTGAGCTATCATAGTCCACTGTAATAAATGGCTTATTGGTTCCTTAGATTTGCTTTGGGTTTTCCATGCCTTACCAGATCATTCTCTATTGCCATGATTTCTCATAAGCATGACCCATGACCTTTGACATTTACCTAAATGAGTTGCCTTCTGGGTTGTGTCCGTGTTTACCCGTTCACGCTCTATGGCCATGATCTTCTTATTTAAGCATGGCCCATGACCTTTGACATTAAGCTCAATGAGTCCCTCCGGGTTGTGCTAGTGCTTACCAGTTCACTCTCAATGGCCATGATCTTCTGCTTAGCCTTTTCCACGTTAGCCTTCTTTCCTGTGATGATGATTAGGTCACTGTCACTGCTCTCTGTCGGGATCTCAATCCGCGTCTCTGTCTCCTCCTTGATCTACAAATATGAGAAGGGAACTACAATAAGAGTAACACTGATTTATATGCATCAATCGATTGTACTTGCTGGTCAATATCTGATGCTGCGTACCAGTACCTGTTCTTGATCGACTGATTAAGATGGAATTAATAAAAGTAATAGTAATAGTCATTTGGATTTGTCAATATCTGATGTTGATCAGTATGTGTTCTTCTAAGAGCCTTTCGCATGTACACTCCAGCTCAAAGAAATTGGCATAGGGAAAGGGAAAGGGAAGAAAGGGAAGGAGCCGCAGTTTTGAACCACGGTATATTTTGTCCAGTTCAGCATGAAACATGATGCTTTTTAGGCTAAAGCATTGTGTTCCATACTGAACTGGACAAAATATACCGTGGTTTAAAAATAGGGCTCCTTCCCTTTCTTCCCTTTCCCTATGCCAATTTCTTTGAGCTGTAGTGTAGCATAGAGAGGAAAGTCAGTCTCTGTCACCCGTGTACCGTATATCCACCATCAGCACCAGTAATGGCACCTATCTCAAGAGCATCCTTTTACCCAGGAAGGAGACTGGTCCAATTGTAATTGTTTGCAGTAAACTATGAAATGATATTGCTCCAGGACAAAATAATTGCCGATTCTAATTAGGTGGTCTGCCATGCCATGGCAGATCACCTCGTTTTTGTCCGAATTTTCTTTCTTTATTATTATTATTATTATTATTTATTTTTATTCCTATTTTTTGTGACATGGATATCTCAACAATGCATGGACCATGTTTCATCAAATGTTCATCATGTATAGGTATATATGTGAACATGTTACAGGAACATTTTCAAGGTCATTACGTAATCGTGACGTCATGCACGAGCAATTTAATGAAAATCTATTATTTCATGTAGCTCTAAAACCGTTCATCTCTGTGTAATGAAATTTGGCATGTATATAATTAATGACAAGACAATTAATTTCAATGAAAAAAAACGGGCGCGTACGTTAGTGCATTGACGCGCGCGTAAAATAAAAAAATGCTCCAAATCAACTAGAAATTGTTTTGCATATGTTTTAGGCCATTTCTAGCATTTTTCAAATTTCCACGCGTACGCGCGCGCGCGCGCGTTTTTCCGTGCGTTTAGCAAACGCAACATCGGAAAACCGTTTTTTCACTGGATTCATGTTTCTGACACTGCAAACAACACATCCTGAAATTTTGAGCCATTTCCATGCAATAATAAGGTCGTGCTGGTGCGTCAAAGTTCAAAGTCCGCGCGTGCGTCAATACGTTTTTGTGTGCAAATATTGCAAAAAACATGACCACCTTCAATCGGCCATAGCTCCTCAGAATGGCAGGTGATCCCCAATTTTTTTTTCATATTTTGAAAGAGTGGCAACTGTAGATGCTATTTCATGTATCATTTGATCGTTAAATACATCGTAACGTCATCATATTGCCATATGAATCGAAAAAAATCAATTTTCATGTATGACTTCATAAACTTTTTTACCCGTTCTTGCGTATCTCAGTAATCTTTGGTCAATTTTGTTCCAAATTTCAGTATGTGATAGCTGAGACATTGCTCTATGAGAAATTAGCCCTAATAATTCAATAGGATTCCATCTTCATGGTATAAATTTGATTATAGACATTAATGTCAAAATCGATCGGATGTACGTGTTATGTCAATGGAAGGGGTATTTATTAAATGACATGACGATCTTCTAGGAGCTGTATCTCGCTTATGTTCAATTCTATTACTCTGAAATTTTAGTATGTTGTAGCTGAGTCTACTAGCTTTCGGGGACGTCATCTTTATTTTTTAATCAGATGTCGCGATCATGGCGAAATTTCATCTTGAATATCAATTTCTTAATCATTCTAGCCCCTGCTGGGCATTACGTGTTAAGTGAATGGGAAGATGTGTGGCTCAATTGGTAAGGCGCCGCGTTTTAAGATCTCGAGGCCCCCGGTTCGATCCCTGGAGTGGGTAGGGAAAATTTTTGCATTCCTTTTACAATGTTTTTTTTGCCATCTTCTTCTGTTCTATCCCTCACTTTGTCATTCTCTTTGAGATTTTATTTCCCATTCGTTTTCTCTCGCCCCTTTATCTTACGTGGCTATTAATTACATGTTAGCACAATATACATGTAACCATTTAGGCATGTCTCTGAAATGTACGTTAGTAGACATTGTAGGTGCGCTATGAGCTTTCTTGAGCGGAGTCTCTGATTGCTTATGAATAGATGGTGTCACGATTGAAGGTCCATATCACCGTGCATTTTCTAGCCCATGTCAGTGCATGAATTTGCCAATGCAGACCACCTTATACTTGTCCACAAGTATGTCTCGTGTTTTTATTAGAATAAAACATGATTGGCAGCACACGGTTGAATTGGACATCTTCAACAATTAAAACAAATACAATAGTTAATGTTAACAATATATATTAACTGAAAATGCTTTGAAATTTGAAAATGTTACAAAATAATGGAAAATACAATAACATCATGGCTAAATACAATTCAGTGAACAGGAAATGCAGCTGTGCCTCTATCCGCTAAAAGAGGAAGTCCAGTCGAACAATAAGTTGCTTTCAATAGCAGCAGCAAAATGATAGCAGGAAAAAGCATCGGTTAAATTTTATGCTTTTGCTTTATGTTTGAGTTGCCAATTTGCCTTCTCACAATATCAATGCTTGTATCAATAAAACATTCACAACTCTCTTGTTAGTTGCTCAATTTTCCACATTTTTCTTTTGCTCTGCTTCTATTTAGAGCAATTTATTTTTGGACTGGACTTTCCGACACACAAAATCTGTCTCGAAAGTCTTTCGTTCCATTCTCCACCCATTCTACAGACCTTATCTCACAGCGTCTTGCCACATGAAGGAAGCAGAAAAGCATTGATCTCAAAATTATACAATTTTCAACATCAAATGTGACCATTGTACCACTGCAACTATGACATTTGAAAATCATATGAAATGCAAATAAAAAATGTAGATGGCTTACATGGTTGATGGTAGACCCGCCTTTGCCAATGATATTCTTGTGGAATTTCTTGAAGATGGGCAGAGATACCTGATAGTTGTTCTCTACCTGTGAAGCAGAAAAAAATTGGAAAAGAAAATCATGCAAAAAAGAATTCTACTTTGTTTTAACACTAATCATGTGAGTAAAGGACATCGTTTATGTGCCGTTTTTCACAAGTAATATGTACAAATCCCATAGAGCAGCAGTTTAGCAGGTTAAGAAACCAAAATGGAGAACACAAATGTTGCATGCAAAGTGTGATACATGTATCAATATGTGATATTAAATAAGCAATAGTCAAGACAACTGCTTCTACGCTATGCATAGAGATAGTCATAATTATAGCAGTGATTCTCAATGAGAATGACAGACACTAGCCCGTTGGACAATGTCGGACAAGAAACCTGCATGACAATGGAAGTGGCAACACCACATTTGATACTCTTATTAAACACATGCATTATCTTAAAGAGGAACTCCAGTCCCGAAACAAGAGGGGGAGAGTAAAAAGAAACAATAGCAGCCGACTTACCAGTTCCTTGCTGAGCTCCTTTAGGAAGCGGAAGCAGAGGTCTACCTCCTGTTTGGGTCCACGAAGCGTCACCACATCACTCTGCTTGCCAGGGTCTGGGAATGTGATTTGAACCTGGGCAAAAAACACAAAGCCAACAAATCAAGATAACACTTTTAAAATAAAATCTTTCAACAAAAGATCCTACAATACTAGTTTATTTTGAGGGGATAATGAAAACTTACATAGCCACCAAAAAATGACCATTTACCAAATCCAATTTGTGTGAGAACTCAATGGTTGAAAAATCATTTGTTTCAGTAATTCTGTCTCATCACGGATTTAGTCTAGAAAAGATTTTCTCACAATCCAGTCCAATAAGTACTTCACCTTAAACCTACCCATCTAACAACCTGGCAGTAGCCAATGGGAAGGTACTTCACTGCATCAGAGCCCGGCCTAACATTTGAGACAGACAGGACGATAGATGGATACAAAAGATGAATAATAGTGCATGGTTGTACCTGTTTGAATTTATCCCTGATGTCTTTGATGTACTCTCCTTTGGTTCCGATGATGGTGCGATGGAATCGGTGCTCAATCAGAATGTCTCGCGTCTTCTCGTTTTCCTGTGGGTGCACGATAGCAAACAAATAACAGTGCTTTGTTAATGCACACATTCGTGAGCAAAACAGACTAATAATAGATGACTCTGAGCCAAACTCGTTAAGTCTCAATTTTGTTGTGATATCTGTTTCATGTCCACATTGAGATTTCAATCTTCTTGTAATTGGCCCAATTTTGGAAAAGTTGGAAACCTGAGTAAGGGGAAAGGTACATGGGCAGAAGTGGGGTGCGAGGGGGGGGGCATTAATAACTTCTTTGCGAGGGCTACTTAAACATCAGAGCTCAGAGTGGGGAGGAAGGGGAGACAAAAGGGGGAGCAAGTGTAGAGTAAAGAGGGAGCAAAGGGGGAGCAAAGGAGGAGCAAAGGGAGAGCAAGGAAGGACCAAGGGGAGAGCATGGGGGAGCAAGGGGAACAAGAAAGCAGGGAGGGAGGAAGAGAGGAGGAAGAAGCAGAGAAGATTCTTACCAGCCTCTGAGCAATCTCCAGGAGTTCCTGCTTTGCCTGCTCGATGCCCTCGGGGCTGCCCTCAATCCTGATCTGGCTGCTCTTCTCTTCATCGCTAGGGATACGGATAGACACACCCGTCTCCTTCTTGATGCGGGTAACTGCAGCAAATGAACAGGCGGAAATGCAATAGGGCTTATCATACTTGGGTTCTGTTTTACATTGCAACACAGTGTAGCAGAGCAGAGCAAATGATTACAGAGCAAGGTGCTGTTCCCCATGACATGACCAGCCCCCCACCCCCCGACACACACACACACCACACAGAGTTACAGAGTCTGCCTTTCTCTTCATCATATCTTTCTCTCCACAAGAAGGAAAAAATCCTGCTATACTACACACATCAATACCCTACAATGCATCTGTCATTTTTTCTATTTCCTCATAAAGGTATTTTTGCTCAACTACTTCCTTATAAATGTATTTTTGCTTGTTTCATTGTAAGCCAACACAATTCAGTGTTTAGACTGCCACTGCGGATGTTATTTGAACAAATACCATAGAATATAAAACATCTACTCACTGTTTGCGCCAGCCTTGCCAATGATGTGCTTGTGGTACTTGGGGTCGATGTCGATTTGGTCGAACGAGAGACGGCTCTGAAGGTCGCGTGAGATCTCCTCCAGAGCAGAGCGTGCCTTCTCAACTTCCTCGGGTGGCCCTTCAATGACGATCACGTTACGCCCTTCCTGGAATTCAACATGCACCTACACAAAGATATACCACACGACAAAAAAGTATTACCATTTTGCCAATCATGAGCATTACACTGAACACGGACTAGAAGATTCAATCATAATGTAATCAATATCGCATATGTGCTTTCTAAACTTCTACTCGTCAACATGCACCCACACAAATACCACACGACAAAAGGGTATTACCATTTTGCCAATCATTAGCATTACATTGAACACGGACTAGAAGATTCAATCACAATGTAATCAATATTGCACATGTGCTTTCTAAACTTCTACTCGTCAACATGCACTTACACAGAGAAATACCACACAACAAAAGGGTATTACCATTTTGCCAATCATGAGCATTACATTGAACACGTACTAGAAGATTCAATCATAATGTAATCAATATCGCACATGTGCTTTCTAAACTTCTACTCGTCCTTCGATGATAACATTATGCCCTTCCTGGAATTCAACATGCACCTACATCAGGAAATAACACACATGTCATAACGGTATCATTTTAGCAATAATTATCATTACAATCCGATTTAACTTTATTGATGTTAACCATAGAAAATTATATTGGGTGTTGCATAGTAGATACTGTTCCATCTAAAACAGAACACAGGGACATACTAAAAGGACATGAAAATAGTGGATTTGCCAAATTAAATACCACAGACTAGAAAATTAAATAATAAAGCAGTCAATATAACATGTGTGAAACAAAGTGATCGAATAATCATTCAAATAAAATAGATGTAGAATAGATAAACTGAATTTCTCACCTTTGGTAGATTCTGAGTAATGTTCCTGACATTCTTTCCCTGTCGTCCAATGATGAAGCGGTGCAGCCAGGCAGGTGCGTAGACCTCCTCCATCTTGATGCTGTTGGCCTGTAAGCAGACAATAATATTTACAGCATAATGAACACTTTGAATAGCTATTTTGAAGCCTTTTACTGATTGCATACTTAAAGACAGCCCGTCCCTTTTTCAGATCATCACAAAACCATCGAAACATTGGTAAAACATATAGAGAAGCGCTAGCAAGCTGTATATTCAAAATTTGAAACTGATATGTAGTGTAAAATTCAAATAATGCACGTAAACAACGTCTGATTAATAGTCTCTACCTCAGGCTCTTAGCAGTTTCTGTTGAAATATGTGATTTCTTGATTAATCTGTTTATTAAATTATAAAATGCATTATGAAAAAAAAATGTTCTATAGGAGGAATCATCTCCAAAGTTTGGTAATTACTCATGAAATTAGGTTTTCACACATGCATAATAACCACATAGATACTGTAACAAAGACTAATACTTTTTTCGTAGTATGAAAAAGGTCGGTTTGAAATTTAACGGCTGAAATTTTTACATATACAGAAAGCTTCAACATGCTATATTCTTAGAAATGGTCTTGAACCACACTTTCTACAATTTACGATCGTGATAGACGATTTCAAATTTTAAGCTTGCAAAAGGGACGGGACAATCTTTAATGTATTGCATCTTTGGAATGCATTGTTCATATTCAATGTTATCTTTGTATCGCAATCTTTATACTGGAAATACAGTTTATCTAACTACCATCTCTTCAGGTTCTGGGGTAGAATCCAGTGTTTTCCATCTTCATGTTACATTCAGAGTACCTATAATCAGCGTTTCCAAACATGAATCTGGTTTATTTTTTGCAGTTGATTGACGTAACCGTGTTATGTAACATGATAACTAAGCCTCGCCATCTTGAAACCCAGAAAAGTGTGCTTTTAAAAATGCAATATGAGATCTTCAAAGTTGATAGAAGTGGCATCACATGATTCATATTGAAATGAATTTCAATACACATACATACATTCTAACCTCATGGCACCCCATACCTTTGCAAATGCACCAAAAAAGAGTGATCTGGGGGGGCATTTCATGAAAGTTGTCAGCACTGACTAAATAGTCAGATCTGACAATTTCAGTGAAATCCTTGGTTTTAATTGGCTGAGAGGCACTAGCACTAGGTAACCTTCAGAGAAAGACAACTTGTCAGACGAAAAATGTTGATGAAATGCCCCCCCCAGGGCCACGTAACATAAAGGTTTGCGATCAATTGCAAATTTGAAAGACGATTTCTGATTGGTTACTGGTTTTTTGAACAAAAAGCGCATGCAACAATGATGTTGATTGGCCATTGCCATTTTGCAATTAATCGCAAACCTTTATGTTACCGGGCCCAGAAGTACTTTTGGCTAGTTCTTAGAATTCAGTGGCTTCTTTTCATATCTTTAAACATGCACGAAAAAAGAGTGATCAGAAATACTTTTGGCTAGTTCTGAGCCCCCAGTGGCTTCTCTTCATACCTTTGCGTAGACTTGTGTGATGGCCGGTCCCAGCTGGCTCTGCTCCCCTCGGAGCGTGATGGTCTCTGAGGAGCTGTCGGTGGGGGGTACCTCCACCGACACCCCCGTCTCCTTCAGGATGTCCGTCAGGTTGGAGCCCCGGGGCCCAATCACGTAGCGGTGCTGAGACTTGCGCACCTCCAACGACACCGTGGTGGTCTTCAGTTTCTGTAAGAATGAGGGGAGATACAATACCATAGCTAAGTCTAAGATTGTATGTTTACACTTCAGTTTAATATGTATATGTTTAAGTTTATATTACTATTGATTGTGTTACAATATTTGTAGATTAACTGCATTGTAGGTAGTACATCTCGGAACTAGGGAAGTATTAATGCTCTGTTTCTTTACCCAAAATGGTTTGCGCACCCTTTTGTGTTTATGTGTCAAATCCACACAAAAATAATCCATCGAACATGGGATTTAAAGAGAAATCAAAGGAAAAGCTTTCATTAACCCTATATAGCCCGGGCTATTTTGAAATCGCATAGCCCGGGGGGGGGGGGGGGGGGGGCAAAAACAGCCCCCCCTAAGATCTCGACCGTTGATCGCGCGATCGCGACGAAAATTGGCACGTACGTCACCGATGCCGTAATCTCCACAATTCAATTGTCATTTGCACCAAAATTATTCAAATTTATTTTTAATTAATTAATTATGCTAATTAAATGCATAAAAATCATAATTTGGTTGTAAATCTTTAAATATTGCCCCCAAACTGCTAGATATCAGTCCAGACACTCTTCTTAGGATTATTATCAAATTAGGATTTTAAAAAATGGCAATATCAAAGTTTTTCTTATGTATTTTATTGTTTTTTGAATTTCTTATGTATTTCTTTGTTTTTTCGACTTTTTGTTTTTCATTGTTTTTTCGATGAAAATCGTTGGCAACACTATTTCAGTCATAAATAACATGAAGTCTATTGTTTTTCATCAGTAATGATAGAAATAATGATACATTTATGAATTTTGGCTAGATACAGAATTTGCATTGGATTTGTACATGAAATCACGTTTTTGAGCAATTTTTGGTCTGACATGCACATACAAAATGTTACGTAACTTCGGAACCGTGTACCCCCGCGTCGCAAATTTGGTCTTAAAAGTTGCATGAGACTTGAAGGAAAAAAGTCATGAAATGTCGCGGCGCGATCTTTTCGCGTTACAAATTTATTGCGAAAAATGTCGAGGGGGGGGGCTGTTTTTGCCCCCCCCCCCCCCCGGGCTAGATAGGGTTAATGGACACTATGAATCTGCATTAATTAATCGGTTGGCTTTACGGCACACGCTTACCTTCTCCTCGTACGTCCTGAGGATGACGGCCTTAGCCTCATGCACGCCATCCTTCTCTCCCGACACCACGATCTCGTCCTTGCGGGCGCTGAGGGGCGGCACGTGGATCTTGGCCCCCGTCCGGGCCGACAGGTCCTTGGTGAAGACATTGTCTGGTCCGCAGATGAACGGATGGTACTTGTACGGGACTATCAGACGCTCAAAAGCCCTCTTGGCCTGAGGGGAGGACAGACAGAGAGAGATGTCATGAAGTTTTGTGATTGATCGCAACATGACTTGTGACTGATATCAATCAAACTCTGTATTTATAGAATTACAATAGACAATTTTTCTACATTTTCATGTTTTTAGATCTAATATGTAACAATTATACTGATATCTCACTTATGCACACTGTGTATTACTACACTTGCAATGTTGTTTGTACAGTAAATGATAATGCAATTCAGCTACAGCTTCCAGGAAGTCATAATAATCCTAAGCTTACTGGAACCGATTTTTGCCTGAGGAAGGTCTATCAGACTTGGATAATCTAGCATCAACTGGTTAATAAATCTTTTTTGACTTGCATTTAATACACTATTTTCATAATGTAGTCAAAACTTTCTTCCTATCCTACATCCGAAGAGCTTTGGGGTTACTATTAGAAATGTATAGTTTGCAAGACGTGCATAAATTTGCATACATAACAAAAATGGTCTGTGAATGATCCCTTACCTGCTCCTCTGAGATGAGCTGGAGCTCGTGCTGGGCCTGGTCAATGCCCTCCTTAGGGCCGACGATACGGATGGTGTCAGAGTTCTCCTCGCTGTTTGGGATGGTGATCTTAGTCATGGTGACCTTCTCCAGCTCCTTCAGCTTCTTGCCTTCCTTCCCAATCACAAAGCGGTGGTGCTCCTTGGGAATTTGGACGGTGATGTTGGCCTGGCAGAGAAAAAGCACGATAATAAGTAGTTTAGGGAATGAAAATGATGTATGTTCCCCTTTTGTGATCATTCATTTAATATTGCACATTTCATAATACAAACTAGTCACCACTAATTCGTGCAAAATTTATGTAAGTGAATGTACTATTGACCAGTCAATAATTTGTTTTATATACCTCATACATAGATTCCTCTCATCTGATTGGTTAAAAGTAGAGTCATCGAAATAGCTGTGCCCCCGTTTTTAACAAGATGACGTCAAAATTAACTGTGCCCGGGGCATGGCAATCGACTGTGCCCGGAAAATAATAAGACAACCTCAACACCGCGCGATATCGCTCGTGTGTGCGCAATCCCTGTACGCGCAATGAGTGTTGATTTACATGCCTATTACATGCCATCTTGTAGGCCTTGTCAGTTCAGGAAATCTTTTAACCAATCGATGAGAAGAATCTATACATTCGGTTTATAAAACAAATATTGACTGCTTAATATTCGGGGCACAGTTAAAATCATAGCCCCTCGGTGATGTCAAAACCATGACTATGCCCTCAGCTTCGCTTCGGGCATAGTCATGGTTTTGACATCATCTTGGGCTTATAATTTTAACTGTGCCCCTCATAGCAGTCAATATTTGTATATTATATACCTCATACATAGATTCCTCTCATCTGATTGGTTAAAACAGGGAGGTGTTACGAAGGAGTAGAAACTCGAGCATAATATATTCAAACATCTGTATGGGTTCTAAAGCGTGCTCATGAATGCCAAAAGCATTCCATAATCATGACAAATGACAATGCTTTGATGTTCCATGTGCCGTGCCGACATTTAGCTGATGTCAACTTGAAAAGAAATTTCTTTAATTTCCCATTTGTCTGTAGACGTTTTGTTTTTGACAAATTTGTTTGCAAACTTTAAGGAAGTTAACGGCAGATAATGACAGATCCTTTACTCTGCTTTGGTTTCGAAAAGTATTGAGGAATCATTAAAAATCGGACATATAAGCTATTTTTATTACTAACAAAATTGGCCAATTTCTTCACTTTCCGACAACTTGTGCATCTGGGGGATTCAACCACTCTCAAAATGATATATTAAGCTGTGTATTATCATTAACGGCGTTTGTGTGTGTTTGCGTGAAACAGAGATATTTCACTTGAAAAACTTGTTTATTTGTGTTTGCTGATACCTGTTATGCTCATGGAAGTATTAACAGAACGGGACAAGCGAAATGAGACTGTAAATTTCTTTTGTCCTCTCCGAGAAGCCGTTGCCACACAATCATATTCATAATTGTTCAAACACCTGAACAGCACCTGTTGAGAACACATAACTTTTCAGCGGCTTGGCACATGGGTTCAAAGGAAGAAAGTTGCTTCATATCCTTCCATAACACATCCCTGGTTAAAAGTAGAGTCATCGAAATAGCTGTGCCCCCGTTTTTAACAAGATGACGTCAAAATTAACTGTGCCCGGGGCATGGCAATCGACTGTGCCCGGAAAATAATAAGACAACCTCAACACCGCGCGATATCGCTCGTGTGTGCGCAATCCCTGTACGCGCAATGAGTGTTGATTTACATGCCTATTACATGCTATCTTGTAGGCCTTGTCAGTTCAGGAAATCTTTTAACCAATCGATGAGAAGAATCTATACATTCGGTTTATAAAACAAATATTGACTGCTTAATATTCGGGGCACAGTTAAAATCATAGGCCCTCGGTGATGTCAAAACCATGACTATGCCCTCAGCTTCGCTTCGGGCATAGTCATGGTTTTGACATCATCTTGGGCTTATAATTTTAACTGTGCCCCTCATAGCAGTCAATATTTGTATAATATATTGCCCACTGGAATGATAGTCAAATCTATGCCAATCAGGTAAGTGGAATATAAAGATGATGTAGATGATAGCTGTTGTTGGTGCTCAATACCTTTCAAAGACAACAAGTTCATAATAACACAAATGACCAATTATATTAAACATTTATTTTTTTTCTTAACACTTTCTTAGAATGAGTATGACTAGTTCAGGGGGAGGCCTGCAGCTTATTTAATTCTTTCATTTGCATCCAAAAAAATATTGGCTTTGGTTGCATTTTTTTCTTCATTAAATACTATGCTCATATTTGATACATATACCAAATTAACAATGATTCCACATAAGTGCAAGTATGTGCAATTATGTCAAAGTACGGTATGTAAAGTACATGTATTGCAATAAACATGTGACCTTACTCAGACTTCCTGCCTACCTATAACACAATTGACTTATGTGATCACGAGCTTGAGCAGATTTCGATCAAGGTAAATTGCCCACACTGATATCTTTTATCTATAGGTATGCATTCAATGCTTCCTACAAAGGGGAGATTACAATAATATATGGGCAAGAGCATATTATGGTAATTGTCATTAGCGGCAAGTGGCTCAACATACAAAGTCATTATAAGACGATCTACTCAAAAAGTCCATGCAAGTACAAATCCCAGTAAGACAGTTGGAGAGAAAGAGAGAGCGACCATGAGTGTGCTTGTGTGTGACGGTGTGTGTGTGTGTGTGTGTGTGTGTGTGTGTGTGTGTGTGTATGTGAGTGTGTGTGTGTGTGTGTGTGTATGTGTGTATGTGTGTGTGTGTGTGTGTGCTGCCATTATGCAGGTATTCTCTTGCCTTTGCAGGATGCAGCAGTACAATCACATCGATGCAAATAATTTACACGCAATCAACTCATGGACTTAGGGTTTATATGTATCTTTATAGAAAACTTGAGGCAAAACATGCTTTCAGGGCTCACAAGCACCCATTTCATACATTCACAACTTTCTAATATTTGTCTTAAATATAGATCGTCTCCAACCCTTCACCGATTTACTCTTCTGATTTTTCTCTCCGTATTAAAATCAACTCGTCTGTGAGAGGTTGATTCCTTTCAAGGCAAGGCAAGCACATACATGTATCATCCATTACATTGAGTGTACAAACCCGCTTTCTAATAATAAACTATGCAATCCTGGTACCTTTTATTGACTATACAACAGTACTAGAACCACTTCCTCTCACAAGAGGATAAAAGGGAAGTCAACACTCAATAATAGGTTGACTTCAAATAAAAGCAGAAAAATTGAAGAAACAGACCAGCAAAACAATCAAGAAAAATCAGACATACTGTACTATAAGCATTTATGAGGAAGTTATTTGTGTTTGAATATTCTGATCACTAGTCCGGCAAGTTAGCTCTTTCAATATAAGTGATGCACTAGGTATTGTGTTGTTTATGCATGGTACACAAGAACAATGACAATTCCATACAGTACATCCTTTCAGCCCAATGGAGTTACACCTGTTTAGTGATCAAATTTATACAAATTCACAACTTCATTGTAATATGTCTGATCTGTCTCAAACTTTTACCAATCTGATTTTCAGAGATGTCTGCTATTATCTAATTAAATTCATTCTCAGGGTGTCACTCTCCTTTATCACATTACACACTATTATAATTCTTTTCTCCCATATTAGTCTGTTGTAGGTTGTTGTTCTGGTATTGTACTCGTGTCAATCTTAAACATTCATGCGTTAGGGTCAGCTATCACTAAGGCTGCTTCCTTCCTGGCTGTTACCCACTCACTTTGTATTTGTTATTGTTGTATTCTTATCCAGTGAGTAAAATAAATAAACTTGAAACTATTGATAATTGTTGTACATATAATACTCACAAAACCAATAGAGCATCAGTTTGTTGATGATAGGGGCACTGTGGTATAGTGGTGAGAGTTTTTGACACTTGTAAAGAGATCCTGGGTTCAATCCCAGCCCAGTGATCATGTCTGTCCCTCTCAACCCAGGTGTAGTAAATGGATACCTGGCAGGAATATAGTATCCCTGATCAAAATGAGATCAACTAGCTTCTAGCGCTACATACTTGGCTGCTTGGGTAAATCTAGGGTTATAAGCAAGTGCTTTGGGTAGCATTTCATAATTCATACTAAGAAAGCGTTATGTAAGAGCCAATTATTGTCATTATTGTTTTGGTCTTACCTGTGTCTGCAGCTTGTTCATGACCTCCCGTCTGGCTTTCATAACAGCTTCTTCCTTGCCTGTCACCACGATGGTCAGGCTCTGGTCTTTGGCCAGACTCATCTCAATGCTGGCATCTGGATTGACCAGGGAAAATTTAAATTAAGATAGGGCCTCGGAATTGCCAAAACATCTGACCAGTGTGACTCAACATCTAATCGAACCTCACCTCTTCTGGTCTTCATCATCCTTTCACGATGATCTGGGCTTTTAATTTATCATAACTACAAAACAATAATTTGCAACACTCATCTGCATCTTTTTAATCAAACTTTACCAACTATAATAATCATTCTCATTGTGATTATAATGGTCATGTAGATATGAAAACAATGTTATATGGATGAAAGTCAATAGAGTGCTCCTATTGGCCGGTCAGAATTCATCATTCTGACAAGTTTGGTGAAAATAAGTAAGATATTTCTCACTGTGTAAACAGGAACATTTCAAGTTTTGAAATTGACCTAGGTCACCCCAAATCTAATAAGTGAATTGTCTTGTTATACATGATAGTTGTACAAGGTTCTATCCAAAAAGAATGTTGAGTAGACAGTTGACCTCTCAACATAAAATTCATATGACACAAAATCTAATGTAATTTCTTGTAATGTAATGTATTATCATGGTGCCCAATTTGCTGAAGTTAATGTTAACAAGTAAAATATGCCAGGGATATTTTACATTGACATAACCCGATCTTTGATGTAGTCACTGTTACATAATCATCCTGTCCTATATTAATTTGTATATGTCTGGTGAAGTTTGGTAAAAGATATACATGTACACTGCAGCTCAAAGGAATTGGCATAGGGAAAGGGAGAGGGAAGAAAGGGAAGGAGCCTTTAGTTTTAAACCACGGTATATTTTGTCCAGTTCAGCATGAAACACGATGCTTTAGCCTAAAAAGCATCATGTTTCATGCTGAGCTGGACAAAATAAACAGCAGTTTAAAACTGCGGGTCCTTCCCTTTCTTCCCTTTCCCTTTCCCTACGCCAATTCCTTTGAGCTGTTGAGTACATGTAGAGTTATCATGTTAAGAGTGACATTTCAGAATTTGACGTTGTCTGATGACCTTCAACCTTTGTTGTATGTGGCCCCAAATCTTACCAGTAAGTTGGTCTGTTATAGTAACTCACTTGTGACTTTCATGATGTCCCCGCAAATCTTGCTGGACTGACTCCCCGTCTCTCCAAATCCTTGATTCATCTCTTTGTAGCGCCGTTCCTCTAAAGGCACATGAAACACCTGGAACATAAAAGAAAAGTATATTCACTAGTTATCAAGATAAATTGGAGACAGAAGTATTGATCGGTAGATCTTTGCCTTCTTCATGTTCAAAGGAATATTTTATGAAAACAATTGTGAATTCTGTGAAAAAAAATTGGGGCAACTTATTCAGAGTATGTCAAATTCTACAAATACGACATTTCCAAAAATAATGTAATGCAAGAAGCCCATACATATGTACCCACTGATAGATCTTTGCCTACCTAGGAAACAATGAAAACTACTTCTACATGTAGCATTTTGTTATTGATATGAATTATGAATTCAATAAAAAAAGTTAGATACTTTAATTTTTCCATATTATACCAAATACCGTAGGAGCACGCAAATATGTAGTGACTGGTAGTTCATTATGGTGTTTAAATGATCAATTTGATTGGGAAATGTGTCGTAAATCTCCAATCAACATCAACTGTGCCTACCTGAGTTACAATGGAAGACTTGACTGCCATCTTGGCATAGGACGGCCCGTGCCCACTGGGGCCGTGCTTTGGCCCCCGGCCTGTGGGGGCGCTCTCCATGGGCGGGAAGGCCTCGTCGTAGGTGGGAGGCTCGTACGCTTCCTCCTCCAGGCTGAAGCCATTGTTGGGGTTGGGAGGCTGCTGTTGCAGGGGTTGGCCGCCCCCGTTGGCATTGAAGCCGCCACCCACACCCACAGCACCGCCTGCAGCGCTAACACCACTGCCCCCGGCACCGCCGCCGAGCATAATTTGAGGATCCGTACTCATGGTCTAGGGTCGTGATCGAAGTCAGACAGCACCACTACAAAGTAATTGGATTCAATACGTGAATTTGTTAATTCAGAAGAGAAGGAAGAGTTGGGGTAGATCTAGAAATGTGAAAGAAAAAGTAGGAGAGAATATGAATGGAAGAGAAGAAAGAAGAAATAGAAGAAAAGAGCAAATACACTACAGCCAATAGGAATTGGCTTAGGGAAAGGGAAAGGGAAGAAAGGGAAGGAACCGCAGTTTTAAACCGGGGTATATTTCATTTTGTCGAGTTCAGCATGAAACACGATGCCTTAGCCTAAAAAGCATCATGTTTCATGCTGAACTGGACAAAATATACCGCGGTTTAAAACTGCGGGTCCTCCCCTTTATTCCCGTTCCCTTTCCCTATGCCAATTCCTTTGAACTGGATTGTATATATCTCTTTATCGGATCATAAACATCTCAGGACCTTTTTCTCAATGTGCAAGTAAAAACACATTTCAGAACTTACAATCGCGAAATACCAAAATTGTGTCTTGAAAAACATGTCAGAGGTAGACCGAACTTGATCTCGAAATCATGAATCTAATTCCAAATCATTTCCATTTTCATTTAACAATAAGCTACAACATAAATTATTTATCACATTGCTTAATATCTTCAGAAGTTCAGTTATCATTCATTCAGTCATTTCTCCTGATATTCTGCATTTTCACTGGTGGCCAGTCGCGACTACAATAAAATGCGAGTCTTATACTAGCATGGGCACGTTCAATAATGATTCATCTTCATTCATCATGTTCATTGATTCAAAATTGGAAGTCTTTGAGACAATGATTCCTCTTAAGGAATTGAATATTATTTAAGAAATGAATGTCACAAACATACAAAAGTCCTAAACATAGATCAGTCCTCAACATCTAATCAAGAAAACGTTCCCCAAAAAAGAACATATGAAGTTTTGACCGATTGCCAGTCGCTATTCGCGACGCCTGTCAACGTGTCACATTGGTCTCGTACTCAAGCACGCAATGCTCGCCCTCGCTTGCTGCGGTACGGTCCGCACTGCGATACCGCATATGAATGGCTATGTGCAGACTTCACTCCGAATCATTTCTCCTCTCTCAGAATGCAAATCTGGTGCATGAAAACTCCATCAAACAATAAAAACTTACACTGACGTGGTCACTGTTTACCGGGAAATCCGTCCTAGTGTTGATTTCTTCCTTTTAATCGCTCCACTTTAAGCTATTTTCAGTTTAAACTGAAAATATAGAAAAGTTTCTCCCCGTCTGTCTGATCGCTGTCGCAGCACGGAAAGGAACTGCCTACGTACGCAGCGGAAGTTACTACGCTGACCTTAAGTCGGATCTTCCGGGATATTTTGAGTTGAGATAGCTCATTGGTCAATAGTTGACACATGGCTGAATATGTACCAATCATACTCTGTCTTATATATTACGTATAACATTATTATCTGTGGTGGCCTTCATTACACCTGTCATCACGTACTTTTTTTATCATCTTATTTTACAATCTCTCATGTGAAAATATGTAAACAAAATCCACATATTTCGGACTTAAACAGTCAGTACCAAGTAGTATCAATATTTAGATCCCATGGCGGTGATCGAAGGAGCAGCATGAATAAAAAGAAAGTGCGTCACAAATTCAGATGTAGAAAAAGATAAACAAGCGAATGTAATCATTAGTATACATAAAATACACGTGCGTCTCCTTTTCTCCAAATTGAACAAGCAGGAACAAATCTAAACGACCTTTTGTTAGCTTCTTTTCCGTTTTCGTTTCGCGTCTTATATTTTCCTTTTCTAGTTCACTTTCTTAACCATTCTCTATTTTTTGTCCTCGTTGTGTTTTTATTTTAGTCACGTCTTCTGTTTCCTTCCCATTCTTATTTCTCTCTTTCACTTCTCACTTGCACCCCATCACATTAGGGCTACTTATCAAATACATTGCATCCTTTCTGCTTCTCCTTTTTATTTTTTCCTTTTTCAATATTTTTTTCCTATTATTTTGCTTCAAATCTCTCTCCTGATTATACTGGGTATTATTGGAGTGGGCATATGCTGCTCATGTTGATATGTTTGTTCCTCTGCCTCATTAAATTATTTCATTTTTTCTTCTTTCCCCTTTTTCTACCTTCTTCTCCACCCCTACCCCCACCCCCTCCCCTCTCTCTCTCTCTCTCTCTCTCTCTCTCTCTCTCTCTCTCTAACTCTCTCTCTCTTTCTCTCTCTCTCTCTCTCTCTCTCTCTCTCTCTCTCTTCCTCTCTCCGTCTCTCTCTCTCTCTCTCTCTCTCTCTCTCTCCCTCTCTCTCCCTCTCTCTTACTCTGTCTGCCCCGTCTATCTCTATCTCTATCTCTTTCTCTCTGTCTACACACATGTACCACCTCTTATTCTGTTTCCTTGTCATTCATTTTTTGTAATCACTTCTCACTTGCACCCCATCACATTAGGGCTACTTGTTAAATATATTCCATCCTTTCTGCTTCTCCTTTTTATTCTTTTCCTTTTCAATATTTTGTTCCTAATCTTTTGCTCCAAATCTCTCTCCTGATTATGCTGGTTGATATTGGAGTGGGCATATGCTTCTCATGTTGATATGTTTATTCCTCTGTCTCATTAAATTATTCCTTTTTTTATTATTTCCCCCTTTCTCTACCTTCTTTTTCACGCCCCCCCCCCCCCCCCCCCCCCCTCTAACTCAACTTATTTGTTCCTATGTCCTCCCTTTTGTTAGTTTTCACCAATATAAATACATATCATTTACATATGAACTATCATCACCAGAGACGCAGAGACAAACGTACATACAGGCACATAACTTCTCTTTCTCTCTTCCATTTGTATTATTATTCTCCATCTCTCTTATCTTCCCTCACCGTATGTTCATCAGTCTGTCATTCTCTCCCTTTCTCTCCCTCTCCCAATCCCTGTGTCTATCTCCCTTAGTGCTCCCTGCCTTCCCCTCTCCTCTGTTTCTATCCTGTCCTTCCTGATTTTCCCCCCTCTCTCTCTCTCTCTCTCTCTCTCTCTCTCTCTCTCTCTCCCTCACCCTTTCTTTCTCTCTCACTCCCCTTTCTCACACTCTATTTCTCTCTGCCTCCCCCTCTCCTCTGTTTCTATCCTGTCCTTTCTGTTCCCCCCCCCCCCCTCTCCCTCTCTCTCTCTCTCCCTCACCCTTTCTTTCTCTCTCACTTCCCTGTTTAATTCATTTCCTTATCCCCCCCCCCCCCCCCCATATCTCCTCCCCACTCTCTACCCCTCCCTCTCTCTCTCTCAGGTGCCAATCAATCTTTTAGATGATCTGGTATTTTCAAATACATGTAGGCAATATTGTTGTCAATATGCTGGAACGATAACAAAAAGCCAATTTACAACTGTCTACCCGACATACATGTACAACTCAATAAAAAGACATTGATTTTTTTTAAAAGATGCTCATTTCTTTTCACGAACGGAAGTACAATTATTTCACACAAACATAATACATCTCAACAATGCAGCATTGCTGCTTGAAGCACACAAACCAATCGTTCATAACATTAACAAGTCCACGCTCGTCTTTAAAAAAAAACACATTTCTAATTATAATAAAAAAGCAGTGGATGAGGGTACTTGGGTAGGACGGAATGCTAAAATATCTAGCTAAAGTAAGAACATTCTTCCCTATTTATGATTCTTGATCTGGAGACCTAAAGGCATATAGCACAATGATGGTATTTGTTAATACGAAAATGAATACAAACCAGAAATGTCATGCCTATCGCATCCCTGATAACTGACGTCAAACGAACTACCATACTTGGACGTACATTCTTCCTCATTTCAGATCCTTTACCGCATAAGCTGTTCACCATTTGAGCTTTTCACAATAACAACCTTCTTTTCTACAGAAGTAGGTCAATTAGAAATATCCTATAACCTATTGAAGAACACCTTCGCCCAATTAATCGGGTCGCATAACACAGGTCAGTGTAAGTTTCCCATTGTCTCACATTCCTGTTTTGCACTTGATCAGTCACCCTATCGCCAAGGCAACCTTAGAATTGAGATCATCATCAACTGCAACTGAGTAAAAATGTATATTCCAATGTTTTCCTAGTCTTTGTGATGGTTGGTTGGCCTAGAAGCTTCAATTCATTGACTCTGTAGGTTATACATTTTTTTTGTAGAACGCATTGTACCCAGGCCCCAATGTCTATTCAAGCTGTTGACTCCAGAGCTTATCTCATTCCCATTGACAAAGCAAAGGTACCAACTGGTTCCTGTAAGCGAAAGGTTAACATATGATCATACTCAATCTGTTATACATCCTCTATCCATATAATATCATTCCTAACGTAGAAAAATGTAGTAAAGCAGAAATAAGCATGGAGTATGCTTTATACGACATCATACTCAGTTTGGTACATCTGTGATATAACCACAACTAATACTTCCTTCCAGCATATATATGTACATGTAACAGAGGTACAACCTTACAAAAAGGAATGGGCGTTATATGAAGTACAACATATATTATGATTTGGGACGTACCCTTAAAGATCCATAAGTATAAATTTTGATAATAAATATTATGGTGATAAGATCAAACAATAAATATCTAACCTCAGTATACATCACATACTCCATAAATGTCAGTGTTGCGATATGTCATTCCATGGATTATTTTCATCATGCATCATACTATCACATTTACACTTCACTTGGTAAATAACTTCTTTATTGAATGGAATATATATAGCAGAAATTGGAATCTGTACTAACTTTCTATACCATTATTGATTTATACTTTTCTAACTGACATTGGGTTAAACTCCACTAAACATACAAATGTAGAGCCACGTTCACCATAAGTGCAGAGAAACACATCAACATGAATTTAATGAATGGGACTTTAAGGCAACATAGTGGTATATCTTTGGATTTTGCACAAGATATTTTCATTACGTACTAAACCGACTAAGCGTAAGACAATGGACCTGTGCGTTATCTACTACAATAAATATTTGACTATTGCAGCTCACCCTTACAGCTATGTACAAAAGGTTGTTGGTGCATAGCTTGTACCAACCTAGCCCTGAACCTTACACTTTAAGGAGAGATAGTGGGATAAAGATAACAGAATAGATTTATTACTATCATGATAGGACGGTGGACAGAATATTGGACGAAGGAGAGGGGAATGGAAGAATGGGTTAATCAGAAGTATGTTAATAAATAAACAGGGAAAGAAAAAAGGGGGAAATAAGAAGGAAAAGGGACAGGGGGATGTAAGATAAGGAAGATGGTAAAACAAAAGTAGGAAAAATGAAAGTTTAGTAGGGGGAAGGAGAAAAAGACAAGATGGGAGGAACACATAACATTCGAACGATAACAAGAAAAAAAAAGTAAACATGGAGACAAATGAGGAGGATGAAGGATAAGTATAGGGGAAAGGAGGAAAGGCAAATATAATGAGAAATCATAAAGAAATTCACAAAGCAGATACTACAAAACCGAACACAAGGAAAGAAAGAAGAGATTATAAAAGAAAAAGAGACATGACAACACACATGAAACAAGAGAGGAAGGCAATAAATAAAAAATAAGAAATCAATCAATCAAGAAAATATTACGATATGAAATATAAAAATAAACAAACATCTGGAACAAAAATCACAAATTGCTAGGACGATACAAGCAACAATAACAGCATCTACATGAAGCAAGTACATGTAAGGATTAAGTAACGTTTGTAAACGTTAATTAAGAGGTATTCATCTAAATTGTAATGATGTTTGAATAACAGAAGTACAAAATACATTGAGAAACAACAGTATCCATATGGCACTCAGCTAATGATAACAAGCTGGTTAGGGTAATCTCATACTCATAATCAACATATAGAGTAAACACATTTACAATAATATCAAACAACTTCATTACAATGCGAAATATGTTCATTATAGGTGACAACAACTATGATTTCTACAAACGATCACAGCTATGTCATCATCTGTTCTTAAATAATTGCATGGTCAAGATTTGGATTACACTTGAAAAGACGAAGCTACAAATAACTTTTTAATTCTTCATTGTTCTGCATAACTAAATATCCAAAGTTGTTCTAAGAAGAGTTGTTAAGGCCAGGGTGAACAGATGTTTGAAGAAAATGTATAAATACAATTGTATACAAGTGCACCTGGCAATTTCATTAAAAAAAAACAATACTTGCACTGTACAAAGTACATGTATAGAGTACCGAAGCATTATGTCAAATGAGCATGTTGTCTAGACAACTGGTTCTAAACTATGTGGGTAGAGCAAACGTCAGTGATCACAACAGTGACCCTCATTGGGAGTGCATGGCACTAGCCCTTTATACAATGTTTGACCAGTGAAACTTTCACTTGAGCGATGTTCTTTAGAACCAGAAACCTGCACAACAATGGCCATGACGACACCACTTCGGTACTCTCTGTAGAGCAACTACATGAAAATAAACATTATACATATTGAATGTTTAAGCAACTGCAGGTTTCAGTAAGAATCATACATACTGTTGGTAAGAAAAAGCAAATTCTTCACAGAAGATTTAAAAGAGAATGCAAACCTGAAAAAAAAAAATTTAATGAAAGCAATAAAATCAGAGAAATGCGTCGTCAAAAATTTCAGAAAAATCATACAAATAGTAATTGACTTTCTGAAAAAATCAGGAGCCCAAAAAGCCTATTTCATCAAAACCAGTTCAGAATTTTCCCATACAGCATCCCACTAGAAAGTTTGTGTTTTTACTTGCTATCACCAAACCAGCAAACCACCCAGAAATAGGGTTTTCGCCAATTAGCTTGATTAACCTCTGGAGAATGTTCTGACGTTCTTTCAATTTTCCATTTAAAAAAAAAAATTGAATAATTTTTGTTTACAGGTTTGTATTCTCCTTTAATACTCTCAGTCCCATAGGCAGACAATTGTGTTACAACTGACAAGGGATAACCAGAGGTCAGTACTGCGAGTGTTAATTCTAGTGCGACGAGCCTGCACTGCTGTCTATGAGATTTGTATGTATTACTCTTGCACTACTGACAAATTCACATAGCTGCACTTGAAGTCTACAATAATAAAGATTGTATATAACACTTTGAGCAAAGTTGACTCATCACACATTACAGGTAATGTTTGTATTGCTATCCCAGTATCGGTATATATTTCGAGCCACTTTTGCATCATGTGCAATAACTCTACTTCACTGGGTGTATTACAACGATCCCACATTCAAAATGACATTAGTGAGATATCGTGACACTAATTGCATTCTTCACAACTCAAACATCTTGCACTGAAACATAAACAATTATTATAACAGAAGAACTCATAGGAGCACATACAACATTAGATCCTAACCTCAATTTGTGGTAGGGTCCTTGATAAAGACATCTTTCTTCAGTTATAGAAGTTAGACCAGAGCGCTCATGTCTACACAGATTTCAAATCAGTCATGTGAAGCAGCAGAGCTTTTCAAGTACCTCATAACGAGAGGCATGCATGAACTTCTCTGTACATTAAAAGTCATAACAAATAACCATACTTTTTATAGATGGTTACACTGGACGAAAACGAAATAAGATACATTAGTGGTATACGTACATGGCATGGCAAACCATTTTTTCGCTGATGACAAAAAGAGGGAAAATAAAAAAGGGAAAATATGAAGGCCATCACAGACACAAGATTTTGCCATGATTCTGCAGTTGTAAGGGCCTGCAGCACTAGCACAAATCCCATGACCGTATTCTGTGATTTAGCCAGGCACAGAGTCGTGAGATTGATCAGATCATGTCATCTGCAGTGGCCTTGAAACCAAGACAAAGTGAAATCAAAGCCATGACATTACTTCTGTTAACACAACCCCCCATATCACCCTGCCTGAGTGTACATGAGCAGTACTGAGCAAGGAAAGTTCACTTGAAATAAATAACTTTAAAGAGGATAATCAACTAACAGTAATTGACCTATTCACTTCTTCACTTCAGTGTTTCTTGAATGGTCGCTATACATGTTTTGATGTAAAAATGCTGGGCACACAGTGAAGCAAAGCCCTGCACAAAAAACCATACAGAGGTTTATACAAAAATGGTAATCAAAGTATTGTGACTGTACAAAATCAACAAATTAAAAACAGACATAGGACATACAAGCCCTTCACTGTTGTGTATTTGATACATTTGGCACTTCATATACAATTCACGTAATTGGTCTTCATAGTGACTTGGAATAAACTGAAGTTAGCAAAAACAATCCACTCACCAAAATAAGGTCTGATGCAGAGCTTGCCTTTGGTTATAGACACACATTATGTGAAAATACAGATAAGACAAACAGATACCGGTATATCAAAAACAATCAATGTTGTGCAAGATAGTACATCTCATATACTTGAGAAGAAACGGTACTTGTGCGATTAATCCTTAGATGTATCTTGATAGTTCAGTGATTTAAATATCAAGGTTAAGTACATGTAGAAGATTCCACCTGGTCATAATCTTTGCGAGCTTACATTATTTTTCTTCATTCCAGCATTCCATACAGTAAATTAAGCAGACTCATCATTCCTTCAATAAGCCCTCCCAGAGTCCCAGTACTGAGCAAGGAAAAGCTCATCAACTAGTTACACATGTCATGTACCAGTGGCATTGGAAGGTTTAACAGAACATTATGATTTCACTTTCAAGATCATAACCTCCCACTGTCATATCAAGACTCAATAACGAGGTGTTGTCATGGATATGCACTTCATTCATATGGCATGAAGATCAAGTTAGATCTTATCACTATGTACCTCTGATCAAAATAAACCTCATACCAATCATGGTGTATGTATTGCCAGTATATCATCGTAAATTGCTTTTCAATTGCTTGTTGACTGATTTATTGATTTTTTTTTTTCATTCTAATCAATGCCTTTCATGATCATCAGCATCTAACATCATATATTGAGAGCATTTACTTTCCCTGCATGCTATAACGGTGTCTTTCCAATGGCACTGCTTTCTGCACAATTCTTTCCAAACTCAAAACTGAAATGTTCAAGGTTTGGTTTAAATACTGCCATCACACATGTACCACTAGAGGTTCATCAACAATAAAACTGTGAAACGAGCATAACAGGTATAGTCCTTGGAAATACGTACAAATACATAAATAGCATAATGATGATATACCAAGAGAGCTTCATACACTTTCAATATACATGTAGCATGCTACATTCTTGAATTTGTTCTTTGTTACAACAGCATACTAACACAAGGTCCTGGTTCTTGTTTCTGAGGGGCTGTTGTGGATATCAAGTACACTTGGTTCCTATAGCAACATGTTCACATATCACAGAGTTGTTAATTTTGCAAGGCTTGATTAGCCAAGGTTCTAGACTGCCTGTTTTTTTTCTTTCTTCTATATGTTGCAATAACAACTGAGTCTGGACCCGAGACTAGTGGTCATTCTCTTTGCCTCCCTCTTTGACAGAAGAGGGAAGAGAGAAGGGCCCTTAGTCTAAGTATTCAGACTTAGTTGTGATTACAGCAGCCCTAGAAAAAGAAACAGACCACACTCCGCAGCCTTGGACCTAGGCTAGGCTTGAGACACATGATTAGTTCTTTCAGCAAAATCCCCATTCAGATATTCATCTGACATAAATACTTCACCACTTGCCCCATACTGTTGCACAAGTCATGCATACATACAAATAAGAATCATACCGTTTATATTTCACTTTGCTCTGACGGACTCTTCATTAACCTTTCTTGTGCCAGACAAAATGGCAATCTATGGAGTTTGCGTGTATTACTTGTGAATAAATAAATCAATATGTGCTACACAAATAGTTGAAAATTTTCACATAATTCCCCCACAACAATTACATAATACAATCTGCACATGGACAGCTTCCAAGCATCACACATTCCCCACTGAAAAGACATCAACTGAAAATATGTTTCCCGCAGTCATATAAATACTGCATCCAAGTTTTTCAATCAGACACCTTCCCGTAGCCACATTTTTAAGTCCACTTGAAACATCCAGGATCCTTTTCTATAAAGAAGACCATGGCAAATACAAAACCCCATTTTTTTTTCCAAATGGCACAACTATCTTTGAACATAAATGCATTACAAAAACACTGAGCTGTACTTTCCACACGTTCTTGTAATAAGAGTAATTACTTCAACATGAATAATTCTGATACATACGCCATATCCCTACTTCAGAATAGATCTGTACATTAAATAAAAGCAACAAATGCACAGATTGCATTTTACTATTTACCAACAACACTGTCATGAAGCACAACTTTCCACAACACTTTTACATATTTTTGATGGCACGTTCGACATATTTCGGACTGAATCTGTACACTTGATACAGATTTGTGAATAAATAACGACAGAAATAGATACATGAAGCTACAACTTCTTTCTTCAGAACCACAAGACAAGCACAAACAACACCACATGTCCTGCAAGATTCATCACGTTAATAAATCAAGGTCTGGAACTGGCTGGTCCTCCACACAGCTATGGTAGCACAATTGGATTTGGGCTGAGGGGGGGGGGGGGGGGTATTCTGAAATTTCACCAGATGTTTACCAAGAAAAAATATATATCCATGAAGACAAAATGTCTATAAAATATGTAATCTTTGGTATTCCAAAACACTTAAGAAAATTTTAACCAATATTAATGAGCGCATGATCTCCGCGCCTTCCCCTAAGCAGCCAGTCATGAAGTTCCTGTCTCTTGCACACATAAGCTCCATCAAGCTGATGGCATGAAGTCCTGACACTGACAATGACAGTGTGTATCAAGGCCCATCAGTGCGGCTTGGAGTATTTGGTGCAAAAGTATTTTTGCACATGATGCAATGAAAAAGTGTGCATGTGGAGATATAATTGCCCTGGAACAGGTTGAGATTACAGAGTTAGCTCATTTGCATTAAACATTGTCATCTAGCTTGGCTTTTTAGAATACCAAAATATTTTTTTTGCTATCTCCCCAAGCTCCAATGACATTTTTCCTCTGCTTGTTTTCGGAATACCACCCTTGCTATGCTGAGCTGAATGAATGACCCCCATTCATACAGCACGTCAGGCAGCTGCCACAATGCCGGTAGCTGAATTTTGGGGGTTTCGTAAAATAATAATTTTGAAGGTCTTGATGTACGCGACAGCAATGCATCAGCTGCAGCTCGACCATGTGACTAAACAATGGCTTGATGATTCAGTCTATCCATGAGAGATCTGCCACAAGTTCATGTGAGATGATTTTTCAAGTACACTGTAGATAATACTCCACATCCAAGATTATCAGTGATGTTACGAGTGCAGTTTAACCAAAAATATTGCAAGTAAAAACATATTTGTAATCTTTCTCACAGTAATACTGTAACTGTCGTTCTAGCACGCTATTGCAAGTTCATGTAATGAACGTTTAAAGACGCTTTCAGACTGACGTTTCCACAACATTCCTGGCAGAACCACAAGACGATACGCTAGTCAACTACATTACTGTGCTATGAGAAGGTTGATATAATCTCTCTCTCTCTCAGTAACATACAGCTGTTCACAGCTGTTTTGTACTAATATTGCAATATATTCCAACAACAAAAATTATCATAGAGATGATATGTTCCCTTCCTATGGTAACTGTTGGGTTATCAATATGACACACTTTCATTTGTTTTGTAAAACCATCTTGAAAAAACCTCTGCCATTGACAATGATTGCTGTTACATAACATCGCTGTGCGTCGCTGTGACGACATAACCTTTTACCAGAGTTAAAGAACATTTTCACTACATCTCTGATAATGATGACACTGGAGCTAAAGCTCTTGCTGAACAACACTGCTGTTGGCTAGATGTAGATGACACATTTCAATCAGAGTGGAACAGCATTTTCGAAATGTGTGTGAAATTTACGTTTTTCTATGACATTGTTAACAGTTCATCAAGACAACATAATACTTCAAGTACCCTCAACCTCAAAAATTTGCTGTCTTTCTCTCTCAATAGCTGCTGTTCCACAACATTACCATGTGAGGCTCTAGATAGCACAATGTCTGCTTAAGAAATGATGACACTTCTTCTCATAGTGGACATGCCAGAGACAGTAGTCCAGCGGCGGGTCTTGGAGTCATAACGCTCCGCGCTGTTCAGGCCACGATGATGACACTATAGCTGCTGTTCAACAACATTACTATACCAGGCTCTAGATGACACATGTCCATCACTTCTTCTCTTGGTGGACATTCCAGAGATGGTGGTCTTGAGGTCGTTGCACTCGGCGTTGTTCAAGCAATGACACTATAGCTGCTGTTCCACAACATTACTATGCGAGGCTCTCGATGACACAATGTCCGCTACAGTAATGCCAACACTACTCCTCCTAGTAGACATGCCGGAGATAGTCGTCCAGCGATGGGTCTTGGGGTCATAGCGCTCGGCGCTGTTCAGGCTACTGCTGCCGTCGTTCCCTCCCACAACATACAGCTGGCCGTCCAGGGCTACTGCATCATGGGTACTCCTAAGGAGAAGAGGAAGAAATGGACGAGACTTGATTTAATTCACATATTATGAAGGTGCCGTCAGTAATAGGATGACAACATGAAAGAATACATGTAGAATCAAAATCAAAATGTTGTTTCTTGTTTTTGAAATGGTGTCATTTTTATACATGCCTGTCTAAGCTTTTTTAATGCCTCCACCATTTAGTAAGTTTTAAGGTATGTTAGTTCACATGTTGCATTTTTTTTTAATGGAAATAGAGTGAAAAAAAAATATACAACTTAAGAAAGTGTGTAATGAAGATAGCCACAAGGTTAGAAAGATCCTAAATCCTATGTAAACCTTCAAAATGTTCTCGCTCACACTCAATACGAATGTAGACTTAAGAAAAACACAATTTTATTGACATATGAGCAAAATTTCAGTATTTGAACTGATCTTCTTCAGACAAATACACAAAAAAAAGATAACAAGGGGGCCTGTTAGAGGAGCTGTCATATATGGGTACCCCCTCTAGGGAAAACAATCAATATTTGCCTACCTCCTAACAGACATAGAGGGCAGTGGTTCCCAGAGGTTAATCTCCGGGTTGAAGCTCTCCGCGCTGCTGAGGCACATGGCTCCGTCGCTCCCCCCGACGACAAACAGCTGTCCCCCTAAGATGGCCACGCCCATACTGACACGCCTATTGATCATGTTGGGTATGGAGGTCCAGAGATTGGTGCGGGGGTCATACTTCTCCACGCTGGACAGGTGCGATGACCCGTCGTACCCTCCAACCACGTACAGGCACCCACCTTTGGGAGAAACACGGAAAAGCATAATGATAACGAATATAATGCTTTCTATTTCAGACAGCTGTGAGTTTGATTGGACTGCTCACTGGCCTCGATCCCTAGTAACAGGCAATGTGAGATGATGTTCTCAATTATGTTACGGGACATTTCTTTGTTAAAAGCTTTTGCTTACTTATGTACCATCCTCTGCGAATTTATCATGTTAAAAGATATTTACTTGGAATGCATATTTGGGCTTCATTTGAAATGCATATTTGTAATTATATTTTGTGTGGAGAAGAAATAAAACTGGAGGGCTCATGCTATTTTTCTATTGATTACTTCTAAGTGGAGAGTCAAACATAACTGCATTTTTTTTAAAACCTGGTAGTAGACAGATTAACAAAGAGCTAACATCATCTCACCCAGTGTAGCCACTTTAACATATCTCCTCCTGGTAGACATGGCTGGAATCGAGGTCCAAGAGTTTGTCAGGGGGTCGTAACGCTCGGCGCTGTTCAGGCAAGATGCGCCGTCGTAACCCCCAACTGCGTAGATGAGTCCGTTGAGGACGGCCACACCTAGAGAGCTGCGTTTGGTGCCCAGCGGAGCCACCTCAAACCAGGCATGGGTCTGGGTGTTGAAGCACTCCACGGAGGATAGATCGTGGGACCCATCATATCTGCATAGTGAACATTTAGGGAAAACACATTATACTCAAAGATACAGGTGCTTAAAGGGAACATACTGTGCTGGGAAGACAAAAAGCCTTCAAAAAGGTGATCATGAACAATCTTCTTACATGTACCAATGGTCTTAAATTCATGTATTGTCCATTTTAGAAACTTGCTGAGAGTTATTTGCCCTCAATTGATCCACATTTGGAGAAATCTGCGATTATATCATAAATCCTCATGATGTTCCGGCTGAACATTTTGAGGATTTGTGATTTAATCACTAATTACTCCAAATGTGGATCATTTGAGGACAAATAACTCTCAGCAAGTTTCTTAAATGGACAATACATGAATTTAAGACCATTGGTAAGAAGATTGCTCATGATCACCTTTTTGAAAAATTTTTGTCTTCCCAGTACAGTATATTCCCTTTAAGCTAGATGGTATGGATATGTGGCTAAGAGAGAGGCAACACACTGGCCTTAGAGGGATTTAAATTTTCTGGTCATAGAAAGAAGGCTTAATGGGAGACCCAGACAAACGTGGAGGGAAACCATAGATGAAGATGCCAAAACATCTGATATTGTCCACATGGATCCCACAGACAGGAAAGAATAGGGAGCAGCAAGTGAGGATATTAAATGTCCTATTTTATCATTTAATACTTTGCTCATCTAAACTTCACAAAAAGTGACAGGTATCAACTCTGTTTCTTTAATTCAATACTTTGATCATCTAAGCTTCACATAAATTGATAGGTATCAACTCTGTTTGTGCAATTTCATACTTTGCTCATCTGAACTTCACATAAATTGACAGCTATCAACTCTGGTTTGTGCAATCTAATACTTTGTTCATCTGAACTTCACATAAATTGACAAGTATCAACTCTGTTTGTGCAATGGAGTCAATTTTCACGATTAATACACACAATTCCCATTGACCAGCAGTAAATCTGGCACACAATGGGTTAAGCCCTTATAGGTGCCGACTCACCCTCCTATTGCGTAGATCATCTTCCCGATGGCCGCTGCCCCAAGCCTTGCCCGCCGGACATTCATGGTGGGCATCGGTCTCCAGGTGTTCAGCATGGGGTCGTAGCACTCACATTCATTGTGGATTGCAAACAGGCTGCCCCCTCCTACCAACAGAAATAAAGAAGGCATGTCATCATTCAATGGAAAATTATGCGGCATAGTACTGAAAGCGCATAGCCGAACTTTCTAAATAGTCATCAATCTCTATTAGGTAAATAATGGGCACGTCTTCTGCTTCTCATCCTTCTTCTTGTTCCTTTCTTCCATTATATTTTCCCTTTTTTCTGCTTCTTCTTGTTCTTTCTTTTCTCTTTCTTCTGGTCCAAATTCGTTCTTCTCCTCTTCAAAAACAGAATCGTTATCATGATCATTATGATAGCCTAATAAATGCAAAATGCATTCACCCACGCAAAGAGGACAGGTACTTGATATGAGTGTTGTGCTCTGTGACTGCAATTTTTTTTTATCTCTTTCCTGCTCCATCCCTCCTTTTTTCTTCTCTTTTACCAACTGAAAATGAATCATTTGATACATATGACTCTGGTACCACATTACACCTTACATTCCACATAGGAGCAAAGTTGCAAATGCATTACGAAAATGTCTGTTTGCAGACCCCCACTCACCGACGGCGAAGAGGACGGGTACTTGGGATGGGTTCTGCCTGAGTCTAGTGCGGGGCGACTGGAGGGTTGCTCTCTGCTCAGGCAGCAGGTGGTATTTCATGGCCTCTATCAACAGGTCTTTGCAACCGTTGCACCGCTGCACTAACGGGTGAGCCTCCACCTGCGATACCAGGAAGTCACGGTTGAGGAGCGGTAGCCTCACGTGACGAAGAAGCTGTGAAGAAATGAACGAAAACATCAAGTCGTAATTCATCCAGCACCAAGCACTGACAGCCGCATACCATTATTAACTCAGTGACTTGCCTATGGGACTGAGTGGGTTAGGTACATGAATTCATATAGATTCAAAAATTTAGGTCAGGAGCTGAGAGAAAGTCTCAATCCTTTCAGTAAAGGACGATGGAGGTGCAATGCCAATTACAAAACAGTTTATTTCCTATGGGACTAAGAATATTAAGTGCATTATCAACAAACATTCACAAAAATATCTTATTTCTGGAGGAGATGGGAGCTTCATTTCAGATGGTTGCTTTAAAGTCTTTAACCTACTGACAACTTCTTTCCTCTCCTTCTACCTACACTGGATCCACAGTATCACAAAGTTGAACAACCTCTCCTCCTCCCCACCCCCTCCCACCCTCCCTCCTCACTTAACTGGATCCATGGCATCACAGAGTTGAATAAGGCCTCCTTACACTCCCCCCCCCCTCTATCACCCCCCCCCCCCCCCCCCCCTCCTCGTAGCCATTTAATTCTTACCCTGCTGACAGCTTCTTTCCTCTCCTCCTCACTGAACTGAATCCACAGCATCACAGATTTGAACACCTCTTCCTCCTCCTCCTCCTCCTCCTCCTCCTCCTCCTCCTCCTCCTCCTCCTCCTCTCCCTCCCTCCCCCCCCCCTCCCTCCCCCTCCCTCCCTCCCCTCCCTCCCTCCCCCTCCCTCCGTCCCCCTCCCTCCCTTCTCCTTGATACTTACCCTACTGACAGCTTCTTTCCTCTCCTCCTCACTGAACTGAATCCACAGCATCACTGAGTTGAACACCTCCTCCTCTGATGTCACATTGAGCTGCTCACTCAGCACCATCTGCTCCACCTGGTATGCAAATCATAGGCATATCATAGAAATGATTATGCAATTGAAGTATGTGGATATGTAAATAAGGTTCATACTTATGTCTAAAATGAAAGCAAGGGTTGTGGATATTCAATTTCTATTATTTATTTTCCACATATAACATAAATATAAATAAACATTTCACATAAATATTGTGGGCATAATTAGCATTAGGATGGAATATAAGTAAGCACAAGCTTGAAAATGATATGTGAATAATGAGCTTTGCAAATACAAAAATTAACTTTGTGCATATGTACATTAAGTATGCAAATTAGATGCATTGATAATCAAAAACAAAAGCACAACAAACCTCATGTTCTGGCAGCTGGAGAAACTCTTCTGTGTTAACGACCAGACAGAAGTTATTGAGGGCGTACTGTCGCGAGGACTGCTCCAGATCATAGCAGCCGTGGGCGTCTGCGAAGCGTCGGATACCCAGGCAGTTTGTGGGGTCTAGCTGGCGTACAAGGAATTTACAACAAGCGTCCCGCACGCTCTCCATCTGTAACAGACTGGCAGCCGGCAATAAGGCCTATAGATATGGAGAACAAGGAGGGGGAGGATACTTATCGGTGTTAGACAGTGGAAAAACTTTCAAATCACTTTACTTTTCAAGCCTGACATGGAAATAAATGGTAGTAATCATTGTATGGGCTGTATGTATTTCTGTTGTCTTTTACATTGTAAATTGTCACAATTTATCCATTTGGCTATGAAGATGATGCACCTTCAATTGAATTGAATTAAAATCACTGTACCAGTATGTGCATTTTACTCTATGGCAAAAACAAATTTTAAAAGTGAATCCCTGGCTATGAACTCAAACCTTTTTTATATTTTGTGGGCTTAATTGCTTTGAGCCCTGGTTTATATTTTCAACTAGTACCAGCACAATCTGAAGCAGCACAACACAAGCTGCGATAAATAACTAAAATGACTAAGAAAATAATTTGAAGATATTTTCAACTAATAGCTAGTTTGTTGAGAAGTTGTCAACCCTATTCCTACTTCTTACCTGAACGTTCCTCTCGCCGATCATGATTTCTGCTGTATATGCAAATGAGACCAGCTGCTCAACTGCTTCCGGGTCAATCTCGTGGAGTGTGACCTCTGACCTGTGGGACTCCGACATGTCACCTGGAGCGGGGTCAAATATGAGAAGGTAAAGTGAACATCATGTATTTGTATGTACATGCAAGATAGTAAATATGCTAACTATAGGAAGTTTGCACATAAGAATGGTGGAAGAGTATGCCGCCACGAAGGGCAGATTTGTAATAGTGTTCAGCCGGGCATTAGCACTAGCCTAAGTTCTACGCTTTGGGCTGCTGCTTGTTTTGTAACTGCTATCATATGCATAAAAAAGTCTGGACACACACACAAGCACTCCTATCTCCATCTCTCTTCTGCCAGAATGGTAATGCTTGCAAGTTTGGGCCCTGATTGTAATGTACACTCCAGCTCAAGGGAATTGGCATAGGGAAAAGGAAAGGGAAGAAAGGGAAGGAGCCCCAGTTTTAAACCGCGGTATATTTTGTCCAGTTCAGCATGAAACATGATGTTTTTTAGGCTAAACCATCGTGTTTCATGCTGAACTGGACAAAATATACCGCGGTTTACAACTGCGGCTCCTTCCCTTTCTTCCCTTTCCCTTTCCCTATGCCAATTCCTTTGAGCTGTAGTGTAGTAACCATAAAGCGATTCATACATGCCCTTTAAATGTTGGAAAATAAATAGATGTGTAACACACTTTCTTCCAAAGTGTGTTTGCTTACTGGTGAACATGGCGTGAAAGTATGCACTGCACGACGCTAGGACCAGCCTGTGCGCGTGGATTTCGTGCTCCGCAACCTTCAGCAGTATATCGCACAGCGCCCCCTGTTGCCGCATCTTGTCCATGGCTAGGAAGGCGTCATTGGTATGGCGCTGCTCGTGGTGGATGATGTAGACTCCAGAGGGGGTCGCGGACGGTCCCCCACCCCCACCGGTAGGGCTGAGGCATTGGTGGTGGGTGGGGCTTAGAGGGGAGGCAGCGGCCCCGCCCCCTGCCCCTCCCAGTATGGTGCTGGGGCGTTGGCCACCGGTGGCGGCGGCAGGGGTGGTGGAGGAGGAGGAGGAGGAGGAGGAGGAGGATGAACCCCCGCAGGCTAACCCACCCCCACCCCGGGGAGAGCCAGACGTGTTGACATGCAGCGGCCCCAACTCCATGGTGCGATTTCTGGAGAACAGGAAATGAAATGCACAATTCAACAATCAATATCAACAGAGCTTTAATCCTTTGTGTGCCAGACATGATGCGTACATGTACATCAAGGTGAGCTGTGTGTCTCACTTGTACAACAGAGCATCAATGGCACAATGAGGGGCAATAACAGGAAGTGGACATGTTCAAGTACATGTACATGTACATGTACATGTACATTGTGGAAGAAAAAATATTCTAGTTCTCTCTCTTTCTGTTTGTCACCCCATCTCTGTCTGTCTCTCTCTCTACCTACTCTACCTACATGTACATATACTGTATCTCTCCCTCTCTCTCTCTCTCTCTCTCTCTCTCTCTGTCTAACATGTACTCACTGTCATGTTTTCTTTTATTCTCTCATTCTATTTTTTTTTTCTCTCTCTCCCTGTCTCTCTTGTGCTCTCTCTTGTCACTTTCTCGTTATCTCTGACTCTCTCTTGCTCTCTTTTTCACTTTCCTCTTCCGCCCTTTCTCCTATTTCGGCCCTGAAATCATGACGCACAACCACAGATCATTCACCATATCAATGATAAGCCCAAGGTAGATTAATGTACATTACTACAAGACAAGCACTGTACTTTGACATCAAGCTGAGACAGCACAATATAAATGAGCATCTTTACCTGAATCTCCTGTAAGCTGACATCTTCACTAGTTTTAAAGTTTCTCCACTGTTTTCACAAAGAGTTCCAAGGAGTCATCAAAGTGATTAGTAGATCTTCTTCACCAACATGCTGAACCAAGTTTTTAAAAAAGGTGCTCTAATGAACAAACTTGACAACTGGCTGTTGAATTTCTTGGCCGCCTCACTCTGTACAGAACTGAGAACTATGTAATTCTTGCATCCATGTCTTGTCTGCCAAGAAAAAAACATTCACATCCCAACAGCTTGAAGGAGAATGGCATCTTACGTTCTTTAGTATGATTCATGTACATGTAACTGGATTCCTCACACTGGATAAATAAAACTCTTGCTAGGTAGCAACAGAAGCAGCTGAGCTCTTAAACCTATTTGAGAGATCGGATGAGAATCCTCTTCCTGATCGTAAAACCTAGCAACAGAGGAGAGCAATATCACACATCATGAAAATAGATCATGTTTTTTCTTCTGACAGCCAAGCCACCAGATGGTTGTGGTCACATTCTGTGAAGGCCATGCGACAATCGACAATCTCAACAGATTATCCCTGAATCTTTAATATCCTTAATCCGTCTTAAGTACACCGATATGGTGCGGCCAGTGAAGTGCCATCACAATAGCCATGGCGGAACAAGGAAATTAGGCGGCTCAACGAAGCATACACAGTAGACAGAAAACACTTTTATGAGTTCTTTACCTGCAATATTTCAGCAAGACAGTAAAAACTGTCTACAAATCATCCAAATCTATACATCTATAACATTCTACAGTATGTCAGAAACAGGCAGCCAACCGACCTCATACTGCCTAATTAAGATACGTGATCTGTCTCTTTGGCACAGACAGGCAATTATGATGCTCAACAGAGCATCTATAATTGAGTTCATTGTCCGTAGCATCTACCTCAAAAGTGGATTAATCTTGTCTCAAACTCTACTTCCTTGACTGAGGAGAAGATCCACTTTCATCTGAACATGTTTAAATAACACCTATAATCGACAATATGCAAAACCACGTAACATCCTGAACAATAACAAAAGAAGAAGCAGAACAGGAATGACATGTACATGTAGTGTATCATGAAACTCATCGTAAACTTGTTACCATGCAAGAACTGTCATTCAGGGAATATATCAAGAAAGAAGAAATCAATACTGACTTACACATTACCACTTACATGTAACCTGCAACATTGGCAAACTTCATGTTTACAGCAAGCTACATTATGAACATGTAGCTCCACAGCCCAGCTCCAGCTTCAGAATGGATGAAGAAGAAAGACACAAACAAGAATGACTCGACCAATTAAACCTGCAACTGAGCACTGTCCATACAACAAGGTACTGTACATGTACATGTGACTCCACAAGCCAGACGAGAGGAAGACGAATGGGGCAAACATATCTCATCCTACCACTTAAACAGTGCGGGAGATACATCTATCATCTTGTGACACCGAGAGTGATTGATGGGACTCAAGTCCAACTCTGCATTTTGGAGCAAATTAAATACGGCATTATGTACAGTGTGTATAGCTACTTGTAAGCAAGGATCAAACTGCCATTCACCAATAAAACATTGTAAAAATTCCACTCACATTGCATACCAAATTAAGGAATCACTCAAATTAAAAGACTTGTACCATTAAGCAAAGAAGCATGAAACGATTAATTATTCCAGCATGAGACAGCAACAAGTGATGATATTCAACTGCCATTCACCGATAAAACAACAAACAGAATATAAACATTCCTCTTGCATTGCATACCAAAGGAATCATCAAAATTGAATGACTTCACCAAACTATTGTGCAAAGAAGCGTGAAATAGTTCATTATTCCATTATGATACAGGAACGATTGAGCAACGATGTTCAACTACCATTTGCAAATAAAACAACAACACAGAGAACATTGTAAAAATTCCATTTGCATTGCATACCACAGGCATCACTCAAATCAAAAGACTTCTACAATTACATTGCAAAGAAGCATGAAATGGTTCATTATTCCAGCATAATCTGGAAGCAGGAAGACAAACTAAACAATCCTTGAATGAACCGATGACCTCACATTCACAAGAATCCTTCAGCACGTAGCAAAAACATCACAACATAATGTATCACCCGCAACTTGTTTTGAAAATAAAATCACCAGACAGTGAAACATTGTAACTGTACTTCACTCCAATGGATGATGGCTTTCAGAGCCTTGGTCCATTAAATGGCAGGAGTGTAAAAGTTGTCCTCTTCCTGTGGCTTGTTCCTGCACATTGTTGAATGATCACTAGTCACAACACACCTTGCATACTTGTTCATGGACATTGAGGAGATTGCTTTTGCAGATTGACCCAGCGATGTTCCAAAACAAAATGAGTCATGCTCATTCACAGATCTCTTATCAAACTCAAGTATAGGTCACCTGGACATACATGTACATGTACTGTGACCATGTACATGTATACATCGTACAGGTTAACACTCTCAGTGCCATACAGCGCATGTAATGTGTAATATGTCAATGGGATTTTCCTGGCTTGGCACTGAAAGATTTAAACTCCATGATATTCTCCTGTTGTTCTCCAACAATTCAAACATTCTCTGATCTTAATCAGCTATGTATACCTCTCTCACACCAGGGCCCCCATCTGATAAAGACTTGAGATTGATCTGAATTGATCGTTACATGAACAGGTGAACATCTCCTATCTCTAATGTACAGAGTTTGATTGATATCAAATCAAGTTTTGATCAAGCGCAATTCTTCTTAAAATGAGCCCAGAGCCAATAAACCTCCAAATGGCACGGTTGCAATTTGGTACCATTCGCACAAATCAGCATTTGGTCATGCACAGAGTGGGTTCAACCGCGTCTGAAGGAGGCCAATCAACTCATCATGAATTAGTTCACGCTGGTGTGATCTGCTGCCATCTTCCACTCATCAGGTTTAGTGCACACTTGCAAAAATCTGGACAGTACATTTTAGGTGAAAAGATTGCCATAGTTCTACATGTACCTATAGTTAACCAGTTTAGATTAAAAACTTCAAACAGGGTTGATTCTAAACTCATTCACACCAATATTGGAGATCAATATTAGCTGCCAATGTGAAAGGGGTCCTACATGTACAGTACATGTGATGCAGATCAACATTTTTCTGACCTGTCTGACACACAGATACCAATCTAGATTAGATGCTAATCACACTTGATTTCAGGACTCCAACCCAAGCAGACCTCATCTCGACATTAGCCTGTCTTCCAGGCTGTTGGGCAATTATTAAACCAAAATATTAAATATTGGAGTCTGTCTGCGTCCTGCGATAATCTAATCATTCTCAATTTCTTCTCCAGCTCTTGCGGGGACTGAGAAAAGAGGAGAATGACCCAGTGACTAGTCTTAGAATATCAGACTAAAATTTTCAGTTTGGATCAGAAATTGCCAACAGCCTGGAGGCCAGGCTATCTGGACCTCCCCATGCATGTGGAGGGGCAATCACCAGCATGACGTTATTACTAATCATTATGTTCATAGGGTGGAGCACCACACTGACATTGATCAGAAATGATGATAAAGACTTTGATGAGCTACATGTATGTATCCTCAAGATTTGGTGGGGGTATTTTTAGCTCAACTTGGAGAGGCAGGCTTCAAAATAATACATCATCCTCTGGGCACAAGAACATTTTTGGAACTAATCCATCCTAGACATACGTGTACCAACATGTATGGTACATGTACGTACATGAACTAGAAGTAATCTTCAAACCTGGGGTAATGAGAAAATTATTCTCATCATTTACTTTATGAGCAAAACTTATTTTTGATAGGGGCTCCTCAATATGGGTTGAGGCGGGGTTTCTTTTTTTTTTTTTTTTGTCTTGTGGGGGCCCGGGCCCTGGGCCACCAGTCTATGTCATTCCTGATGTCAGGATATGTTCAGGGGGGTGTTTCACCAACTTTCCGAACGACTGGTGATCCCTTCTTGTGCTAAATCAGATTCTCAATGAAAAAAGTGTGGTATCACATTTAGCACAAGAAGGGATCACCAGTCGCTCGTAAAGTCGTTCGTAACTTACGAACAGCTTGGTGAAACACCCCCCTGGTCTTTCCAGACATGCAATACAATGCAGCAATTTACATACTTCATGTAGCCCTAGCTCTTATGCATTGAAGAGTTTCATAGCAAGTTTACAAAGAACTTAGATGATACAAATCATACGTCAAAGAAGTGGATTTTGAAGGGTTTTATGGAAGACCTCCAGTGCTGATGATGAAAGGATGTGATGAAAAGGCTTGTTCCTTAATCAAAGTGTGTAAATTTGGAATGCCTGGATACAGGATTTATGTCATTTGCAAAGAAAGAAGGATTGGCTGCGATAATTGTATGCATTCATATCTTCACAAAGGCACATCCATGTATCAGAACCACAGGTGATGTTCAGCATGCTACATGTATATCGGCCCAGGTACATGCACAGTTTTCAGGGGTAATTGATTATGAAGGACCAGAGAAAAATTGCACCTGCTACAGAACTATACATAATAGCTTTATGGATCACTGAATTTAGGTGATGCTATAATGTGGGAAATGATTCAAACTTTAAAGCATGACAGAATGAAAATGCCAACGTAGCTACAGGTACGAATACATGTAGGTACATCTTTTTGTGTTTCAGCATTTGTTTATTTTTTGTCATCTTTCCACTTCTCTTTCTCTCAATGTCTCTCGTATTGTTCTCTCGTCTCTCTATCCCCCCCCCCTCTCTCTCTCTCTCTCTCTCTCTCTGTTTCCATCTCCCTCTCATTATTGGCACTGTGCCAAATAATGTACACCATGTGCTACATGTATACTGTAAAGAAAATGTTACACAGTATTGAATTTCAACTCTGTACAACTCACAATTAGTGTTACTATTTGCAATTACTATTAGTGCAAACCATCATATTGGTTTTCTATTTATTTTCTTTGCAATCACAATTCTCTCCAATAGAATGTAACGTACTTCAGTCTCTCCAACTGACTGTAATACAGGTATTGCTTAGAATGAACATTCAATTTTCATGGCATATGAGCTGTTGCATACATGTACACACAGCAATACTGTATAAGCTGTTATTTTCGCGTACATATATTTTCGCGAATGGCGGCTTCTGCCACATATTCGCGTGTTGTTAAATTCGCGTTCACGTACACTCATCCTGGCTGGCCTGGGCGGCCGGGTCGTGCTCATGCTTAGTAGTCAGTACGTACTACTAGTAGTACATGTGTGTGAGGCATGCGCTGTATGCTGCTGCATTTGTTCGCCATGCGTGTTAGTACTTAGTATAATCTCGTAATGTTGCAAGTTGATATGAGAATATTTTCGCGCGTTGTTAAATTCGCGTTTGCTCGTTCATTCGCGAAATTCGCGAAAATAAAACCCTCGCGAAAATAACAGCTTATACAGTACTGGTTTGCACGATGTACATGTTGTGAATTACAAAGTAGGTCCAGTACTGTATTAAATAATGAACTCTACATCTGGCCAGTGGGAAGGCATATGATCAGACACAGAGATACTGTAGAGTACATCTCTTGCAATGCACAGACTCAATATACTGTGCACACCGCACATGCCCACTACACAGCGCACTGAAATACTACACCATCACTGCTCATAGTGTACACAAAGGCATGTATTCCGAGCAGGTTTAACACAAGGAGTACTAAACCTAGACATATGGGATGCTAAATAAAACAATATGAAATATTTATTATCACTGATTCAATATCATTGATTTTGTCTTCAGAATTACTCTGGTATATACACTGTATATTGAGTTTATCCACATGATAATTACAGTGAATGATTGAAATCACACACTGTGATGAAAATCAATTATTTTGTGCTCCATGAAGTAAGTCTATGTTAAGTGTGCGGTCAAATTTAAAATTACCATTGTGAATATGTGCCAAAGTAACAGATTCAGAACCTAAACAATTTGGTATATTTACTTGGTTACTGTGTCATCACTCATTACCATAACAATGAGCATTGTCTGGGCTTCATTTCCTCCTCATACGTACCTGCTCTGTCACAATTTCTGCCAATTCATCACCTCATCACCAAAATCAACCTTTACATTGTGTAGACTGTACGTGTATTCTACTATACTTCAATTAATTGTGAGTGCAAATCCCTATAACCAAGTACTTGTTATTACACAATGTACATGTACAATGTATGAAAGTAAACATTTGTAAGCAAGACACCATAAACTGTATCCCTATTTCAAGTGTACCTACTGTTGTTCTCATTATTTCAGGATGTGAATGTTTCACAGCCATGTAACCGGTATACTGTATTCAAGTAATTGCTCATCAGCATGAATATTACTCTCAATTTCCATAAGACGGCACACTCATGATCAAGTTCAGCTCATAGATGTACATCTATGTTAATAAAAATTCAACCATGTACATAAAAACAATTGGTATAAAAATGCATTACTGGTACTGAGTGACAGAACCATCAGCACTATCATGTACCAGCACACAATGATAACACAGACAAGTAAAATTACAGTACACGGCGCCCATCTTACCTTCTTCTTTTCATGGACGTGCCTCAACAGCGGAGCTCCTATATCATCTGAACGACAATCCCATGAGCACCATCACAAAAGGCAGATGTCCCCCCTAAATCCAGCTCCTCGATCGCGCCAAAAAAAATGTCCCCTCCTCTGATCCTAAACACGAGGAGGAAAACAACAGAATGCACAAAGAGCGGTTATTTACAACACTGCATTCAGTCAACCCCACTGACTTGCAGGCACAAAGGACTCGTAATTGGCACACAACATCGCAGGGGAGGAGAGAGAATGACATTGGGGAGAGCACATAGTGTGTGAGAGAGAGAGAGACAGAGCAAGAGGAAAGAGAGAGAGCGTGTTTGGTGGAAGTGAGGGAGAGAAAGAGAGAGAGAGAGAGAGAGAGGGAGGGGGGAGAGAGAGAGAGAGAGAGAGAGAGAGAGGGGGGGAGAGAGACAGAGACAGAGACAGATAGAGACAGAGAGAGAAGAGAGGTGGAGAGAGAGAGAGACAGACAGAGACAGAGACAGAGAGAGAGAGACAGAGACAGAGACAGAGAGACAGAGAGACAGAGACAGAGACAAAGACAGAGAGAGAAGAGAGGTGGAGAGAGAGGCAGGAAAAGAGAGCCAGAGCATGAGAATAGAGAGAGAGAGCGGGTTTGTGGAAGGGAGCGAGAAGAAATAGAGAGGGAGAGAGAGGGGGAGAGAGAGAGAAAAAAAGAGAAAGAGGGTCTGGAGAACGAAAGAAGAAAGAGAGAAAAGAAGAAAGGGTCAAAAGAGAGTGGCAGAAAGCAAGGGGAGAGATGAGAGGGGAGAGGAGGGACTGAGGGAGACAGGGGGGAAGAGACAGGGGGGAAGAGACAGGGGGAGACAGGGGAAGAGAAGGGACAGGGGGGGAGAAGGGAGGGGAGGGGAGGTGAGTTAGATACAGATACAAATAGAGGGAGAGAGTGAGAGAAAAAGAGACAGAGAGAAAATAAAAGCAAGCACAAAACAAAGCAAGAGAGAGAGAGGAGAAAAGGAGAGAGAGAGAGAGAAATGAGTGAGCAAGACAAAGAGAGAGGGAAAGAAAGAGGAGAGCACGATCAGAGTCAATCATAAATAAATGAGGTCATTTCAGACGTGCTCTTGTTATTGTCTGGAAGAACAACAAACCCAGCTAAGATCGATAGCTCTGAGCAAACCCATCCAGCACTCTGCGGGGCGAGCGAGGTGTGCGTGTCAATGCTCTGGCTTTTACCAAAATATCTTGTTTTTATGAAAACAAAATCAGAGACACTGTGATTGAGTGCAGTTGCAAGTGGGGAGGGAAGGGGAAGGGAGGGGAAGGGAGGGGAGGGGCGGGGAGGGGAAGGGAGGGGAGGGTGGGGGAGGGGAGGCGGGAGGGTGGGTTAACTTTTACATGGAAGAGATGATGTGGGCAATTGTCTTGCTCTTCCATTAGAATCATAAATCAGATCTATGATTATCAATGAAATTGATTTATATCAACATTCAAGAATAACTTCATATGCAAATATACTGATAACACTGTGCATCACAAGCAAGAAATGAATAAATTGAATCATGAAATGTGAGCCAATGGTGGTATTTTTCCATACAATAATATTGTACATGTTCAATGTAGTTGGCATTGAAGGAATAGGGGATATGGTGACTTGGTTTTATTTTGAACACATTGCAAGTGATACGTTTATTTTACGGCAATGGTTATTCACATGTACAGTTTGCTGTACAAATTTTACAGCAGTACATGGAATACAGCAAGTTAGTATTCACTGCTAACAAATTTTGTTGACAACAATATGCATTCCACCAATTCTAGATGACAATACTTGGAATGTTGTTTACTGCTAAAATATATTTTTAGAATCTTAAAAAGTTATGATCTTATTGCAAAATAAATTACTGGTACGACAGTTCATAACTTCATTAATAAAGACATGCAACAAATTGGCTTTACTGACTTTGGTAAATAAGGTGGGTGTTGAGAAGGAAACATCAACTGGAAGGATTAATATCAGGAATGTGGGGAAAATACTCCCACTCAATTTGACTATGATCTAATCAAAAATGTAAACACAAGTCACTATTAGCAAACATACATGTAGAGCTATCCCTGTTCCCACAAGTAGAGCTATTCATGAATTTTCTGAGCCGCAATCAAAGTCATGTGAGATATCCTTGTGTACAGAAATAGTTACAACGCTTAAAGTTTACCATTTTCGGGTATTTTTTTGTTGTTGTCGGTGTAAAAACCACAGAAAATGGAAGAAAATACTGTAGAACTTCCCTTACAATATTAATACTGGAAACTTTTATACTTTGACCAAATTATATTGATCGCTAATTTTTGTGCATGTGCCTGTAGCTAAAAGACATAGACTGTCTATTCTGAAATGGACAATGCATGCATTTAAGACCATTGGCAAGAAGATTGCTCATGATCACCCTTTTAAAAGCTTTTTGTCTGCCCATTACAGTATATTCCCTTTAAATTTCCCGATGTGCTTGGGCAATTAGAATACCAGTTGTGAGATGCTAGCATGTTTGATGAAATTATATTTTTAGTGAAATTGATATAATTGGTAAAAATGTGTAGAGCAAATGGGCCTGCCAATGACACTGCACTTTGAAGTGAATACTAATTGGGGTAATAACATCTTAATCATTGCACAACTATTCTGCCATAGTCACTGGGGCCGGGTGGGTTTCATTCAATTTCAAGAATTGTATCATTTTGGAATGTTTCCTTCCTGGTATCCTCCATTCAAACAAGAATAGACCCAAGGTCATGACAGAATAACATTCCATTTATTATGATTCATTATTCTCTACCATGACTTCCCCTTACCTTTCAAGGGAATAAACTGTACTGGGAAGGGAAGACAAAACCTCAAAATGTTTGGGCCTAACATTTTGAGGATTTGTAATATAATTACTATGTAATTACCTCAAATGTGGTTCATGAGGGAAAATCACTTTCAGCAAGTTTCTAAAATGGACGATACATGAATTTAAGACCACTGGCAAGAAGATTGCTCACGATCACCTGTTTGAAGGCTTTTTGTCTTTCCAGTACAGTTTATTCCCTTTAAAGGTATGGAAGGATTGGAAGCCATTTTACAAAAGTCATGAAACTTGACACGGAGAAGCGGTATACACTAATGATAACGTTGTATGAAATATCATCTATAGTCGAGGGAATACAGTAGCTTCATTCAGATTTTCAGGAAATGTGAATAACTACCAGGATCCTTGTTTAAGTGTGAAATGCCCAGTCATGATGTGTCACATTATGGTCTGGATCTCTAGCCAACAGGAACCGCTGGGTTATGGACCACGAGTCCAAACCTCAACTCAAAATAGAGGTAACAACAAATGTAGTTCAACTTGAAGTCAGTGTCCAGTCCTGATATATTGTGAAGGATGTTCTTTTTTTACAGTACTTTCTCCATTTTCCATGTTTTACTCTTTCACCACTTTCTTTTATTTTGACCAGCTAAAAGGCTACCCTACTTTACAAATGGAAACAAGCTCTGCACTGTGCACTACACTACGCATGTTTGTGTATATGGTTACGCACCACTGATTTCATCACAAACACATGCCTATTACGCACAGCGGCAGTCATGCACGTGACTGTGAATTCAGATCCGGTATGCTGCAGGCAAAATATTTGTCCATCAAAATTTCAATAACACATTTCTGTTGACCTCATAAGTTATCCCTATTTCATTATTGTTTAAGTTTTTCCCATAATCTATCAACCTATACTTGTACAGTGGAGCTCCTACTCCTACTTTTAAAATAGGTTAAATTCTTGATTACCCCTCCCCCCCCCCCCCCCTAAAACTCAAATATCCCCCATTGTTTATCAACCTATACTTGTACAGAGGAGCTCCTACTCTTACTTTTAAAATAGGTTAAATTCTTGATTACCCCCAAAAAACTCAAATATCTCCCCCCCTCCCCCCCCCCCCCCCCCCCCACTTTTCTCCCAAATAAGTAGAACACAAAGTTGACAGACCCTCTCATCTACAATGCTTCGGGGAGGGGGGGGGGGTCCATTCACGCTTGTTTGTATGGAAAAGTACTTTTTTAAAGAATAGACATTGGATAGTGGATATCCCATATCCTGTTGTTCAAATTTATTTTGTATGAATGATCAAAATGAAAATAAAACTGTTTATAACACATTCCAATGACTTGTGCACAGAATAAACTGCAAACGTGAAAAAAAAATCTGACCTACTTTGAACTACATATGTGCATGTACAGTATTTTTTTTAAAAATCGTGGGTTTCTGCACAGAGTACCTTTGTGTGGTATCTACAGTGTACCGTAAATAGAATATTGAACCCTGTTGCAACAACAAAATTGTACAGAGTTAAAACAGGATATTACACAAATATCCAATTTGATATTTAATCAATGAGATAGATGAAAACAATTCTGCAAACAGAACGCACAGCCTGACTTCCACACTGCTAGGCATTGTATAATCCAAAATATTCAATAAGCAAGTCTGGCTGCAGTAGACTAATGTGCAGTTCTTGTCTGACGGACCAGATGGAGTGAAAAAAAGACGGGGTGGGGGGGGGGGGGGGAAGAAAAGTGACTTGTCTTGAGAGTACAAGACCCTACACTCCAGTTCAAAGGAACTGGCATCTATAGGGAAATGGAAAGGGAAGAAAGGGAAGGACCCGCAGTTTTTAAGCCGTGGTATATTTTGTCAAGTTCAGCATGTAACACGATGCTTTTTAGGCCAAAGCATCGTGTTTCATGCTCAACTGGACAAAACAAACCGCGGTTTAAAACTGCGGCTCCTTCCCTTTCTTCCCTTTCCCTATCCCTTTCCCTATGCCAATTCCTTTGAGCTGTTGTGTATTTCACTTTTGGATTAGAAATGTTAAACTGGCTGGTTGCAAGGCTACAAACAATAGGAGACTTTAGCATGCTTGTAAGCTGTCTATTTTAAAATCCATTGTGTGCAGAACACAATGGTTTACAACAAATAAAATGAGCACCACAGGGATGATTTATTGCTGCCGAGAAATGATTATTCCTCAATTCCTCATCTTTCCAACTCATATCGAAACCTGATGCTCACTCATCAAATATTCAATTACAAACAGGAAATCAACACAAAGTAGACTCATTAAAGGCAAACTTATTTTTGTTTGTTCTGGTTTACTAGTGCATTAAGTGACAAAGTCCCGGACTGGTTTACTACAAATCTAATCATATCCTTTTCAAATTTCCATTTTGATCAGTCAAAGCTGGTCAACCATGCTAAGAGAGCTACTTTCTGATGTTTCCCATGGTTTGGCTCCATTTCCTCTTCTTCTTGCTCCTCTTCTCTTCTCTTCCTTGCCTTCCTTTTCACTTCTCAAACATATGCACAGTACTGTACAAGCACCACACTTTCTATCTTTGTCAGATGATATGAAACATCCTTCAGTTTTCAGAGGCTTAGATCTAATTTGGTTTCAGAAGTTCAAAATGAGGCATACCTCACAAGTATTATATATGTTTACCGGTAAACCCTTTTTTTTTATCCCAGTGTTGGGTTAGGGGGAAACTGGTAAATTGTACTTTTGTGGCTTTATTTGTAATCCAAATCCAGACCCAATCAACTCTCATTTAGCAGAAATGAACACACAATCCTGATGACTAGTGAGAAAGATTTTTCAGCCTATGGTGAGTGTGTTTAGGAAACAGGATTATGGTTAACACCAAACCTGTGTGCCACAACAGTTGAATGAACTATTTCTCACTGAAACTGGGGGTAAATTTAAGAACTCAATTCTTTTCCTTCTTGTTTTCTTTACTCTCTTTTTATTTTTCTATCACTGCTGCCTAGACTAGAGTTTTGTTCTTGAACTGCCTTCCCTGTTCTTTTTCTTCGCTCCTCTTCTTCACATCCCTTTTCTTCCATTTCTCTTTGCTACTCTTCCTCCTTTTCTTCCTTCTTTTCCCTCTCCTTTCTTTTACTTCTTTCCCATTTTCTTCTTGTTTTGCTGTTCCTTTTCTTGCACTTCTTCTTCTGTTTCTTCATCTACAACGATACATTCATGATAACCATCTTGTCAGTCCCCATCTTCTTCTTTTCTTTCAACATCTTTGTTAAATGAAGTGTCTGAAAGACAAGTGTCTTGTCTGGGTCAAAAGTCTGTCTGCCTGGTCTCTGTCAAAACTTTGCAAACATTGCGCATCATCTCATTAATGATTGATAGAAATCTCCCAGGTTGTTGGGCTAAAGTGTCTACAATCATTCCCAAGACGGAATATGGGTTAATCAAGACAGCCATGGGTTTAATCAGTCCCTTAGCACTCTGTTATGGATAATGAGCACTGGTAATAGAGCAAATACATGTATACACTGCCTCAAGAGGGCTCTAGTAAGGTCCTTGGGCATGAGGGGACATCGGTGATCCATTCCATGAGAGGCACAGCCCAAAAAGAAACAAAAGCTAACTTCCTGATGCCAATGCCAATGGGGTGGGGGGGGGGGGGGTTAATTTTGGGGGAGCAACCGTGAGTGCACGGGATGAACATGCAATGTACATAAAGGCATACACTGTAGACCTACACTAAATACATGATCATGAGTTAAAAAGTGAAGAGTAAAATGATGTTGGCTTTGTGAGCATGAGAGGAACCAGAACTATGGGAGACTTGGCATGTCTGCTAATTGTAACTGCGTAAAAAGTTCTGTAAGCTTAAGTGCAAAAAGGCTGCTCCATGACATTTTTTTGATATCTGCTGTCAAGAAAAATACAACCTTTCTCAGAGGTTGCTCTATGGTACTATGTAAAATGTTATTTGTCACATGTGACAGTTATGACCAATCCACAAGCAAAATAAACAATCAGCTAAGACATGTTGATTGAATGTATCAACCCTTTTGAACCAATATTTTGTTACATTTTTTTTTTTTGGGGGGGGGGGGGGGGGAAGAGGGGTATTATGAAAAAAAATTACAAAAACGCTACGTAGAGACCGAAACCATACATCATGGTTATCCACTCTGAACGTTCCACACTGAGTGAAGCTTTGACTGTGAAACTTCATACTGATTACTGTATGTACGTATTTAATGTTACTTTACTCTTTAGGGTAGGTACACTACAGCTCAAAGCAATTGGCATAAGGAAAAAGAAAGGGAAGAAAGGGAAGGGCCTCAGTTTTAAACCGCGGTATATTTTGTCCAGTTGAGCATGAAACATGATGCTTTTAAGACTAAAGCATCGTGTTTCATGCTGAACTGAACAAAATATACCGTGGTTTAAAACTGAGGCTCCTTACCTTTCCCTTCCCCTATAGATGCCAATTCCTTCGAGCTGCAGTGTACACTGCCAAATTACATTTTCATCTATCATATCTATTTAACAGTATGAGTTTGAGCAGTTCCAAGATGATCTATGAAGATTTTGCCAAGAATGAATTTCACTAAGATGCAAGCTGGAATGTCTGCAATAAACTACACCTATTATAGCAATTTGGTATCTCCAAAGGGCCTGTTTACGCATTAGAATGCCAGCGACATCTGATTTAGAACTCACGTTAGCGCCAATGATGCTAACGGATTCTCAAAGAGAATGCTAAGTCGGATATCAGTGACATCTCGTGTATCGATACTGGATCAGAATTTTCAGACAAATTGATAGCCTTTCTCATGAAACTCTGCAATAATTGATAAAATATCAAGTGGAAGTTGTCGTTGCTGATTTGATTTTAGGCGTGTGTTCAATCACACCCGATTATGTACACGCCGGAAATAATTATGATTCTGTTAAATATGGGGCGAAGTATTGTTTAAAATGTTGCAAAAATCTCAATCACTTGTTAACCTAATCATTCCAAAATAAATAAGTGAACAAAAGTGAATTTTAAACATTAAACAGTGTTAAAAATGTTGGATTGCTTAGACTATATAGCCCTCTGATCTATGGAATGCTCGAATGATACTCAACATTTTGGAATATTTGTTTAATAACCTTTTCCATGAATCTCGCCTTCGATGGAGTGATCTTAAACAAGCAAATCCCTTTCCCCACCACAGCTGATTTTATGTGTAGCGAATTCTGACAAAATGCAGCAGAAATGGCATAGAATGCGTAATGCAAATTTACTCACTTTTCACAGTCCTAACGCAACTCAGCTTTCCATAAGCCACTATTGTTCTAAAGGATTGTCCGTTTGAGAACAATAGATGCGACAGGGTCTGCATGAGCAGTTCCAGCGTTTAGAGCTGAGGTTAGAGTTGTAATAGCTTTGAGAATCACCTCACTGCTAACTATCGGAGTTAGAGCTGAGGTTAGAGTTGTCATCGTGTCGAGAAATGCGCCCCAATTAAACCAAGCTGAAATTTTTTAGAGCCTGTGTAGAGAGTAAATGTGGATCCCCTTAACTACATTGTATAATGTGATTGCTCGAGACATCCAGCAGGATCCATCTGACATCCCCAACTGAATGACAAACAGGCACATTAATTTGGCACTACATGGTGAACAGCATCTCGGCTGCGGCTGTTACTAATAAAAGATGCAGCTCTACCTCAGTACTAGACCGAAAAATCAGTCTCTGTTGGACATTGGATCAGGATCCGTCAAGATTGCATCTGGCTCCTCTGAACGGGGGTATGTCCAAAAAATGTAACTTCGATTAAAGAATGCCCCGAATGAAACGGTTATTCCTGTCTATCTCAGACAGTACATAAAACCAGGTTTGGAACTGGAATTAATCATACTATAGCAAGAATTCTGTTGGTTGAAAGAGGCATAAATATCAAAATATCTTGGCAAGAAGAACATTCAAGGTCAAGCCAAGGAAGACAAAAATAGTAAGCTACACATCTTAACAAACCTGCAAATCACAGATCAACAAATAACATTTGTTTAAATCTACCTTGGCTTGGGCTTGGCCTTGGGCTGGCTTGTGTTTTCTTCGTTTTTGTAGCTCTTTCTTGAGAATCGGTAGGTCTACGGTTTTCTCCAC
>OZ022591.1:4649855-4740831 GCA_963669155.1 Arbacia lixula | reverse complement strand
CGTGACGTATGCATGCCAGCACACGCGGTTAATTAAATTAAGTGGCCTGGTTATGGCGTGAGTCTACATGCTCGTTATGTGGCGCCACTCATTTATATGACGACATTTTAAAGTGGCGATTTTTTGACGTACTGTTCATGATGTACGATTCTTAGAAAAGGAGTAAAATAATGTTGTGCATGACTGTTTTACTCTCCATTTTGACATGCACTATATAAAGATCGCACACACAATACAGACATTCATGCACACAAACATAATACACGCACACGCACACATACACATAAACACACACAACACATACACACATATATCATTTACCAATGTTGTAATATTACAACAAATCAACATACATACAAACACACGCAAACACACACGAACATGTACACATACATTTACAGACACATTCACACACAAACGCACATACACACACATAAACACACACACACAAACACACTCGTTTGTATAAGCAAACTCATGCTTATATTTGAGTAAAATTGCCCATTTTATCTAATTTATTTTTTTACATAATACGCCACCTATGGACAGATCGTGTCGTTCATCAAAAATACGCTGCTCATGATCAAAGCAAATAAAGGGATGGAGCAGACATATGGAGTGAGAAAGTAAAACTTTTTTTTTGTAGCGTAAAAAATGCTAAGTAGTCAGTCATACATGCATGACTTCATAAACATGATAGATCTATTGGTTACCATGGCTACATGTATTAAGTAGCATACGCACTGACAATGACAATAGTTTCACCGATGACCTTATAAGGCCCATCAAGTCCAATCGAATTATCTCCGGCTTACTCACGCTCGATCTTGGTTGTAATTCCATGTGGATTGATTATGATAAAGCAGCGAGGAACATGGATGAAGTATCACACTCATGTTGGGTTGTTTTCCTTCTTTCTGCTCTCCACCTCCCCTTTCTTCTCCTCTCTCTCTCTCTCTCTCTCTCTCTCTCTCTCTCTCTCTCTCTCATGATTGTATATCCCCTTTTCTACCCAGGCCTCACCCCCTTCTCCCACATCTCTCCCTCCTCCATGTACTCCCAATCACTCTCCCCTTCTCTCCGCCACTCCCAAATTCTCTCCAACACTCTCCCCTTCTCCCCTCCCTGCTCCTCTCCTCTTTCTCTCTCACCTTCCATGCCTACTCTCTCTCCCTCTCCCCCATTTCCCTCCCATTCTTCGTTCAACCCCTCTCTCTCTCTCTCTCACTCTCTCGCTCGCCCACTCTCTCTCTCCCTCCATCCATTATCCACACTCGTTTCATATGCTGTTAGACCTCTCTCACATTATCTATGAGGACTCTTCCCTCTCCCGATCTTCAACCCCTTCCCCTCCCCTCCCCCTTCTCTCTTCCCTCCTCTGTCGCCACTCTCTTTCCAACTGCCCCTCCTCCTGTCATGTTGTCTTTCCTCTCCCCCTTTCTCATTGACCTCCTCTCTCTCTCTCTCTCTCTCTCTCTCTCTCTCTCTCTCTCTCTCATGATTGTATATCCCCTTTTCTACCCAGGCCTCCCACATCTCTCCCTCCTCCATGTACTCCCAATCACTCTCCCCTTCTCTCCGCCACTCTCAACTTCTCTCCAACACTCTCCCCTTCTCCCCTCCCTGCTCCTCTCCTCTTTCTCTCTCACCTTCCATGCCTGCTCTCTCTCCCTCTCCCCCATTTCCCTTCCATTCTTCGTTCCACCACTCTTCCCCTCATTCCCTCTCCCACTTGTCGTTATTCTCTCTCTCTCTCCCCTTTCACTCATCCCTCCTCCCCTTCTCATTATGGTCCACCAGACTAGAGGTACCATCATATTAATGAGGATGCGGCGGAAGTGAGTCACCGTGCATCCTATTTTTACAGGACGATGCTTACCAAAACAATCAAGTGATCTTGTCTCATCTTTACATCTGCTCCTGAACAATTTTTGCAAGGACGAATTTGTCACGTAGTGAATCATAGACAGCTCGGTCAAAGCAGGGATCCGAATAATTAGTGTGTATATATTAAGATAACCCATTCATTATCATGACTACTAACATTACTAACATGGTCTTCCTTTATGCGGACACAATTTCAAAGGGTCCCTTTTGAATTTTGCCCGCATAACGAAAGACCATGTTCGTAGTGAATAGACTGTTTTCGTTATGTATGCACATTTTATGCACATCCTTCAAACAATGTGTTAATAATGGTAACCCCAAAGCTTGTCCGAGCTTTGCCCGAGTAGCAAAAACTTATATCTTCAGAATGCATTCCACCGATTGACACTGAATTAGCAGATACAGGTGAATGCCATAACGCGTTACTACGCAGTTCGGGAGAAAGTTGGGAATTATATTAAGAAAACGGCTTATCGTAACTACATGTATGTACACGATTATCTATATTCCCATTGTGATAGATTTAATCAAACTCACGGGGGGGGGGGGGTCGATGTAAGTCATCATATGAAGCTTTAATAGAGTTGATAAGTGTCTAATTTTTCAATCTATATGTACCTCGCTAGTGAAAGAAACAATCATCAGAACATAGAGACTATCGTTAGATTTACTTGTTTATGTTAAGTGGCAATTTGGATGGGAATGTTGAATTTACGTCGGCGTGTTTGCATATTATAATCTGATAGTATGAACATGACAGAGAACTTGTCTTGTACAATGTTGTATGCATACATTTATGTGAGTACTCTTAGAATGTGATTGTGCATCAAAAGTACATACAGTATAAAACAGCTTGTATGGTAAAGGAAGAACACGCCATCCCCCAATATCCCCTAATCAAAGACGTTGCCTGATCAATTTACATTAACTGAATTGCATTGTCGCTCGAAGTTCCGCTTACTGTCTACAGTCTACCACAATGACATTCTCATATTATTGCTCGTTCTAATTTATCCGTCTGGCGTGTCTGGGTTAAAATATACAGCAGGACATGAACACAACGCAGACGCGAATGAAGGTTAATGCATTTACAAGGACCCAACGATCTTCTGTGCCCGTGTGCTGTTACCCCCCCCCCCCCCCCACACACACACACTTCATCGCTGACATGAATGTCTCATGAATACAAACATATACCCACAGGGGCGCCGCTTCTGCATCGATTCGTGACGTCATCAACTACATTTCTACTACGTATGACAATGTGGCACGGACGTTACGTCACCGACTCGAACGATCAGTCCGAAAATAGACCGCATCCATCCAAATTAGGCAACCCAAGCGGGACAACGCAAAAGGGAAATCGTGCCTTGATTTCATGGAGATACGTTTGAGCAATGTGACATTTTGCCTGATTCATTTATGGACAGGGAAACCTCACGATAAAGTTCACATGTGCATGGGGTTTCTCCTTGAGCTAGCTTAACGCTTTAATGCCATTCACTAATGTTGCTCTGTAGAGCATTTGTCTGAGTACTTGCTAAATAAATGGCACATGCGGAAGACACCATTGGAGACGAAATATGTGTTGACGGATGTTCCTCCGCTTGCTCCTTTTGACCTTTTGTGATAGAAATGTTTACCCACATTTAGAAGAAAGCTGGTTGTGTCTAGTGAATGCTGTATGAAATAATATTGTTATCATATTGATTTGTGGTATAGATTTAATCTTCATAAGAACAAAACCTAAATGGACAAAATGCCTTTTAGAGTAAAAAAAAACCGTTTTCTTTGATATTTTGTATTTAGTCGTACGTCATATACGTCTAAAATACCTTCAATGTCTAAGTTTCTAAATAAAACTCTCTAGAAATCAGTGCATTAATGCAAAGGAATGAACTCTACTTATACCTGTTTGCGTCACACTAATATCAGTGGTCGAGTGTTTAAGGGAACAATATGCACTAATGGCCGCAGCTTATAATTAGCTCATCTATCTTTCGATATTGATTATAGTTTACCGGTATGTGTGGGGCTTAAGCACCTATATTTTGGGTAGCAGAAAGCATTAGATTGGACACCAATGGTCACTGTGCTACATTTAAAGAACGACATATCTATTATATACAACAATAGAATTGGTCTTGTGAATGTTATGGTCGTATTGATGACCATGATGACTGTGGTGAATGATACGGATGTATCTGTTTCTATCTGTCTGTCTTTCTCTGTGTGTTTGTCTGTATGTGTATATGTCTCTGTCTCAGTGTCTGTATGCCTGTCTCTTAGTATATACGTATACAATAATCAAAACTACAGAATGTGTCAATTTGCTTTTGATACACCTTCATGCCCATTCCGGCGTTATCCTCCACATATTCTTCCCTCTCTTACTCACTCTCTCTCTCCTTCTCTCTTCATTGTTCCATCTCGCCCTCCCACTCTCCACCTCTGCTCTCTCTATCACCATGGCCACCAGTCCCCTCCCACCACCTTCACTTTCCTCCACTCTCTTATCCTCTCGCAACCCCCTACCCAACTCTCTTTACGATTCTCTTTTTTTTCTATGTTAATAAAGCTAAGTCTGGTGCATACTCTAACCTTTCAGATCGATCTGACTGTCATCATTGGCATTCATGCTAGACCCATCCATCTTCCTATATCGATCATTATTGTGCCCCCTCGTTTCAAGGGCAATTTGATGAGCAGGGGAGTAGTATGCGTGTGTTCATGGTGTTTGTGTGTGTAAATGTAATTTATGTGTAGGTAGGGGGTTGGGGATGAAGGGGAGGGGAGGGGGTGGAGAATATTGAAAACTCTATTACTTGGTTTGTGACAACCCCCCCCCCCCCCTTAGTACTGATATCGCCGTCGGAATAAACAGGGTCGAAGGACATAGTGTAAAGTCCGTTAGAAAATGGAGGTTTGCATAGGGTTTGCTTATTTTTTTTATCGAATATGTAACAGCATTCCGGAGTTAAGCATAGGGGGTGGGGTGGGGTGAGGGGGGGGGGGGGGCATCGACAATTGCTACTTGTTACGGCCTATACATCCACTATATTCGGAGATTTTCCGGTATGTGTACCCCCCCGATTTTGTATTGATTTGTCTGACTTCTAATTTGTCATTATTTTTCCCTGTAGAGCAAAGAGCTTACCTTAAGCTTACCTTTATCCCTTGATTTTTCTCTATTCAAAATCGCGATAAAGATAAAAACGTACAATATCATGTCGTATGTTTTCAGTTTAATATTAGAGTTTAAATACATAACAGGATGATATTTTCAAGCTAAGCTTTACTATTCTATCGTCATACTAATTGTGTTTATGATCGTTATTTTAAACGCATATTTTTGTCATCTGTTTGTTGCATGTGGTTTCTTGGTTCATTGATCATTGCCTAGGTAGATTACCTAGGTTACCATGAAAATTCATTCATGATGCTAGCGAAGTATCGATGATAGCATTTTCTCACAAGAAATGGGTTGAAAACGCTTTTGAGTAGTAAATCAGCGATCTTAAGTACCACGATGAGTACTTAAATGGTGAACATTTGTGTTAATGATTCGAAATTTTACATTACCGAAACTTCGTAAACGCAGTCATTGTTATATTATATTTCATTATTTCATTATGAATATATGACCTTACTCTGACCAGCCCACCCCTTTAAATTCAATTGATTTCCATGGTACCGATCACGAACATGTTTTCTCAAGATCAACCGTCCACATGATCATGATGTGCGCACAGCAGTCGACAAGACGCTATCTCTCACATAAGCTACTTCCCCCCATATCTATTTCAGTGATTTTAGTTTGTTACAGTCATGAGAGGCAGGGAGGGAACTGATTGTAATCTTTACAATGCCAGCAGTCCATCTTTACGTCCTCCTGAGGGCTTCGTGAGTAAAATGCGTTATCTTTACATGCAAATTGGGCTTATAAAGGCCGCCGTAGACGACACGATCCGATCAGTCGTGCGACTCTGCGACTGGCTGAATCTGGCTGAATCCGGTCATCGGATTTGTGCAAGAAGGTGACGTCACATTTCTAGTCGTATGCTCGTACGACGGAAGAATTGTTATAAAATCGTGTGGTCTGGGGTGGCTTTTGAAGAGTGAATGGCTGAGAATATATGAGAAACCTGTGCTGTCCTGCTCTGATAAAAGGAAGCAAATGACAAATCACTCAAATCTGGGTTATTGGTATTCTTAGAGGTACCCAGCATTCCCTACATACAGCCAAAATCTGGACAAGAAATATTCATCTTGCTGCGAGATATTCAATCTACCATGAGGTGGTGTTTTACTGACACCAATGCAAGTGACATCCACATTTTGCTCATTTACAAGAAAAGTCTATTTTGTTGCTTCCTTTTGTCAGAAGGGCAGTGTGATTGAGGTTAAGTAGCAGTAACATACTTTCGAATCCTTGAATTACAAAAGCATGGAAGTGTTGAATAGAGGTTTGACCTTCATAACATACAAACATAATCCGATAAAGGTCTCAAAGAAAGATGATGATTAAAAGAGTGAGTAAAGGTAAATTGAAGCAATAACAATGATAATAGACAAACAAGCAACGTTATCGTACATAGCAAGGACAAATGAAAACCCCCTTTTAGCATATTTAGCGAGATGTAAAACATTCAAGGATTTTTTTTAGGGGGAATAGTCTATTGTTTTAGAGTACACATCGTACATACTAAAATACGTGGCGCCATGTAAATTTGAGCAAGGATGGCGTATTAATTGAATCTAGTTTCCGAATAAGCTATATAGCTCATCGAGCGGCAACCAGATGCTGACATATACGTAGTTCCGAACCACCGCACGGAGCATCTCAAACATGTCAAATACTCATCGTACACTATGCGCGCAAGCTACCTGTCTCCGCCGCCTGGGTCCATACGTCATCTATGCAAATGAGATGTTGCGCGAAGTGATGTGATGTTGAGCCCTCTGCCATCATTACAGTCAGTGGCACCCTCGAGCGGGCTCGAGTCACGTACGGGTGCTACCGACCGAGCCCCGTCTCATTTCCTCCTACAAGCTTCTCTCACTCACCCACCCCCTGACTCCTCGTCTCTCACTCCTGTCACTGTTTGCTCTTTCGTCTTCCCTCTCGCATTCCTCCATTCCCAGCTTCGCAGAATTCCGCATTCATTTTCACCTTTTCATTATTCAGGTCGATTGCTAGTTTCTCGCTCCAACACACACATACATAAATAATGTGAGTGTGTGGGTGTACGTGGCAATTTCTGTGTGTTTCTATATGTATTATATATTTCTGTGTGTTTGTATATTTATATCATATTTATATCATGTAATGATGTAGGCCTATATAAATTATATATCTATATATACTCACACATAAACATATACATGTGTATAAGGGAAAGAAGTCTAGTGATATGACAATTAATGTTAACTAAATATGCTATTTATTGCAGATATCTAAGATACTGAGCAATACGCCATTGCTCATGTTTATGTTTATATTTATGCATACCACTTATTTAGTATGTCATCATGATGACACAGGAGTTGTAATTTTTTTGTGTTCATTCCTTTTTTCGATACTTGCATTCTAACTTAACCTTTGGTAAGCCAGATCAACATCTGCTCTATGGCATTCATGTGTGCTAGGTGTGCAAAAATACATCTGTGGCGCATAAAGAGTTTATGATACTTCTCCGAACAACACGAAGACGCCGAATTATCTAAAAATCTTCTCATCTAACAAATTTAATTCCGCCCATGTGCGTGAGCGTGATCACAGTCTAGCCTTCAATCGGCAAACACTGTGTAATGTTTGTACACCGCCTTAATGCGCTCGTGAGGGCAAGAATGGAGGCCGAAACCATTTAGAGACGAAATGAGCGCGGCGCTGGAAAGTTGTAGCGAGACGGCGAGGAGATTGCTGAGTAAATATCGGTATTAAGTGTCGGCAAGGAGCGAGGGGCGAGAGAGATCTATATTTGGTTTGGTCGTTGCGGTTTTCCCTTCCCTTTCTCTCAGTGTAACTCGAAAGATACTGTTAATGGAAGTTGAAGTTGATTCCAATTGATCTATGAGAAGGAAACGTACAATTTTGTTTGCGCAGTAGGGTTACAACGTTAGTCCGATTGGATAAATTATATAGGTATGCGTATAAAAACATCGCGGTTCGCGATTTCACCGTAAAACTAATGTATGAGTACAATGTATCCCCCAAATACCAAATCGTAAAACATATAGATCACACGCATAACTGTCGCTCATTAACATAAAACTACCCGTTTATTCACATGTTTTGCTGTTGTTGCAACCTGGATTACTTGCTAATAACTTCAATTACTATCTAATAGGTCTTAATTTTAATGCAAATTCACCATCTAACATTGATCTCTTGCAATTTAAATCGCTCTTAAACAGTACATCCCCTATCATTGGCTATACACGGAATGAATAAACAGTGGACGTTGAGGGCGAATATGCCCGGTGATGTGGTGTGTGCGGTTAATCCTGTCAGTATCAAACAATGCAATACCTAAATCAATCATCAATCAACATCATGTATTACCTATTAGAATGAGGCGGTTAAAACCATTGGCCTATTAGTTAAATCCTCCATACCGCATAATAAGGAAAAGACGTCCCATAATGCATTTCACAGCGACATACGGGTATTTTGTGTAGTCATACCCACTTCCGGTCTAATATATTAATACATTAGCCTGGACATGGTGGAAGTGGGTATGTCTGCAATATAATTCTGGATGTCACTAAGTGTTTCATTATGGGATGCCCTTACCTTATATACGGATGAAGAATTTCTTGCTTGGATTCTGTCAGTGAGCTTTCTACACGGCATGTTGATCTTTCTGCCATATTTGCCTCTTCTCCCAACCCCAGGACCTCTAACACCAACACACTCATCCCGATCACCAACTCATCATGGGTTTCCGAGAGAAGGTGGGCGCCCTCCTGCGGCGGCTGGTGCGCACCAAGTCGCTGGACTTATACGGCGCCTCCAAGAGCCCTGACGGGGAGGAAGGGGGAACCATGCCCGGCCGGCTGCCCAAGTGCCTCACCACCATCGACCTCGTGTCCCTCGGTGTGGGCAGCTGCATGGGTACGGGGATGTACGTCGTGTCCGGGCTGGTGGCACGAGAGATGGCAGGGCCTGGCGTCATCCTGTCATTCACCATCGCCGCCATTGCCTCCATCCTGTCAGGTGAGTTATGGATTGTTTTTCTCCTTCTTTATTTCCCATTTCCATTCTCTATGTTCTCTCTCTCTATATAGATAGATAGATACATATTTATATAGAGAGTAAAGACAACGTAATACAACCGTCGAAAATCACTTCATTTCGCTCTCTCTCTCTCTCTGCCTCCTCTCTCTTTAAAGATAGTAAGCAAATAATCAACGTCGGTTAGGTGATGAGACGAGCTATCACTTCCAAGGCGATCTGGATGTAGCTATCTTTCCGAAGCCTAGCTCAGGAAAGATAGCGTGTACATCCAGATCGTGAATAGTTGATAGTTCGTCTCATTGCCTGAAACCAAAAGTTGATTACATGTATTTGCTTTATATTCCACATCTGATATAAACAATCTATACAATAAATTTAACGGACAAAAGCGTTCGGGTCGGTGCGGCTACATGATCGTACTTTTTGGTTTCATATTCACGCGACGCTCCGAAACCCGGAAGCAAATTGACTTTGTGCACATTGCGATATAGACTCTACAAATTCCAACGAACACTATGCCATAGTGACGCTAATTCGTAAGATTTTGACGGAAAAGCAAGAAATAATCGAAATTCGCTTAACTGTGCGGTATCGGTGAGAAAATAGATCCTCCGAGAATACCTTTCATAATTCATATAAAATAAAGGAAATAAAGTTCTAGGTCAATGTTGGTACGAGGTGATAAAGAATTGCACACTTGATTTGGTGGAATACTGTGTGGGGAAATGGAAGGCTTGCACAGCTTGTACGTACGTGTACATACGTACACACGCCTTTGTGCACGTTGCGATATAGACTCTACAAATTCCAACGAACACTATGCCATAGTGACGCTAATTCGTAAGATTTTGTCGGAAAAGCAAGACGTAATCGAAATTCGCTTACCTGTGCGGTATCGGTGAGAACATAGATCCTCCGAGAATACTTTTCGTAATTCATATAAAATACAGGAAATTGAAATTCTAGGTCAATTTTGGTACGAGGTGGTAGAGAATTGCACACTTGTTTTGGTGAAATACTGTGTGGGGAAATCGAAAGGCTTGCACTGCTTGTACGTACGCCCGGCGAAGCGCGCTATAACCACAAATTTGTAATTACCGCGCACCGCGGCGTCGTCTGCGCCGAGCTACAATTGATAGTCCGAGTGTAACGCACTTTTATTTCGCGCGTACTCAAAATATTGATCACGCGTTAGTACTATGAGGAGTGTAGAGATCAGTGAAACGAAATAGTACTATCACCTAGAGTGTAACGAACTTTCCTTCTAAAAAAAGTACTATCACCTAGAGTGTAACGAACTTTTCTTCTCAGTTGATCAGATGGGAAAAACTACGCTTCATCACGTGATCAACTCTTGACCAATCATATAGCAACATTCTTAGTATGTGGAATATAAACAGATACCATCGAATATCATCGTGAAATCATATAATTTTATGAAGAGAAATATGTATGCACTGAATATGCGCAGTTCACAAAAGGAATTGCAAAAAAAAGAAGAAGTGCGCCCAATGTGGGGCTCGAACCCACGACCCTGGGATTAAGAGTCCCATGCTCTATCGACTGAGCTAACCGGGCTGGCTGGCACATATATATTATTTTTTGGTAGCCATTGATACTCATTTTCAATCAATAGCGCAATCGATCGTAAGAATTCGTGCGGCAAGGGAAATAAGATGAAGGGATGAGATAGAGAGAAGGGAGGGTGGTTGGAGAGAGAGATAGAATAGAGGAAACGTGGAGAGAGGAAGACAGGAGATGACAGAGAAAGACAAAGTAATACAGACGCCGAAAATTAACGGTTTACTAAATTAGAAAAATAAGTTCCTATTAATCTATATAAAATTATCCACTAAAAACGAATTACATTTTCGTTTATCGCAATAAAGTCTCAAAATTTGAAAAAACGCACGCCTCCAGTGACGTATGAGAAGTCAAAATGCCATAAATTCCATGTTTTATTCACGCCATTCAAACAATGCGTTACCAATGGGAACCCCAAAGCTTGTCCGAGGTTTGTCTGAGTAGCAACAACTAATAGATTCAAAGTGCATTCCATCCATTGAATCTGAATGATAAGATACATGTGAATGCAATAACGCGTTACTACGCAGTTAGGGGGAAAGTTGTGAATACATTACGAAAATGGTCTATTGTTGACGTCCGTACAATATATGGAATTTTGACTTCTCATACGTCACTGGAGGCAGGATCTGGAGGCGTGTGTTTTTTTTTTTTCAAATTTTCGTCAAAATTAGACTTTATTGCGGTAAATTCGTTTTTAGTGGATAATTTTACATAGACTAGTGGGAACTTATTTTTCTAATTTAGTAACCCTTTAAGATAACCCATTCGTTATCATGACTATTAACATGGTCTTATGCGGACACATTTTCAAATGGTCCTTTTGAATTTTGACTGCATAACAAAAGACCATGTTCGTAGTGAATAGACCGCTTTCGTTATGTATGCACATTTTATGCAGGTCTTTTAGAAATCCTTTAAGTGCCACTGCACTTCACAGTGATATTGTTTATCTCCAGCGGTGTTGTTACTTTGTATTTTTTCGCCATCCATCTACCACCGACTTAGCCTTCTGAATTCTTCTTTTATGCGTTTGTATATATGTGAACGTCCGTGTGTGTGTTTGTGTGTGTGTGTGAGTGTGTGTGTGTGTGTGTGTGTGTGTGTCTGTGTGTGAATGAGAAAATCCATTCCTTCTGTGATTATATTACTTGGGTTATAGTGAGGGTTGTTTCAGCCTGCTTAATGAGGTGTCGAGGGAGGGAAAAATCAACACCTGCCCCTTTTGAAATCTTCCCGGTAAATAGGTTCACGAGATTGATGAGAATGCACTGCCGACATATTTCTTTAAGTCCATTAACTCTGCAGGCCTAATCCCCCGCACACACCATCCCTTTTGACTACTCTCACTGACTCTATGTTTTTATAATATAAGTGTGTGTATGTCCGTCAGTGAATTTCTAGGCCTGCTGTATTGACATTCCCGAAATTGTTCAAAATTGTTTAACATATTCGAGTTAAGTGTGTGTTTTTGCGTTGCAGGTTAGCATGCATGAGGGCATACTATGTGTGCGTGTGTGTGTGTGTGTGTGTGTGTGTGTGTAAGATAGATAGATAGATAGAGAGAGAGAGAGAGAGAGAGAGAGAGAGAGAGTGTGTGTATCAATACTAAATGGGTCCCATTTGCTGAGAAGATAGGATTTACAAATTGGCGCCATAAGTAAGAGAAGTGGTTAACATCAAATGATCAAATTATAGAAATCCAAAGTTTTATTGGAAACAATTAAATCATAATACCGCATCAGATAAAAATCATCTCAAATTGGCAACTCTTCAAAGCTTAGATTAGAGTCCTCGAATTCAGTCAAGACGCGATGCAACACGACGACGATTGCCTGGAGTCCTAATTAGATAATCCGAGGCAGTTTTATTTAATTAGCCGAGTTTTTGCGACAGCGTGGTCTTTCTACCAGACATTTCAGGTTGTCATTATCGTCATGATTTTGTTGCTAACACGTCGAATGGTACGTACTTTGACCACATTATCAAAGATAAGTATGAGGACGAATGCTGTGACTGCTGGAAACGTGGTTTATATGAAATGGAATGATGTGGGTCGAGCGGAATAGACTATTACAAATCCTTCATCTACAGGGTCATGTGCTTTGAGTCTATTATGATACTTCATTCTAAGTAGTGTTGGCCCTGCTATAGCCTTGCATTCAGTTTATTGGAGTTGTCTAAAATTTGCTACAGTATACTAATCATGGTCGATTATTTTCTCCGACTCGACTAAGAAATGAAGATGATGATAAAGCGACTTGTCTTATCAGTACTAGACTCTATTTTCTCTGTTTGGATTATTAAAGTCTAACAGCCTGAGAGCTAGGCTAGCACTATTTCAGTCAGTCGATCCTTTCCCTGAGGGTATACATACGTTGCGCAGTCGGCGAATTGGTCTGAACTCCACAGACTAGGCAGCTCCTTCTGTTTAGTTAGCACATATCTCCAGGCAAGACATCCTTAGTCTGATTTTCCTGACACAACCATGTTTTCAGACAGTGTCAATATTGAGTCTGTTTCTTCAGACTAATCAAATGCCGATAGTGATACCCATGGAAAAGAGCGTTTATTTTTGAGAAATTGTTACTTTGCCTTGAGCTTAGACTAATACACGTTTTGATCGGTTGAAAATTGCGGCAGATGATCACGAGGGCGATGATGACGACGGGGAAGACGACGACGGTGATAAGGATGACGATGGCAGTGATTGTGATGATATTGATGATTTAAATTTTTACTTCGCCTTGAACTCAGACTAATACGCCCCTCGATCGGTTGAACATCGCGGCAGACGTCCCACACAAATTGCGTTGGTGTTTTCGCTGCGACAAGGGTCAAGCAGTTCCCTCGCTGAATTCAGAATGAGCCAAATCTACATCGCTTATGCTTTAAATCCAACAGGTTCTTTTTTCCTTTAAGCTCGATGGTGGAAATTTCGTACGCAACAAACATGACAAAGCGTGGTTCTGACGCATTCAGGCACCAGACCGCAGTATTTTGCAAGAGATTATTTATTGTGAGACAGATTGGAGATCGTTCCCGGAAGATTTATTCCACCCTCAACGTTTCACATGTCACCAGCTTGTCTCATCTACTTTACCTTTAGTGCAGGAGAGCTAGAACACGGTGAGCAAGTTGTCACATTATTCTACGTTATATAAGGTATTCTGTAGCGATGCAGCTAGATGGGGGCGGAAGAATGCGACACACAAGGATAAGCAAGAAGGGAGAAGATTAAGAAGAAAGAAAAGAGGAATGATATTTTAGATCAGTTTGATGCAAACGAAGTATCATTATCTGTTTTGCATCGCAGCTTCACGGGATAATCCACCCTTAAGTTCAGTCTGTTTTAATGAAACAGAAATATATATAATTATATAAATAAGTGAAGGTTTACCAAAAATCTGTAAAAATAAAATGCAAGTAATGAATTGTCAAATTCTTTATTTTGTGACTTTAGATGCGAGGTAGCATGCTGCTTTAAAAAAAAGATTAATTAGTTCATCAAAAAACAGATAAAGGGCAATTAAAGGAATCGTACAGCACACAACATAAGGGAGGACAGTTCGGAAGTGACGCCACAAATTTTAACTTAAAAACTGCCTTATCCTTTGACAGATTTTCGCCAAACCTTCACTAAAATGTTGCTTTCATGTTTCTGCTATGACTAAAAGCAAATTGATTGCGGGATGGACTTACACTTTCATTACTATCAGATTCATTAGTGTAATAAGCTACAACTACTTCAGCATACATCTCTACTGACAGTTGTTTGGTACAACATGACACAGGGTATACATGGGTACATGGTAGAAGCGTGATGTATGTTGGAACGTACCATGCAGTAACAATATGAACATGTTTATCACCATTATTCGAGGTTAGATGGATGTAGAAAATACAGGCATATAGAGGACAGAAGAGAGAGGAAGATATAGAGGGGAGGGGGAAGTATAAAGATAGAAAGAGAAATAGAGAGAGAGAGAGACAGAGAAAGAGAGAGAGAGAGAGAGTGAGAAGAGGTAGAGAGAGATAGAGAGGGAGATAGAGAGGGAGATAGAGAGAGATAGAGCAAGAAAGAAAGGGAGAGAGGGAGAGAGAGAGGGAGAGAGAAGGATAAAGATTTAGGGAAATAGAGGAAAAGCAATAAAGAGATGGATAGAGAGACGGAAGGAGATGGTAAGAGAGCGGAAAAGAGAAAAAAAAAACAAAGTGTAAGAAAGAGAAATGTTTCGGGAGATAGAAAACAAGCGAGAAAGGGAGATGTATAGAGAGATAGCGGACAAGCGAGAAAGAGATGGATGAAGAGATGGATGAAGGGATGGAGAGGGATATAAAAAGAGAGGGGAAAAGAGCTAGTAAGAGAAAGAGGGAATAATTAAGAGAGACAGAGACAGAGACAGAGAGAGAGAGAGAGAGGGAGGGAGAGAGAGAGGGAGGGAGAGAGAGAGGGAGGGAGAGAGAGAGAGCGAGAGAGAGAGAGAGAGAGAGAGAGAGAGCGAGAGAGAGAGAGAGAGAGAGAGAGAGAGAGAGAGAGAGAAAAGACAGGGAGAGAGCGAGGTTAAGAGGGGCGCTTCACCCAAGAGCTTTCTTGACGCACTCATGCAGACGCCACCGCCAAATCTGCTCAACGTAAACGCCTTAAGAACACCGCCGGGATTCCAGAGATTATCATGAGCTCGGAGCCACAGAGCGAAGCAGATTGCAGGAGGGGAGGAGGAATAGGGGGGGGGGGGGGTGGAGAAACATAGCCGCTTCGATACACCTGCTAATGTTAAAGCTACATCATACCCTTCTTTCACATCACAACACGAGAATGCTACTAGCTTTACTATATAAGCACTTTTTACTTGGGACAGAGAATGCAAGTGAGGGTTACGCGAAAATATCACAACAAACTGAACAGTTGTGGGCCAGAGAGAAGCTTCAGATGATAATATAGTGTCAAAGTAACCTTTAAAAATCTAAGACTTACGGTCTAGATACAATATGTATCAGGCAATAAGTGGTCCTTCAACATTGTCCAACGGAAGCGTTACTGGCTTCCGTCCGAGCACAGTCAAGGGGGTGGGGGAGCAAATATGTCGTACATTTTTTTAAACCATTTAAACTTATAGTCTGGTTTTCTGTATTTTTGAGATTTCTAATCCAAAATGCAAAAAAGAGTTTAGTACCCACAAGATTATTCACCTTCTAATTTTCCTCCTTTCTCTCCCCGAGGAGCCGGGGAGGAATTGAGAATTAGTTGTCTACTGCAAGTAGACGTGTTTATTGTATAATGAATCGAAAATGCCGAACAGAAAAAATGCATAATGAACGAAACGCTTGACAGTTGATAGATATATCGAAGAAGCACACAATGAAACTGCATTTGAAGCGTGAAATTAAAAGTTTGCTTATCGATGATTTGTTAAAAGAGTGTATTCATTCATCGTTTCTTTGAAAAGCTAAAATAACCTCTTAGCAATTCCTATTTCTGGAGTCGAGAGAAACATAACCCCATGTTTTGTTTATGCAAGCGTTTGCAGCAATCTTCGCAAAGTGGATCGTACTGGTATTTAGAAGATGGAGTACTATTTACCTCACGAATGATAACTTGGGATTTGTTATTAAATGGTGTATCCATCGTGGAGGACAAATATGCATTAATTCGACTTCATACAATAGACAGAGGGGAAATGATGAATTGCCGTATGTATATTAGTAACTAAAAACTGACTGCAGCGATCATGATTAATGGCTACATTTCACATTGACTTCATTGGCGGGTTGTATCTGCGTATAGTCTCGTACATGCAAAGTCCTGTTCTGTCTCATCTCGGTTTAACGCTTTTATTCGTTTTATTTCCACAACCTGAATGAAAAATAAGATAAATTATACGTTGCATAACAGCAATGTTTGCGCAAGTTTATTTACGCTAGAAAAAGTCAGTGGGCATTCACATCACTTGAAATAGTCATACGTTATATTTGCATTGATTGAATTTGTAGTCATAGCATTATTCATATTTTCAACCATGACCTTTATCTGTTCATTTAATTTAAATTTGATTTATCTTCCACATACAAGATAAATTGAAATATACGTTTCAAATATAACTATTTCATGTATACATTTCAAGTTAATATCGTTCACACATTGAATTAGCATGAGGACGGGGCATCAGTTCTATTAAATTTAATGTCGCTGCAATATTTGTGCTCCTCGCTCAATCATTACGTATTTATATAAATATTTCATTTAGTTTCATTTCATTTTCCGTCATACATAAACGATACAAACATACATTTCAAAATAACATCTCAAATTGACATCAAAAATTAACATGATAAATTATCACGAGAACGGAACGTAAAACAAGCGCGAAAAAAAAATGTCCCGGAACATAATTGAGAATATCATATGACATCATGGCTTCACGTACACGTATGTTGTTCGTTAAGTCCATGCAATGTTTAACTGCATATGGTGATGCCTGCTTTTATAACATGTTTACACTTCATGTGGCGAATACATTGCTCCTCTATGGGTTTCGTGTGTATTAAATGTGACAAAATAAGCACACAAAGAGTTCATAGGGAACAAAACCTTTTAAAGCTTGCAAGTGGTTCATGCTTTCATAAATTCCTTCTAACAATCGTTACCGATTTGAATCCGAGGATGTCTCTACCCCGGAGGGATGAAATATAACGCCAAAAACATGATAAACACTCTACAGGCATGACTTCACTTCGAAACGAACGCCAATTTTGTGCTTTGTATTCAGGACAGTGAATTAATTCCCCTTTTAGAATTCAAATCTATGACATCTAACTCCCCTCCAATACTTAAAAGTACTAACGTATTCCAGACTGGCCAGTTGAGATAAAAGAAATGCTGAAATTCTAGTTTCATCCTGGTTCTTGATTTCTTAGCAGTTCGGCTATTAGTAAAATTTAAAATTCAAACCTAGGCTCGGGTTATCATTGCCTTTTTATCAACCTTTCTATAACATTTAGATACAAATAAATTAATAAATAAATAAAATACAGTGATGAGCTTACGTATACATGACTGCGCATTCATCATTTGTAATATTGAAATATAATTTGCCAAGGTGATTAATGGTATTTTGTAATGAAAAATACATTGTTCTTCAAGCCTCAGTTCTCTACACACAATATATGTTGTATCCCAAACATAACATCATTTACCCGAAATTAATGAGTTCTCTTATTTAGCTTCATGTTCCATGTTGTATTGTACGGGAATGCTAGATGAATGATAATATATTGAATCTAATTTATCCACATGCTTACACAAAATGCACACGAAGAACGCCCATAAACAAGTCTGTGACATTGCGTACATAAATCATGAGTATACACATGAATAAATCCAAAAACATAATGGTGTCTTTGATACATGATGACTCCAGGTCCATATCATGTTCCAATGCATAATGTTACAAGACTGTTACACATTCGTACCTGTGCAGAGATAACTACAGAGCTTGTTTGATCGTTACACGCTGTGGCAGGGTAATACAGCCGCAACCACTTCGCTGTATCTCGGGAATGGCCACGTAAGATACACCATCTGGAAGAATATTTCCCTCTCATCTCAATTATCCTCACCATCGCCGCCATATTAGATTCACCCCCATCACCCATAGACCGACCGACCGACCGCCTGCAAATTTCATTTCCAGCCCGGGACTGATTTCGTCGTCATGGAAATGAAATTTGTTCATTTTTTTTTGCCGCGCTCCACCCTGCGGGATGTCAATAGACCTATTACTTCACATGGGTGGTGGGCAGATCGTGCAGGCAGGATGCTTGTTCATCTACGGTACCCACCATATTGCAACCTTTCATTTATTATCATTTAAATCATCCTTATTCTAGTTATATCATTGTTACTATGGTGAAATAGTTGTCCTCATCATCGTTGTCATATTATTGACATGATTAGGAACTGCATTTTTTTTATCAAATGGAATTTTATACATATTCCACATTTACCTGATTTCACACTGTCTGAATCCTTTAACAGTCGATGTCCAAATGGTGCATTTTCTCACAATTGATTCAACTTAAACTCAAACTTAAAAACAGATTCAACTTAAATTCAATACAATATGATTTTGTTCAGCGTGTAAAATGGTTAAGCGCCACTTTCGCCTAATTGCACCAACAACGTAGGCGAGTCGAACATATAGAGAAGCATTTGACGTACATGGCGCAATAAAGGTCGATAGATCGAACAAGTGTTGTTTATGCATGTCAGACAGAAAGCGCCCCCAATATTTCAAGTAAATGATGTGTACATAAATACCACTTTCTTTTGATGTTGTATTATAGATCTGTAAAGATTTCGCAAACATTTTAATTCGTTAATAAATCAGAACTGCATGACAATATATCGCTTTCAAGCTTTAGATTAGTCTCCAGAAAATTGAACTTTTAGTCTTAACGTATAGCTATTTTGTCGTACTCTAACAAAAGTAGGTAAGTCACAAGATCAATTGTGAAATATTGATTTTTTTTTACATTGTAATCATAATTTCCTACATACATACACAAACAGAAACATACACATATATATTCATCGTGCTGTGAGATATACAATCTAACATGATACGGTGTTGCATTGATGCCAATGCAAACTATATGCTCATTTTGCTCATTTACAAGAACATTTCCTTTTGTCATATAAGGGCGCTACAAAGTATCATTCCATCAGACATAACACGGAATGAAGTATTAACCCTATGCTTCCTAGAAAGCTTAGTCTGTAAGGGATTTGTACGCATGGTGAAAACAAACACACAGGGCACGTTATGAGTTAACGCTGTATGCGACATGGTTGTAATTCTGTCGGGGTAACACTAAATCCCCTAGACTATCACTTTGTTTAATGGTAGAAGATTAGTTCACTGGTAATTATGACTGGCTGCGCTGTGTTCACATCTACAGGAGATTAGACTTAGCTCACTGTAGCAAATGCACATATTGTCATTTTTTTTCCAAATTGAACTCCTAGTGGAAATGCAACACTGCCCAAAGATAAGAGGAGAGAGATATAAAGATAAATAGACATAGAGAGAGAGAGAGAGAGAGGGGAAGAGGTGAGTGGATGGGTAATGTGTGTGCGTGTGTGTGTGTGTGTGTGTGTGTGTGTGTGTGTGTATGTGTGTGTGTGTGTGTGTGTGTGCGTCTGTGTATGCTAGGGGGAGGGTGGCGTGGGGTAAGATAGATAATTGTTAATAGAAATGAAAATACACCGGGCAAGTAACGCTACGAATAAGGCAAGATAAATATATGACATTAATATGTTAGTATTGTTTTTGATCGATCGTATTATTTAGTATAGTTTTTAAAGTTATCATATTGTGCTCTGTTCATGTAGCAAATATACTCTCTCCTCTATGAAAATGTGTGTGTATTGATGTCGAACTACTCCATCTATGTTACGTTAAGGGGAGAACATATTAAATTTTCCGTATGTTAGGAACATCGTTTGAATGGATAAAGACGCGGTAATCGTTTTTGTATAGAACACATACAGAGAACAGTGGAGAAGGCGGAAGAATCCTAACCAACGCAGAACAAGCATGAAAAGCGATTGCATTGATTGCTTGATTGTTAGTCGTGTAGTAATGTTAATGTAGGGACATCCATCACCATGGTGATTAATTCAGTTTAAGTGTCCCCTTGTCATTGGATCCCTCCTTGGAACGACGCCATGCTTCCAGGCTATTCGGAATTTTTTTTTTATCATTTTCACTATTCATTTTATTGCCCGTAATGTGAAATGGGTACTGTAACGAATACCATCGATCTTTGTAATACTTGCCGTGTTTTATATGGAAAGCGGACTGTTCCATGAATTATTATAAAATCGTTTTCTTGAAAATACAAATCGTTGCCTGGCTGTAATTCAAAAAGAAATGTTTGTGTCGATGTTTATGCATCATATACAAAATATTATCTCAAAGTATTATCACATTGGACACTTTTGTGCATATTTGTTCATATTGAAATATAAAAATGATATAATAACATACATGTAATAAGATTAGTATTCCCTTAAGACTACAATGTTCCTCTCACTAACCCGTTCAATTCTTCTATTCTATTAGTTTCCCTTTATGTTTTTTGTGTGACGTGTATTTTCTTTCTTTTCTGTTTTGTTTTATATTAAACTCCCATAATTGATTGATAATGCTTGTTTATTGAAAACTATGATGATAGCATGCTACAAATACAGTTAACAAATGTATGTATTCAAAGTTCTCCTATTCACTATACTATTTTGATATATATTTTATTGTAGTGTTGCCTAACCATCTCTGGGACCTTTCCATTCATAAGCTCTGCTTACAAGATTGGCGCCTCCACATTATCTTCGAAATGTTTACATCCTAAGTTAGTTAAATGAATTAGTAATATCCGGTGTTTGAAACATCGCATTCGTTATGATGTCCATTTTTTTTTTTAATTTTAAGAATGTGGGAAATAAATTCGAATACCTTGTTGTATCATCATCATCATCATCATCATCATCATCATCATCATCATCATCAAATTCACCATTATTATCGCAAAAAGTCGTTCCCTGTGCAGGGTTTTTGCATACCTGTGTGTGTTTATGTGCGTGCGCTTGTGCGTGCGTGTGTGTTTGTGTATGTGGATGGTGTTCACCAAATGGACCACACAAAATACAATGAACATGTGACGTGTGTTTCCCCGGTCCGCAATTTACACAATTTGCCCGTATGCGTGTATGTGTGTATTTGCAAGTTTCAATCTTAAAATGTATACTGTATTTAGTATGGATTTACTTCCTTTCTTACGTTAAGGTAAGGTCGAGCAAAGGCTTAGCTTAGTCGGCGTTGGGTATTGCTATGATGAGATTGAGAAAGAATATGGAGGCGATGAAACTAGAATGATGGAAAATACCGGGCTTAAGATGTGGATGAGCTGTCAGGTAGATTGAGAAGGGGAAGTTGGAGAGCATTACAGACACGAAAGATGGATGGATGGATCTAAGGATGACAGGAAGTGAGAAGTGGCACTGGAGCAAGAGAGAGAGAGAGAGAGAGAGAGAGAGAGAGAGAGAGAGAGAGAGAACGAGAGAGAGAGAGAGGGGGAGAGAGGAAGGGTTGAGAAAAAGAGAAAGAAAACGAAGAAATGAGGGGAGAGAATGGAAAGAAGAAAAAGGAACAGAGAATGAACGGAATATAGAGAAGAGAGAGAGAGAGAGAGAGAGAGAGAGAGAGAGAGGAGAGATAAAGTAAACACGTCGAATGCAAGAGAAAACGTGGGACTGAGTGATCTATACAAAAGGGAAATAGAGCAAGAGAGAAAGAGCGAGAGAGGAAAGAGATAGAGCAGGAGAAAGAGAGGATGGAAAAAAGGGAGCAAAATAGATAGAAAGAGAGAGAAAGAGAGGGCGAGTGAAAGAGAGATAGAGACATGGAGAAAAGGGTGGCAAAGAGAGAGAGAGAGGGGGGGGGGAGAGAGAAAGAGAGAGAGAGAGAGAGAGAGAGAGAGAGAGAGAGAGAAAGGAAGAGAGGGGGGGGGGAGGGGGTAAAGAAAGATAGAGAGACGGAAAAAGGGTGACAGAAAGCGCTAGAGGAGATGTGAGTGGGGGATGGGGGGGGGGGGAGGGGGAGCAGACGGAGAGATAGGGGGAGAGACTAGCTCTGGGCACGTGATGCTGGTCACAAGGATGCCAATATGACACCTGCCGTCCTCGGAGAGTGCTCAAGTCATAATTACGTCTCTGATAGATGCAGCTCGGTCCAGTGACTAGATGGACTACCGTAGTATCACGAAAGGTCACTTCAAGGTATCGCTCTGTAGCTCATCCTTCGGCTCGTAAAATATTATGATATCTTATAATATTCTTAAAGGATGTCCAAGCTTCATTGATACTCTAGTACAGGTGTAATGTAAGTTCATAGTACATTTTCGCTTCTCTCCTTGTCTAAAAATGTACTGAAATGAACAAATACACGATATTTAATTTCTGAATTCTTGTTTTATGAGCTCAAATTACGTCTTCATTTTGAGTGTTTGTTTGTCGCCCTGAATTTAAGAGTACTTGGCTCTACCGTGGGCTTTCTATGTTCATATTCCTTTATTGTTTCTAAATGAAAATAGCGTGATCTTGAAAGATGATTCTAGAAATTTATTGAGACAAAGGTCATGTTAAATCTCCTCGTCGGATTTAAAAAAATAAACATCATTTTTTCATTCATAAAATGTTGCATTAGTTTATCATATGTGTATATACAGTCTTCATCATGTCATTACTTCTATTGTACAATTAGTAACATAATTATCACTATAATGTGTTCATCATCACATAATTTATATCATACAATTCTTATATAGGTCATTTATTAGCATATCATTACAATTATCGTACAATTACTATCATTTCCATCATTATTACAGCACTATTATAATGAAATAATTATCACAAAGTTACTCCCATTACTATCATACAATTATCATTTTTGTTCACCTGATTGAATTGAAGGTGATCTTCTTTTCCGTCATCATTATCATTGATAATCACTTACTCATACGTTCACATTAACATAAAATATCACCCTACAACCCACGGACAATGATGAAGTCTTGAGGTTTGCTCTTTCCCCCACAATACATTTTGATCACAAATAATAATAATAATTTTAGTATAGTTTGCACTTGCGGTTGCCCCGATTACCTTTCTAAGTTGGTAGAGAGTCAGACCAAGTTTGCAATACAAACTGTGAGGAAACAAAAACATCCAGAGTTTGTAAAACATGGCTTGGGTAGATTGTGCAGGTTATACGCGTCCTTGTATAAGGTGTAGTTCAAGAGAACAGTCCATAGCAGTCTTCCGGAATCTATATTGATGATCATGCCCAGCAACAGCCAAAGGGTTAACATTCCTACGAATAACTCTGACAATGACGTCATCTTAAACAAATACGATATGCATTTCCTTTCTTCACATAGTCTGTCGCGTGAGCAGGCTTGGCGCGCTGTTTGCTCAGTTGCTTTTTTGGAAAACGAAGCAAAAGCTCGATCGGAGATAGCCAAGGGAGCGTTAAAGCCTGTGATTTCCTTAGAGCTTCCATCCGTTCTTTAGATAAAGTACTTTAACACTATATATACCATGTGTGTATTATTTTACTAGTGATGTACACAAATCCCATAGAGCACCTAAGTATGGTGCAGGAAGGATTAATGTATGTACGTACTTGTGTGTGTTATGGTGTCTGCGAGTTGTGGATGATTTTTCATGTATATTTTATATCATAAACCTTTCTGTCCCAAACGAAATATGGGATTTGAGTGCAGAAGTGATAAAAGATACACACATGATGCATAAAAAGTTAGGTGTGTGTGTGTTTGTGTGTGTTTGTGTGTGTGTATGTGCGTAGGCGATTATCATGGTATTTAACATGTTTAAGTACGTTTGTCATGTCTGTGGGCAAGGGAGAATGGGGCAACGTTGTTTTTGTCTTAGTGCCTAACTTGTCCCGAAAGACTGGCTGACGCACCCACCTGTCGTCGCCCTAGGGAGGAATGTCACTCGGCCCGATTGATGAGGGCCACTCGATTGAACCTCATTACTCTCAAACGAGGCACGCGGCGTCATCTAGGAGGCAGCGTAGGAGGAGAATGAGATGAAGAAGTAGAAACGGAGAAGGAAGAAGAAGAAGAAGAAGAAGAAGAAGAAGAAGAAGAAGAAGAAGAAGAAGAAGAAGAAGAAGAAGAAGAAGAAGAAGAAGAAGAAGAAGAAGAAGAAGAAGAAGAAGAAGAAGAAGAAGAAGAAAAAGAAGAAGAAGAAGAAGAAGAAGAAGAAGAAGAGGAGGAGGAGGAGAATAATAACAAGAACAACAATAACAATCGGGAAAAGCGTGACCGAACAAGGGGCATATGAAAGTGAATGAGAATTGGGCAACGTATCAAAATTGTACGTGATCAATGACATCTGTTTAGGGATTGATTGGTCGGCTGAATATAAAACGGTGAATTATTAATGTCTGAAATTATGAAACTACACCCCCTTCCGTTAACCTCATATGCCAATGTGATATTTTCAAACATTTTGCTTGTTATTTCGTTTTGACTCAGGCAGGTGTGGCGCTCCTGGCGATTAGATAAACACATGTATGTACTCTTTTAAATCGAAAGGATTAATGTTCCTCCAGGCAGCTGTGCATGAGCATCACTACAGTATGAATGATTTCATCTCTCTTATTCAAACTTTATTTTCTTCTTTTATTTTTCTTCTTATGTAGGCGTCTGTTACGGAGAGTTCGGTGTGCGCGTTCCCAAGACGACAGGCTCCGCCTACATGTATAGTTACGTCACGGTCGGGGAGTTTACGGCGTTCATCATTGGCTGGAATTTGATTTTGGAGTATCTGATTGGCACGGCAGCCGGCGCAAGCGCACTAAGTAGCTGCTTTGATTCCCTCTTCAGAAACAAGATCAGCACGTTCATGAGGGACAGTGTGGGCGAGTTTGGCATTCACAGTAAGTAAACACAAACAAAGGAGTGGCCCTTGTCCTCTAAAGGCCATCGCAAACGACACGATCCAATCAGTCGCACAACTTTGCGACGGGACGAATCACAGGACGCGCTCATTGGATTTGTGCAAGAAAGTGACGTCAAATGTCCACTTTTAGGCCCGTACGACTGAAGAATCCGGGTATAAATATCGTGTCGTTTTCGGTATCCTAGCTGTGAATGCGTCGTTGATACATTTTTTCCGCAAATGATACTCAGAATTCGCATACAGCAGGAGTTTAAGTGGCGCCTAAAGAATCCATTAAAGGACTACGTCTATGGAAGGCAGGCTATACAATAATTGTAAAATAACAATTTTTAAATTGAAAATGAAAAGAAATTGCAATTAAAAATAGATAAACTGGAAACTGAACAAACAATTTAAATTATTTTAATGTATGTTTTTCCCAACATTATCGTGTTGTTGCGTCATAGAGAATCTTTATTTCAATTTATCTAACAACACCAATTCCATCAAACCTTTCAATCTCCCAGACAAGACCTACCCCGACCTCGTCGCCCTGGTCATTGCCGTCATCATGACGCTGATCGTAGCTGCTGGTGTCAAGAAGTCCGTGGTCTTCAATAACGCCCTCAACGCCCTGAACGTGGCAGTGTGGGTGTTTATGCTCGTCGCTGGCTTCTTCTTCATCGATGGCAACAACTGGACTGATGATGGCTTTCTGCCTTTCGGCTTCTCAGGGGTACAGATTCTTCTGCTCTCTTGTTCGTTTTCTCATTCTCTATGTTTTTGTTCCTTTTCTTCTTTTCATTTGTCTTCTCCTCTTTCTTCTTCTTTTTTTTTCGTCGTCGTCTTTTTCGCTTTCTTGTATCTTTCTTCTCCATTCTCTTTTTCTTGTTCATCATCTTTCTCCTCCTCCTCCTCCTCCTCCTCTTCCTCCTCCTCTTCCTCCTCCTCCTCCTCCTCCTCTTCCTCCTCCTCCTCCTCCTCCTCCTCCTCCTCCTCCTCCTCCTCCTCCTCCTCCTCCTCCCCCTCCCCCTCCTCCTCCTCCTCCTCCTCCTCCTCCTCCTCTTCCTCCTCCTCCTCCTCCTCCTCCTCTTCCTTCTCCTCCTCCTCCTCCTCCTCCTCCTCCTCCTCCTCCTCCTCCTCCTCCTCCTCCTCCTCCTCGTCTTCCTCCTCATCTACCTCCTCATTTTTCTCCTCTTACTCCAACTCCTCTTCCTGCTCCTCTTCTGCTGTTCTATCTGACAGAGGCTCTACTAACTTATCAACAAATTATTACTTTTTGACCAGGAAATATTATATACTTCAGTATACCCATACAATCCATGCTTTGCTCTAATCACCTATTGTTTTGTTTTCACCACACTTCCCCACCTTGTATTCATTGTACCTAGGTAATGACTGGTGCTGCTACCTGCTTTTACGCATTTATCGGCTTCGATATCATCGCAACAACTGGAGAGGAGTCTAAGAACCCGAGTCGATCGATACCTCTTGCTATCATGCTCTCTCTCCTTATTTGCCTGATCGGTGAGTGCACTCAGTATGTAACATATATAAAGTTAAAAATACTGATGAAAGCATGACTTTTCACATTTAGGTCAATAAAGCACACCACAGCGCAATATACATGATGTAATTATGTTTCGTTTTTTGCCATTGAGTGCTTGCTATTTCCTTTCAAAACATTAAAAATGTACAAACTTGAATTATGAAATCTCTGCCACGCCCCCCTCACAGGCTACGTGAGCGTGAGCTTCGTGCTGACCCTGGCCGTACCTTACCGCGACATCAGCGCCGAGTCCCCGCTCATGGACATGTTCGTGCAGAACAACGCAGAGCCGGGCAAGTACGTCGCGGCCATTGGCTCCATAGCCGGACTAACGGTCAGTCTGCTCGGGTCGCTCTTCCCCATGCCAAGGGTCATCTACGCTATGGCCACTGATGGTCTGCTCTTCAGGTAATTATCAAGTTAGCACTCTCAGCACCAAATCACGAACACCCCACTAAGGTAGTATACATCTAATGAACCAGTGCTAACATGGCTAATGAGAAGGTTAATGAACTTACGAATTGTAATCAATCATGATTATACATGTATTTCAGGTTGTTTTTTTGTTTAACGTGATGCTAAAGTTTGCATAAACAGGTCAGAACCAGGAACTAAGAGGTACAACTAGTATGCCTTCCATTCTGGTGGTATTTGTTATATCAAACTCTGTTGATTGTAGTCAACTAGTAATTATCTAATTCCTCTCTTGCTTGGCGTGAGAGTCCGAGCAAGCGGGAGAATGGTAAAATTGACTCTTCTTGCGAGTATTTACATTTCAAATATGCAAACATTTACTTGATTACTTGTGCATTGTCCCTCTAACTAATCACTGTTATATCCTGATCCTCCTCGATGATTCTACCTAGATTCCTCGGTAACATCAACGTCGTGACGAACACGCCGGCCGTGGCGACCATCATCGCTGGCTTCCTGGCTGCCATCATGGCCCTGCTCGTCAGCCTCGGCGACCTGATCGAGATGATGTCGATCGGGACTCTGCTGGCTTATACACTGGTCTCCATGTGCGTCCTCATCCTCCGCTACCAACCCCATATCGAGCTCCAGGTCTCCCTCAACACTGGCCTCGCGTACGACACACTCGACAACGAGGACGACGACGAGATCAGCGCGCCGGTGATGAAGGAGACGTCGACGACCACTCCGTTGGACCCCACCACTCAGGGATCGACTCTTCAGGAGGCGGGGCCGGAGCAGCTCCTGCCCAAACTGGACTCTCAGGGCACGCCTATCCACAGCGCCGTGCCCAAATACGGTGCCGTCGGCGAGGAAACGGACGACGAGTTCCGAAGCTACAACCGCTGGAACTTCTACGCCTCGCGGATCAGGCAGACGGCGTTCTGCTACGCCGATGTCGTCCGTGCGAAACTCCGCCTACCGGAGACAACGTCGTCACCGACCCCCGCTACAGGTCGGAGTGTCACCATGTCCACCATCTTCCTGTTCCTCGTCCTCTTCTTGCAGTGCACCATGATGATCCACGCCCGCAGGTTCTTATCCGACTGGTGGGCTGTGATCTTCATGATCATCCTGTGCACGCTCATCGTCGGGTTCATAGTGAACATTATCCGGCTGCCGCAGAACCCAGAGCAGCTCAAGTTTATGGCTCCAGGAGTACCCTTCCTTCCGATGGCCGCCATGTTTGTCAACATCTATCTCATGCTCAAGCTGTCCTACCTGACGTGGATCAGATTCGCTATCTGGCTCGTCGCAGGTGAAAACAAATCAAAGAAGGGATATATAGATAGATAGATAAATAGATAGATGGATAGATAGATAGATAGATGGATATATATATATATATATATATATAGAGAGAGAGAGAGAAAGATAGATAGATAGATAGGTAGATAGATAGATAGATAGATAGATAGATACATACATACATAGATACATAGATGGGCAGATAGATAGATAGATAGATAGGCAGGTACAAATATATTTAGATAGATCTCATAATCAAGTTGTCCTCATCTGACGGGGATTCGATTCGGTATCTGGCTCGTCACAGGTGAGAGCAAGTCGAGAGAGAGAGATAGATAGATAATTATTTACAAATCTATAAAGTGCCATTTTTGTCTTCAAGGTCTCCATACTTAAGTAGCTCGAAACAACGATGTTTTATATCCGTCATCGCGACCTTATGATGGACCAAGCAATATCCCTGTGAGCATGAATCAAGTAGTCGGGTCCATGCTCTAACGTGAGATGTACATTCACAGAGCATTTTGCTTTTTAAATTTGCTGCTGCTTGAGGAACCAGCGGAAGTTATAAGTGTCTCCGCCGCAACACTGTTAGACTTGCCTGGCTTGGACTTGGCTGTCCGCTCGAGCGCAAAAAGGCAGCTTGAAAAATTCAGCACGCAGGTTTTTGGGTAAAGGAACGGATATAAATATGACATCATAGGAATGCCATCTCTGGTGAGGTGAGGCTATTTAGACGAATCACTGACTAATACGTCATTATTGAAGGATTTAAACGGTAATATAAAAGGCTTACAATGATCATGAAGAGCCATTACCACTGTTACATGCGTTTTTCCTTCTCGTTCCACTGTGTTGCAAGGTCTGGTGATATATTTTGGGTACGGGATCTGGAATAGCAACATCGAGGCCCGGTTTCACGACACAACCAGGAGGAGTAAAGACGGGAAGGAGGCTATCTTAATGGATACCAATGAAGTTAATGTAAGTAGACGTAACCGTGGACCGCTAGTAGTAGCTTCCTGGAGATGTTCAGAACTTGGAAAGCCTATTGGACCAATAAATGTGAGCTAAAGAGTTGTATGCGTCCAATTGTTGACAGAGTTAAAGAAAGATAGGGTGATGTGTGTGCGTGTGTGTGTGTGTGTGTGTGTGTGTGTTGTGTGTGTGTGTGTGTGTGTGTGTGTGTGTGTGTGTGTGTGTTTAAGGAGAAGGATGGGGTGGGCAGTCTTTGAATTAGGAACAGTGTATGAAGTTTAAAAGTCGTTCGAAAAATCTTTCTTCTTTCATTTATCATGTTTATCTCTACGGAAATAGTTGTGTTATCCCCCTTCTACACGATAAGAGATGCAGCATGATGCTCATGTTAGGTTACATACGCCGTCTACATCACACACCATAGTGATAGTATGACGCAGTCGATTTATCTACAACTTAAAGGGAAATAGCATCCTTATAAAGTTGACTTAAATGATTAAAGAAAAAGATTAGCAACCGTGTGAGAAAAATCTAACATATTACAAAGAAAGTGTATTATTTTTTTTGACATGTTAACTTTTAAAGTTTGCTCTCTAAATAAAAGTTGGCAAGGGACGCTCTCTTAAAATGCCATGCAGTACGTCATTTCGGACCAATTGAGTTGCCCATGGAGTTTAGTGTTCAGGAATTTGTGCTAGTAATCATTTTCAAACAGTGACAACTTATTTTTAATATGTCTTTTCTGATTGTTCTGCTTTGATTCAATTAATTCAATTTGTTTCAGGGCTTCATTATCCTTTAATTCGCTGCTGTTCAATTTAATCCTCTCTAGATGCCGACGGCACCTAGTCTTATTCCAGCCCACACGGGTACCGCGGACTCGTCGAACATCTCGGACAGTATACCCGCCCCAGCGTCGTCTTCCGACGAATTCGAGACGCCGTGATCATCACCGACATCGCCGCCGCTGCCATCGTCGCCCTCCTCCACAGAATGACATGGTGACTGCGTTTAGGACATTCCCCGAAGTGTTGTTCATTCCTCTGTGTTCGTGGTCGTGATCAGCCAGTCAGTTTGATTGATAGATGTTGGTTAAGCGTTTAAGGTTGCCATGGTTACTGGTTTATAACAACACATCCTTGTAAAAATACAGATTCTGGAGAGAATGACAAGGAAACTGTGTCACTCTCGTAGATGAAACCTGTATTGTCAGGAAACAGTTGTAAAGGTATGATGATCTCATTAAATTATCATATTTTGAAGGCTATATCTAATTTGTGGACCAAATCACTGTTAAAACGAGGACAGATTTCGGTTGATAGACATGGAAGATTAGGCTATATATGGGTCAGAAAATAGTTAACTGATCATGGCAGTAATTTCATAATGTACATGTGATGTTAATCTACAATATCCGATAGAAAAGAGAAATGCCAAGGTCAGCGACAGGGATGAAGGAATCGATGGTGTGAGCATGGTGAAAGAGAGAGAGAGAGAGAGAGAGAGAGAGAGCAAAAGTGAAATAGAGAGAGATATATGCGAATATATAGAGAGGAAGACAGAGTGAGAAAAGGAGAAAAAGATGAAGAGAGTGACAGGAGATGGTGTAGATTTGAAAGCTCATCCACAACTAAAAATAATATCACAAAAAACTAAACGGTATATCACAACTTCCTAGCGAGCACGTTACCGTAATTGTCTTTGTTTATTTAGTTAGGATGTCATCTTTGTTTCTTATGATATCACAAGTCATGGTATTTTTTTTTAGAGAAATGTTTTTTCTTAAACCTTGAACTTGTTGAAACGTAATTTGCATTTCTCTTTCTTATCTGATACTTTTCAATATTATACGTTTACAAATGTATGCATAATTCTAAATGAACAAAAGAAAAAATACTGAAAAATCATTTCAAAACTGAGCTGGGGTTACTTTTGACGATAACTCCCGAAAATGATAAAGAAAACAGAATCCTTTTCCAATTCTATCTGTCACGAGAGATGAAATACTTTTGTATTTCACAACGATATTCGTGATATGTTAATTGTATTTCATGTCGCAGTGGTAGTCATCCACTCATCTCAAATCAGTGCAATATTCAATCACGTTTCTTTTAACCCCTATACTACTAGAACGTGTTGGACCTATGTTAAGAATATGGTTATAATATGAATTAAGATTAGACAGGTTAAGATATTAAAATGATATCCATGAAAGTCAGATCTAATTCACTGTAGTGACGTGGTTTTGTTAAATACTGAACCTGGTGTGGTTAGTTATATAACACATTATAAAGACAGACCTATCTTTGATTCATCACGCTGCGTTTAGTTGTCTTGTCTCTCGAGTACTGAAGGAAGATACACGGAATTACATTCACTGGGTTGTAATTTCTAATCTGAATGATGTTTCTTAAAAAGCAGTGTCATGACGTCTCCATGGTTACTCATGTTCGTCTCGTCTATATTCGTCTAAAAAAAATTCTACCAAATCTTCAGTGTTGTGGTAGTTAGCTTTCTATTTGTTTTTGTAATCTGTATATGAAAGTCATTATATTATTATATATGTAAATTGAATAATGAAATATTGTCCGTCTTTATAAAGCATAAGTATGATATATAGATGACTGTTTAGAAAGTCTCATTTTAAAGAAGATGTGTAAATATGAAAAGAATTCGGATGGGATGTTAGGAGAAAGACTTTCGGTTTGGAAAAAAGGACCATCGGGTATTGTAAAAGGATCGTTTATTTTAAATGTTGTGAATACTTGTCGAGTTATATACAGAGCTTAATATCAGATGCATGAAAGCTAGTCGATGATATAATAGATATTTATTCTTTGAGTCTTGTACGTGCAAATGATTATTGTTGAAAAGTCATATGTTTATTTGTCGCAATAAAAGGAGAAGACGTCCACATAAAATGTGTTTGTGTCTTAAATTGGAACAAACTGCAGATGTCGAGATCAACTCTTTCTGTGCCAGATAAAATGTTGCTCTTTTTTTATTTGCCTACATTGAAAGTGACAAATTACACACATGGCACGTAAATGGTGTTATAAAGGCCCATTTAGAACACAAACGACTAAGCTTAAGAGAAAAAAATGATACATTTAGAAAAAGGAAAGTAAAATCACTTAGGAAATAAAGACGAAGAGAGGGAGAGAGAGAGGAATAGAGAGAGAGAGATAGAGAGGGGCAAAGAGAGAGAGAGAAAGAGAGAGAGAGAGAGAGAAAGAGAGAGGGAGAGAGAGAGAGAGAGAGTGTGAGAGAGAGAGAGAGAAAGTCAGAATGAAAGAGGATGTACGAAGAAAAAAATGGAAATAAATAATGAAGATTACAAATGAAAGACGTAGAGACAGATAGTGATAAAGGGCAGGAAGAAGACGGAAAATATGTAATGAAGAAAAAGACAGATGAGAACGTAAGAAAGAGTAAAAAGGGGAAATAAAGGCCGAAATTAAAAAAAAAAATAGAACAATAACACAAGAAAAAACAGATTGCTTGGGGAAAGCAACAAACACCACACATTAAATTACCAACGCTTTGAGACAAATAATGTGGAAACAGGGTTTACGGGGGGGAAGTTGTCTATTTTTAAAATTAATTCGCATATACAACCACACCAAATTAAATTACGCCCATTTCCGGCGGCGAATAAAACACATATTCAATGTTCGAATAACGAAAGTATCCCGTGAATATAAATTTTGTCTGCATGAATGGCAAGTCAAGGCATATCACCTAACCATATGTGAGAACATTTTAAGAGACCTTATTGTATATTCAATTAAAATTGTCAAAAAATGGATCAATACATTCCACATATAAAGGGGCGACCCGTTTATGAGTAATCCGACCCCCAATTAGCACATTTGTAACCAGGAATGATTAAGATATATTTTCCTCTTAAGAAATATATATAGCAAATTCATTCATTATGAATGAATGAATGAGTGAAGCGCATGTTAGATATTGGTCGTTCGTAAATATTCTTTTCTCATGGAGCGATTGGAATATTAAAAACAAGTGCCCTCACACTGATGTTCAAGTAATATCTACAATGACTTTAAGTTGATTGAGCCTACAGCATAATGGAGACTAGTCTATATTCTAGTCTAGACGCATTGTATCAGCCGAATTCGAGTACACATAGAGAGGGCTACAACTCTTAGCGCAACGAGTAAAGCAATGGCGGGATCCCGAGATAGGTTTCACTGTAGTTAACCCTCGAAGTGCCGCATAGTTTTACACAAAAATCAGATGACTCTTATCGGTATTTGCTCACATTACCTAGCACCGTGTGGGTTGATAATTCTCAATACCGCAAAAAGGGGGAAGTCATCCAATAAGGCATCGCCCAGCCATACTCGGATTGTGTATGCGGTCGTGTTCGCTCCAGGTCACGTGAGTTTATAATACCGGAAGCGGACATGACTGCAAATAAAAAAAGAAGGATGGCGCTGCCCGGTGTATTATGGTCAGATGTACGACTTTCCCTTATATGCGGTGTGGAGAATTCGGCGCAAATTTACCTTGTAAGCAAAACCCTTTAGCTACGACACACTTTACGATATAAAGACAAACAAACAGACACGTGGGACCGTTTTGTATATTTTGTCTCTTTTAATTCGATCACAAACATCACGACTTAGACAATGCTCTACACATGCTATCTGGAAGTTTTTCTTGTAGAACATGCACATCCGACTCAGTATCATTGCTCATCTACGCTTGTTCCTATAAAGTGGCCGGTTTATGAATAAAGGCGTCTTCAAAATGGTAGTACAACGTTCGTGTGGACATCTGATGCTGCGTTCACACAAAGCGGTTTTCCACTGCGGCTTGTGGCTTGTACGTTGTTTCTAGCGTGTTCACACCATGGCTAAACATAACGATTGCTCTATGTAGAAATCTTTGGATACCAAGGCAGTCTGCTGATTCGCCAGAGTGAAGAAACTCTTCTAAAGGGCCATAAAAAACGTAATTTTTGACATACCGCTTCTGTGCGAACGTACCTTTACAAAGGTACATACTTTTTTTTCCATGGTTACGGTGTGACGATCTACGTGCGATTTGTGTCTATATGATTTTTTTTACAGCGGTTTGCAACCCGGATAACTTTAATCAAAAACAAGTAGAACACAGTATGAGGAACAGATTGGGAACATTAAACATGTTAAACAAAATCACACAAATTCTTATGATTTGTTTGTGTGTTTACAAATCTATAATAATAATCTGTAATAACTAGCCCTGCCATCTAGTTCTGGAGATACAAGGTAGACACGTAATGTTTTAAGTATTGTATCATACATGTATGATACACAAATTAAATACAAAAGTCCTTATAGTACGTTCTAGTACACCAACAGAGTTGCCCGTGAAGATTCCTGATCAGAATTCAGTGCTCGCAAACAAATTACAGCATGGATCGAGAAAACTCTGCAGTCATCATGGTCATGATTGGTTAAGAGCTGTGCGTTACATTTTACTGGCCTGAACGTTTAATATGAACAAGTACGATCGCTGACGATAGCCACGGTAAACATGCTATCGTGCACTTACGTCACGCCACACAAGATGTCTGCGACGGCTCCGGTTATGAATGTTGAATTCTTGATTTAGATCTACATCCTTTTTGTACTAACGTCGCTTGTATAAGTTTGATTTGCGTCGACATTTTCTACCAGACTGTTTCTCTACTTTTATTTTATCATGTCTATCAGTCTTATTATTATGGTTTCAATCCTCTCTCTAGCAATTTTGATAAGCTTATCTATTTTGTATTTACGATATTCACATTCATCTAAACTATGTCGGCTCTACGCATCTACATGCAGAAGCCATCCGACACGGTATGTATCATATATATCCTATCATCTTATTTACAACATATATACCTGCACATTACTTGATAACAATGGAATACTTTTTCATTAAATATAGCACATGTTTACATGAGAAACGACACAAAATCTTTATCCTATCTCACATTAATTCATGCAAAACTCGTAATAATACTAACAATATATTATACTTTGTGATAAAAATAAATTCATGCCTCTTACTCTACATCTAGACCGAGCTTAGCGAATGATGACACATCGAATATTATTATCTAAGAACAATTAGAAATACAGATTTTTCATTGAACAAATTACAGGGACAACATATGTAACTACAACACAACAAGTGCTTTGCTCGCGAGAAATTACACATTTATCATGTTTAGTATGCTGTGAAATGATAGGATTTTCATAAAAGACTGAGCTGGGTGATAAGCCATATCGCATATTAATTCTTAAATAGGAACTAAAAGTTGATCATCAGTTGAGTTGAATAATATAAACAAAGGTTGAATTGAAAGAAGCATAACAAAATTTAAGACTAATATTTTCTCTCCTTTTTTTGTCTCTCTGTCTCTCTGTCTCTATCTGTCTGTCTGTCTCTCTCTCTGTCTCTGTCTCTCTCTCTGCCTCTCTCTCTCTCCCTCTCTCTCTCACCCACTTTTTCCACCCCTCCATCACTCCACTCTTTCTCCCTCTCTTTTCCCCACTCTCTCCCTTCCTCTCTCTGTCGACTTTGTTCTCTTATTATACATTGTACATTTACGATAAAAACTCGCAGCGCAATTAAGCGTATACCCGATACAGTTGCTATAATAACATGCAAATTATTACAAGAAGGGGTAAAACAAAATAATGATGAATATGGCAGCAATATAATGGAAGTTTAAACCTATTTTCTAAAGCCATATACCCGCATTATAACTCCCTTTGATTAGCTAACTTGCATTTGAATCCCATTGAATAATAATGCCCTAGAAGGTACTGGTATACAGATATTCGGGCCTGAAGCCACATTTCATGATAGTCACATTACAATCACGTGATAGTCACGTGACAGTCACCTGATACCTATAGCACGCGTTCTACATGCTGCCCTTTCAAACTTCTAGACAAGCACACTTGGTAAAATACTTCCCTTTCAATGCCTCGCATGCTGATTTCTCTTATAACCACACATATCAAGCTATTCACAAATGGAGCCTTCGACAGTTCGAGTCTTTTTCTTATTTCTTTCATGCTTGGTATGAATAGAATAAGTCTACAAAATCGTGCTTATTTTCGGATCAACTTACTACCGTATTAAAATTGTAGGCACATCCCACTCACAAAAGGTGCCAATGAAAATCATTCAGCTCGACCACATTCTTCCCAGTATATCGACAATTAATATCGAATGGCTGTACGATTGTTAAATCGAAATGGATGTAGAAATGAATCCATGCCGTACTGGGGGAGAGATGTACTCATACATATTAATTGTTTATGTACCATTGATGCAAATTGGCATATTGAATACAAACAGGTCCAATAGAGCAAATCAAAAGGGTTAATACACACACTGATTAGGTAGATTATCTAATTCATTATGTGTTCTTCCACTGCATCAAGAATGAGAGCTATAGCATAGCATTATCAAATGATATGCATATTGTCAGGGATGGAAAGGGAGGGGAAAGGGGGGTAAACTAAGATTGACTTTCTTGCTCTGTCCGTTGTCGGTTAGGTTCTTTGGAGGCATCGTAGAGCGATATTTCGTCCGCATCCTCGTCCTCCTGCAGGCCTTTGTGAGATGTTTCGACCCCCGTCTCCTCTACGCTGTGCCGTATGCCGTACCCCAGGTAGATTACCAACCCTGCAAGGACGTGTTGGAAAGAAATGTTAGATAAAAGGTGGTCGAACAATGGAAGGGGGTCGAAAATAATAATGAAATGACGTGCTAGTGAATTTAAATGTACAAGACAGCTCATCTGCCTTTATTAATGTTACATGCATCGTTCCCAGTCGTTTGATGTTACAAGATCATAGACACACGGGAGGGTGAAAACAACCATGGAATATATTACTAAAAAGACATTGATAACCTGACACTAAGTTTAATTTAAACAGGTAGGCAAATACGAGAAGTACAAATGGAATTGTCCAGGAAGGTTGTTTTTCAGTTCGTGGTAGTAATTATGTTTTTCGTGGATTCATAACTGTACAAATTCATTATTTCGTTCTCCATTTCTTGTATTATTTCATTAAAATCTGCAATATGTACTGAGATTTAATTTTTCCAAATCTGTCAGCGAAATATGTCTTATGAATGCCTAAAACTGGAAATTACAACATGTACATGTATTTCACGAAAATGAAATTGTTTATAAATCCTTTGGTTAGTTTGAGATGATTCTGGCATGCTCCAGTTTTAGTTTGTATACGTGTCATGAAGAATGTTAGCACAAGCAATTTATTCAAATCTCATCAAGCAGCACATTTCTCCGACACACAAATGGGTTAAAGAGCATGACGCACCACTCGTTAAATACTTTCCCAATACTTCAGATTAAATATCATTTTATATAACAATGTAATATTCGTGTTTTTCCCGGATGATACGTGTATTATATCATTGTACTCAGAACCCATACCGAATTATGGTAGTGTTAAGAGAAGAACCCTCTTTGTGCGAGACAAAAATCTGCTTTATGAGATTTGTGTTTTTTTAATGACGAAATAGCACATCAGTGGCAGAATAAAAGGTCAAACGGTTCTTACCGACGGCTAGCCAAACGACGAATCGTATCCAAGTCGACCGCGATAGCTTAAACATGAGGAAGATGTTGAAGAAGGCGGATAAGACGGGCAAGTACGGGACAAACGGGGTACGGAAGTACAGCTGCATCTGATTCTGAGGCTGCTTCTCTATGACGACGAGTAGGACCACGACGACGCCGATGAGGATGACGAGGAGAGAGATGGCCCACCAGGCACCCGATACTACGCCCTCTTCGCCCAGGACTAGCACAGCGCTGAGCAGAAAAAAGTCGGTGGTGATTATGGCAACGCAAATGACTACGCTCCTGTAGGTCGCTATAGTGGGTTCTTTTTTAGAACCATCTTCGTTAGGTGTCGACTCTTTGCCGCCAGCGGACTGATCATTAATTAACTGTTTTGTCATGCTCTGCTCCATCTGTCCCGATGGCTCGACTGCAGTAATGCCAGGGTCAGCCCCTGCAGCACCCTCAGCGTCCTGATTTATCGCGAATTCTTCTCCCTGTGGGGACAGGTTGGTGTAGGTCCGTTGCTTGCCCTCGGCTCCGACCAGTCCCATCAAGGATGTTTCCTCCGCTGGCTTCTTCTTGGCGTGCTTCTCCCCGAGCCGCCTCGCCTCGTCCCGATCCAGCCCGATCACACCGGGCTTGTACCGCAACAGGAGAACGCAGATCCCTACCAGGGTGTAGGACATTAGAGTCCCGATGGACATCATCTCGACCAGCTGCTCCAGGTTGAAGATCAGGGCCATGATGGCCGTCAGCAACCCGGCAAAGATCGCGGCGTACACTGGGACGTTGGTGCGGGGGTTGACGTGTGCCAGGAACTTGAAGATGATCCCGTCTTTCGCCATGGCATAGATGATCCGCGGTAGAGGGAAGATTGAACCCATCATCGAGGACGTCAACGACACCAGTGAGCCTACGGCGACCACGTATTTAGCAGCCGGTAGTCCTCGCTGCTGGAAGACCATAGCCAGCGGGGCAAAGGCGGCCAGGTCGTCGTAGCGAACCATCAGGGTCATGATCGCTGATACGCTGACATAGGCGACCAGGCAGATGACTAGCGTGAGCATAATCGAGATCGGGATTGCTCTGCTCGGGTTCCGAGCCTCTTCCCCTGACGTCGCGATGACGTCAAAACCCACGAAGGCGTAAAAGCACGTCGCCGAACCCGCTAGCAGCTGCATAAGTAAATCGGAGAAATTTAGAGTCTCGATTTAAATATCTTTCTTGTAATTATGGAGAATCTTTTTCAGAAGAGAAGTTCTTCTTTAATCCTTACACTTAAAACTTCCAAGATTATATCTTATTTTACAGCTAGTAAGGGAAGCTCTCCTCTACACCTTCTCAACAAAATCCAACGTTCGCATTTGTTTTTAATATTTGTAAGGAAATGTGAAATCAAGGATTATGTAACTATGCCATACAAATTATGGCCAATGTATATTATTATTTTCTTCATGGTGAGCTTTACATTATGTTTTTCACCTTGCCCTAGTAATGCTCGAAATGTTTCCTAGCGCATTTCTGCATAATAGCAAAGTATCACAAAAAGTTTTAGTGTATTTGCTCGAATTGATATGTTTACTGTTATATCATAGCAATTCAAGTTGTGTAACACAGAGCTCGTGTGTAAAGCATACACTTTAGCTCTAGAGACTGCACTGTGCTTAAATGAAATTGAATAGTAAGACATATACAAAAGTACAACATGTATATAAATAAACTGTCACAATCAAGGAAAAAAACACCTTCCAATCAATCCACCCGTTAATTAAATGGATGAATGAATGAATGAAATAAGTATCCTGCAAGAACGCACCCCTGAGAAGCCAAATGGAAAGAAACCATCCCCCTCCGTCCAGTTCTGCCCCTCCACGAAGAACGCCCCGGCCCCGACGATGAAGACAAGGATGATGAGGTTTAAGACGGTGAAGCCCAGCATCATCGAAGACGACATCTTGGCTCCGAAGGCGACGACGACCGTGACGGCGATGAGGAGACAGAAGGCGAGGAAGTCGGGGTAGTCTCCGAACCACGAGGACTCGAATGTACCTGGAGGAAAAGTTGATAGCAATAGGGAGGAAATACTAGACCAACGGTTGCCATGGCTACAACTAGTACTAAACAAATCTAAACAAGTACATCTGAATAGTGAAGGTAGTGGTAATGAATTGGGATCGTAATCACTGCAAAACAGTTTCTCCGGCATCGCCGGTTCGTTTTTTTTTTTATTTGTCAACCTTTGTTTTTACAATTTTAAGATAATTCCTTCCTGGTCCCCTGGTCATAACAGAAACGGCACTCCATTGATAAAGGTTTCCGGATTAGTCTTTACCAGTACTCTCTCTCAGTTTTAATCTCACCTTCCTTAATCTGTTACAGAGATGTCATGTTTAATCATCAGCGTGAAGGAAGACCTTCGAAATGGGGTTCTTTCTATCATATTCGGTGTAGTTTGCATTATTCATGTGATGCGTTAGTTTGTAGTTCATATCGCTCTGCAACATGCTAGAACGGTAGCCAATGCACGACTATTCAATAAAGCGGTCTGGCTGCAGTAGACTAATCTTTCTCAATCTATTCCGTTGGCCGGACGGAGAAAAGAGATGATAATGATATAAGTCCTATGGGTAACAGACTCTATTTTTTTTATTTTGAACATCCTAGGAGGCCATTCTAGCACACATACCGTGTAGTGAATTACATCATGCGAATCAGTTTTTTTTTGGTAATTTATGGAAACATGATCAGACGAATTCTAAGCGAAAATTGCGCATGATGCTCGCTTACATTTTAGAGGATTACATTTTAGGACATTATATTTAATTTCATTGCTTACTCCTTTTTGCTCTCCAACTTACCGACGTGTGTTTTGATGTGCGTGCTGATAGTCGCGTTGAGCATAGCGTCCAGGTACTCGCTCCACGCCTTGCCTACGCTAGCACCAGCGATGATGTTATCCATGATCATGCTCCAGCCAATCACGAAAGCGAAAAACTCTCCGATTGTGACGTAGGAGTAAGTGTAGGCGGAGCCTGTCTTCGGCACGCGCGCACCGAACTCCGCGTAGCACAACCCTGGGTGAGAAAAATAAACCGTGATATTTGATATTATAACATCACTAAAAACAAACATGTCAGCACGTCATGTGATGTTTCAATAGATATAGACACATGAACACATCCTAACTCATTTTGATGTGATAGGACCTCCCTATTTACTAACCCACATTGATGACCCCCAACTGTGACATACCACACAACTGCCAATTTTCACTGATTCGTTGACACACGGTTTAACATTAATAAAGAAAAATGACTACAAGGGTACACTAGAGAGGGTTGGGGTGGGCTAAAATGACAAAGCATACTGCACCTTTTAATCCGTGCATAACGTAGGGTACACGGACTGACAGAGTACCTAGTGACGAAGGTTACTAGAGAGTCAAAGTGGAAAGGACGATGATCATTTGAGCCTTACATTAGACAGTTGAGATTTTTAGGATATGTAATTCGAAAAAGATCGCTTGGAAAATTGTCAAGGAAGAAAGCGGGTAAAAGAAGCAGAGGAAGGAGGCGGATTACTTAGATAAGCAGCCAGATGGACTGGTTAGCACTGTAAGGGCATGTTGACCATAACGTGAAGCTAATACAAAGAGCTCAAGACAGAGAGTTGTGGCATCCACGATTGCCTACTTTACAGGGTATGGCACTTAAACATATAGATAACTTTAGAAAGTGGCGCGACGAGGCAGCTGTGCTAAGTATCGATGGGACTTATGAGTATACACATTATGTATGGCATATTCCAGTTGTTCTGATCCTTCGGCTGACAGGCGTGATCGATATTAGAGTGGATTTATGAAAAAGAGGAACACAATCATGTTTTGTGGATTTTCATAGTCCTTTTATCATTCCATCACCCTTCCCCTTGGACCAATTACTTTCGCTTCCTTTCACCCTTTGTGTGCCCGTTTGATTGCAGTGCAATAGGAATCGCGTGTATACTTCTGCAAAATTGTCTCAATGGCGCAGGGAGAGTTTATTCCTCGGCCCAGTTAGTTTCCACCTGTTAGGCCTATTTTCTTTTCCACCCCATAGATTGCGCATAACGGTCAGCCAGGCAACATCAAGAAATCCCCTTACTTAATCAACAGCCACAGCATTAACATTATCATCAACCCGTTATGCGCTAGATAGATTGCTTTTTTATTTGATTTATGTGTATTATTCGTGAAAAGGCACATGATGTGGCAACGTAGAGTAATCAACATACATAAACTGCAACATCAGCATCATGAACAACAACAACAACAAGATAAGCAGCGAAACATCATCATCAACAACAACAACAACAACAACAACAACAACATAAAGCATTGTTCAAATTGGGGGAATACTTTGGCTTAGATGATATGGCCTAAGAATTCGAATTGATTGAATTATATCATATCCGTAATTTGATCGGAATTACGAAAAACAATAATAATCTAAAATAGAAAAAAAATAAAACATCTTTGAGAAAATAAATGCGAGAATCAAAGGTGGTGTATCACTAGTCTTTTACCGCCTTGACATTTGGAGTTGTAAAAATAAAACGACAAACATAGGAAAATACATTTCAATATCTTATCTCAGGATGTACGAACGAGCAGAAAAAGATATCGCTGAACATTATTTACCGTTTGATTTTAAATATACTTCTTGTCGAGTCGTCGTTAAGGGCCATCACGAAACAAGGACACCCTTGTTTGTTTAAATCTCCATTTCTATTGTCGCAATCTAAGTACCTCATTCAGATTCATGTTATTTTTGTCAGGCATGCGATCACGCAGACAGGTGGCATTTGAATGGAATGTATGATTGTTGCTGTGTTGCAAACAAGAAAATTATCCCGAGAGACAAAGGAAAAGGAAATATAATTTATTCTTATCCTACATCACAAGCTCAATTTTTTCACAAAAATTGGTATGACATATTGCACAGAATTTGGCAATGCCTGCCCCCACACATGCATTTCCTATAAACCAATCGTCATTATTGAATTTACACATTGAAAATAATATTTCAATTATTACCGTGGTAATAGTAGCCATAGTGAATCGTAGTAATGTTGTTATGGAGTGGAGATGAAGTATCGATCAATGAAACAAACTGATGTTACATAATCAGCGCAGCACGAGGCGTATAATACAACTAGGCTGTATGTATGGATTATGAATCTCAACAGGTCTTGAGTATGTTCGCTCCATACCCCTCCCCCACCCTATCCCCTCCCCACACACATCACCCCCTCTCTCCCACCCACCCACCCCGCACCGCCCGGGGCCTATTGGCGCTTTCCTTCCGCTACAGAGATTATCCTTCTTCACTGCGCCGTGGTCGCATTTCATAACAGAATAGTCCGGAATTAGAACTCCGGATGCTCTTTCAAAATCCCTCGCGATGTCTCAAAGTCCCCTGACTCTTGAGGATACCGTATGCGGCTGTATTCTCCTCTTTCTACTCAAAAATAAGCTTCGCATGTCATTCAGTTTTTAGGTCGACAAGAAAATACACATACACATAAACAACTGCACCTGTATTCTCTTATGCAATGGAGGAAATTGCAAAATACTGTGCTTTTATGTATAGATTTTTTTTAATGATCATGATTATTGTGTAGTGTTATGGAGTATATTGCATTAGCTGCCAAATGATGTCTGCCTTATTATCATGTTGCTGTTTTTAAACACAGATGTAAATTATTGTGTGGATTGAGAAAGTTATCCTATTTTATAGATATGTTGTTATTTTCCATAGTACATGTAGTAAGCGAATCATGTCATTGCCCACGGCGATATCTATTGTTACCGATGAACATTATTCTTCAGGGACCAGACTATTGTTGGTATTTTGCATGGTTGTCATTAACGCCCACAACGAGGATCTTCGAGTTCATTCGCGTTTCAGTTTGTTTACGACTTCAGAAGTGTGACATCATCACATTCACGGCATCTTGATTTCATACAGGGTCGTTAACACGGACGCAGTTTGGTGCAACCGTCAGTCGCAACGACAGGGCCATTCACATTGGTGCGGTTTATCGTAACTACTGCTGGCAAAGGCAAGGCTGTTCACGTGGACGTAACGTAGTGCCATCGATGGTTGCAACGACAGGGTTCTTCACACTAGGGAAGTTTGGCGAAACCGGCGGTCGCATTGACAGGGCTGTTTACACTGTTTACAATAAAGTAGACGACATAATGCAATAAATTTTATAGACGACATAATGCGCTCATGTAAAACAAATAAAACAACATTGAATCTACAATTTGTTATGAAATCATATGCTTAAACAATTTCGCGACTTGTTCATGCGCAATCCTTCTGTGCATCCACTAACACTAAACCAATGTCATAATGTCTATGGAAGCTTAGCCATTCCATCTGCCTACAAATTCATTCCGAAAAACCTGAGGGGACTATACTTAGATTCGATCTAGATTATATAAAGTTCAGCGGACCTCGTCATCATGCTCGAAACAGGGGCTCTCTCATAAAATTAAATTAGAAAAGAATTCTTCAGGGAAACCACTGTATTGAATTCTCAAAACTGCGGAAGCAAACAATTGTTCGGTTGTAGTCTGTGTTCCTGTTCGTGTGATCAGGATATGGTGTTTACATACGCAACAAGCATATTACTTTCCTAACAATATATCTCAATAACATATTTCGAGACTGTATATTATATTTTTTACGTATGAGTGACCACACAGTGCGATACACTGTAATTGCTTATTCAATAAACATTTACGTACCGAGTTGCAGATGCATACTGACATGACTGACATGACTGAATTGAAAACCACCAATCTGAATGTGTAAAAGCACACAAGACCTGAAAGACTATGTGTATACTCCGCATATGGAAGTGGAACGCACATGCACTGGAATATTATGACAAAATGGTACATCTCATATTTCTTCCTATTTCTTTTATTGCCTTTTCTGTCAGTCCCCCGCCTCACGTGCACAAACACCTAATGTATGTCGCTGTCTACCTCTGTCTCTCTCTACTCTTTGCGATTCCCCTCTCTCCTACCCATCCACCCAACCACCCATACATACATACACACATACATACATACACACATATACACACTTTTCCTCCCCCACACGCACACACACATACACATACTTTAAAAAATATATTGTGATATCATTCATGTAAAATAACAGGTCAATTTCTTTTTACAAAGGTGAACTTTTTCTAACAAAATACAATTTATCAGAAATATTAATTAATTACATTTTTTGTACTTATTTGAATTTGAATTTCATCAGTTGATCTTTACAGCCTATTACTAGAAACTATTACACACACACACACGCACACACACACACACACACACACACACACACACACACACACACACACACATAAACACACACACATGCACACATACGCGCCGTCTCTCTCTCTCCATAATGATACTGACATACTGACACGTCTCTGTACGTATCGGTCTCTGCCTCTATTCTTCCCCTTCTTTTTATGTCTCTCTGTCTCTCTTTCTCCCCATCTCTTTCTCCCCCCTCTCTCTCTCACTCTCTCTTTCTTTCTCTCTCTCTCTCTCTCTCTCTCTCTCCCTGTCTGTCTTTCTCTCTGTCTCCCTCTCCCCTTCTCTCTTTCTCCCTCTCTCTCCCCTCTCTCTCTCACTCATTTTTTACCTCTCTCTCTCTCTCTCTCTCTCTCTCCCTCTCTCTTCCTCTTTTTCATATCTCTCTCTGTCTCTCTGTCTCCCTTCATCTATGTCTCTCTCCCCCCCTCTCTCTTCATCTAGCTTAATAATCTCGTTCCTGTCCCCTATACCTATAATACGCTCATCAGACAATACGCCTACACCATGTACACACGATCTGGTAGATTGGCTGAACTATCAGCATGACATTTGAACAGGTTGAGCGGTTTGAGCACAAAACCCCGAGAACAGCTAGGAAACAGAGCATGTTACATTTGTTTCCTGATTGGAATATTGCTGTTCCAATATTTTTCCTACTTTGTTTGCCTTCCATATCGTCACTCGTTTAAACTTCTCATTTTGCGTCCTCTCTACCCGCTAGTTTTTTTTTTTTGCCATGTACACATTTCCTCATGCCATATTCGCCTTGTTCTTACATCTTATCCACGCTCCTCCTCTACCCCTATACTGTTACTCATCCCCCTTCCCGCTTCTATCTCTACATCCTTCTTCCCAAACCACTCCAATCCTTGATATTCTCTCTCGCTCCAAGGAGGTCCTATCTACCTGTCGTCGCCTTCCGTCCAGCTTTCATAGCTATTTCCCCTCAAGCAACGACACGGAAGTCGATCCTGTCAAGCTCTCTACTCCACTTCACAAGAAGACTAATTAAAATACCGCAGGCTAAAACGACCGTCATAGAGACCCGTGACAGAAGAATGATAATCAACTTGAAGGCAACTTTGCATTGTGTCCGACGGGTGAGGAAGTCAAAATAACAATTCGAGGTCTATTTAATGGTGACTAAGCAGTAAATCAGCCAAAAAGCCAAAACAATTTGTGCCAGATAAATGACACAAATCGTATTGTGTCTCAGATTTTCGGAGCATCAAAACATCCTAATTCACACAGACATAAATTATCTTGTGGCGCGCCGTCATACTGGAAATAACATGTTATGCCCGCGGCGCTCACGTGACTATGCCATGATAATATGTGTGTATCCATCTGATCAAAATGTTGATTGTAAAGCAGTAATCATAGGTTCATCTATTCATAAGAAGAGCGAAAGCCCGTCACAGTAAACAAAGACATAACCCACACATGAATATGCACACGTAATTATTCACACACCAGGGGCGGATCCAGAATTTAGATATCGGGGGTAGGCCCGGGGGGAGGGGGGGGGGGCGTGGCTCGTAGACCTTTTAAAAGGTGCTATGCAGGATAATCAATATGAACATTATGTGTTGTCTCCAAAAAAGGTGGAAAGGAGTGTGTGTATGTGCGTGTGAGTGTGTGTGTGTGTGTGTGTGTGTGTGTGTATTCAAATGGGGGGGGGGGGGGGGTGGTGGTCGCCTCTTGCTCCCCCGCCTGGATCTGCTCATGCACATGTACACACACATACTGACCAACAACGCAATATAACACATCAGGTGTAGACCAAAGCGAGACCTTTCTTAAAAAAATACAATGCATGGCCTTGATAATGATAACCCACTATACAACCGAAATCACATGACGAAGAAGATAGAGTGGAAGGGAGTCTGAGGTTATTTTGTACAAAATCGATTGCAAGCCAAAGCTGACGGAAAGCACGTGACATTACACAGCATACATGAACAGCTGATATACTTTCCATCACCACAGGTCGGAATATTAACATGCACATATTCATGCTCCGAGGAAAACAGGGGGGGGGGGGGGGATACAGAATTTATATCACATTCGCTGACGTCATCGGCCTGCTTAGAAATGATACGCTTCTCTTGCGGAGCACTCTTCATACAGCGGGAGAATAAATCGATTCACTCCAAACTGATGGGGAAATGGATAAAATTGGATGCAGCGGAACGTCTTTGAAAAGAGGGCGGAAGGGAAAGATGGGCAGTTTAAGTTTCAAGAAAAGAAGAAAACTGAGCTTGTCAATTCCCTTGTGCGCGTGATGTTCTATCGCACAGTGTTTGTCGTTGTCATAGCAACTAGGGAAGGAAGCTAAGATATGTCAGAATGGATCCTAGATGTAGATTAGTATATTTTGGACAAAATTAAATCCTAGCTCACTGGACAAGAAACATTTGAGAAATTTTTCACAACATTGCCTAACGAGATTGGTATATTTTGGATGAACGGAAATCCTACTTCATTGCACTAGAAACAACTGAAAGACTTGATGCCCCCCCCCCCCCCTCCTTGCGCAACATTGCTTTAGGCTTGTTTATCCAATGGCAAAGTACTGGCGCTGTCTTTATCAAATTCAAATTGAATAGCTTGGTGTTTGTCGATGGCAAGATTGAAACTAATGCATCGAGAAAACATGTGGGCAGCTTTGGTTAACTTCTGATGTGCCAATTAAATCGCTGAGCTATGGATTTTTTCATAATAAAAATAATACTAAACATAGCTCATGGCATAGCGGAAAGCATATAAAAATACGAAAAAATAACAAGGAAATTCATGTCTCAAGGTCAAACTGATCGTGTGGAATAAAGTGTTTTTTCTATTTCATCATAATAATTGCAAATTTTATCTGAAATGGCATTAATCATTAAAAAGATGGAGCAATGCAGGTAGAATGTTTTGCAATTAATACGAAATTAAATGTTCCTCAGTTTCCACCGGGAATACCAAAAATAGAATTGTTCAAGGCAAGGTCAAAGTTGTTTCATTATTTAGTGTGTTTCTTTGGAACCGACAGCTGACATAGACATGACATAAATAATAGGAAATGTAACAAAGCAATAATCGTAATTCGAACGAGAGAGTGAGTTTTTTTCCCCAAACCACATATAAAATTCGCTATCCAATGATAATGGTGACCTTTGATTTTAGATTAACCTATTATACTACACATCAGCAAGAGCGTCGGCATTATGGCCGATTTGATAACATATGGACCGCGATCAGCATGCTAATTAGGATTAAGTTTCATATCAACGTCGTTGCAAGGTCGATGTGTAAGAACGGTATACGTGTCTGTTTGATGTTTGCTCTATAATCATCAAAATATCAATATCAGTTTAAACATATTTTAAAACCATTAGTACGAAATCCTATCCGCCAATTCGAATTTATGTCATTAACAGGTGTTCATATGATAACATATTAAGAAATAATGTCCGGGATAAAAAAAATCTAGACTGAGAAGAACTGGCTTGGTTTACCAGAGAGTGTTGCTAACCATGGTTTAAAGCGATGATCACAAGTTGATTACGCGTAATTGTGTATGATGTGTCTGTCTGCTTTCGTGCGTCTTTCCGGTGCGTAACTGTCTATCTATGCATGTCGTCGCATGTGTATGTGTGTGGTTTCCATAATGCACTTTATTCCTCCCCGCACACACACATGCACATCACATGCATATACATGCACCCGCACACACACACTACATAAACACACACACATACACACACAAATTACACACACATACCCCCCCCCCCCCCAACCCCCTTGAATGGGCCCGGTCCGATGAACGATGTATGTTGCCACGTAGTAACCTCACCTTAGTTACCATAGTAACATACGCACCACAATCACACATAAACCACAAACACATACACACACCTAACACATACACATATTTATACACACATAATAAACACACATACACACCAACGCGCACACACACACACACGTCAGCACACACCACTTCACGCATCACGCACCAAAACACACATATCAAACACACCACATACACACACTCGCACACATACATTGGAAATCCTCTTACTGGCGCACGTCGTGTCACGTGATCACGATGTAAATATGTCGGCGCTGGTTTATTAAGGAGACGGTTGAGTAATGATGTCAAAGGGGCCACGGTAGGTGAAAGCCTGCTCCACAATATCATATTTACACAAAAGATATTCCTTTTTATCTGACAGCCTCGTTCATAACAATAAGCCAGTTCGTAATTACAATTTGCGCATGAGCAGATGAAGGTCATAGTGACCAAACCAGCTTGTTGGTTTTTAAATCACTGAGATAAGCATCATCATTAATAAGTTATTTTAGAATATGCTTGTTATCCAATTTATAAAAGAACACCAAGGTGTTCAATCATGGGGTATTTGACAACAGGCCAAACGACAACAATTAGTTTACAATAAACAATGTAATAGAAGCTTTCCCAATTGTTCACAGACCGTAGCCTACTATTCTTGTCACCTGTTTTGAGATGGTTCCTTTATTAGAGGTTGAATATCGCAAATTGCTATGTCGGGTAAGCACATTACGTAACATCTCCTTTTGAAATGATATATTAATCAACTGCTTATCCTAATGAAAAAGGGAAAGGTCATAGTGACCAAGCTTGCTCCAGAGCTAACTACGAACTGGTGTATTATATCAGAGAGGTGTAAGGAATGGAGTCAGCACGAAGTGTAATTTATTCCTACAGCAGTCGTGTGCATTGATGTCACAATGGAATAGTTTACGCGTTTGGCTCTTTGATCGAGGGAGATCCGCCGCCAAACAAGCATGACAAATTTTGGATGCATTTAGAGGAATATATATTCTGTATGCGCAGAAGATTTCAGAACCACTACATGAACTGAAGTGCATGTGCAGTAGTATTACATCTTATAAAGATACGATTCTGTGAATTTCAGATTATATTGTTGCTTCGTTTTTGTGATAAAATGAGAACACTGTAGAAAACATGCCAGAGAAATGCCTCCATATCACACATTTCCAAATCATATTTCCTTAAAAATATCTTGTAAATCGTTTATTGAGTGTTTCATCTTTCATGGAAACAACCTCAATTTCGTGTGCGGAGGTGTCCGAAAAAGTTACGGACCAAATTCTTTCTATAATTTTTTCAAAGTTTCCCTTCGCTTACCCCAAAACTAATTCACAGTGTGTGTAAAAAGATCAGCAACGAGCTCCCAGCGAAGGCTGAACGGTTGGCATACTTCTCAAAACAGATTTTCTTTTGTTATTCATAGGAAGGCACTACCTAATTAGAAATACAGCTAGTTGTTTAAAACACCTGAATGTCTTGGATTTTTATGAGGCGGCGGACCTCATAGATCAAAGGAAGTCAATCCGAGCGCAGTCCATCCATGATAGGTCCATGATTATATCGGCAAATTGCACATTTCCTTCAATCGTAGTTCCCTGTTCAATCTGTCTCTATTCATCCATCTCGTTACCCGTGTCTTCCGCTCTGTGTGTTTCCACCTCTCTGGTCCTTAATATCGTAATATGAAATCGAAAACCACTGGATATTTTTGTTTTTGTCGAAGTGTACCATCAAAAATTCAACAACACTCACAATCTTTTATAGTTTTGACTGTTTTTAGAGTTCATTTCCTGAACTACATACAAAATGAGCAGCCCATCTGCAGAATTAGGAACACGTTTCAAAATACATCTTTAAAAATGCTTCTCAGTGTTAATGATATCTGACGGTGATGTTTCATGCGTATTTTCTTTTCTTTCTTCTATGTTTCATTTCTTTTGAAGTCTACCTTTCTCAGCGCATGGACAATCGTGATTATCCTTTTTTATCATTATGATGATCCTCCCACAAATCTCATCAAAATACACTGGATTTATTCAGCATTTATACTCTAATCCATGCACTGACAATCTACTGATCCAGGTCACGTAACTGCAAGAGTTACTTATATGACAATATAGCATACACCAAACGCTTACACAAAACCTCGCGCTCAAAAGCAATCTAAAGGCAATTACTGCATTTCTAGGTTTTTCATGCAGCTGCTCTCTGTCTCAAATTAACTATCCTTTCCCACTTGGTTCCAATTTCGACACTTTCTCCATCGTATTTCACTCCGGTCTTTTCCATTTCATTGGCAGACTGACAGACAACTGAAACGTTACATCACTTCTGACGTGTTCTAATGAACCCTTCAGAAGTTGATTTAATATTTTGTTTAAACCATTTGTGTGGTAGATACACTGCTTTTCTATGGAAATGGTGTGCAGTAATTGTGAATGAGTTGAAAGGTCACGCGTGGAACACAAAGAGTTGAGATCTCCAATCGGAACACGCGCACGCCATCCCACAAAAAGCTGGTATGCAGTAATCATGAGCATGAAATGATAACATCTTAATTACATGTATGTGGATCTGTCCTTCTTTTTACACTGCATCTGATACACTGTCCGATTACACACGTACAATAATTACCAGCTCATCATTGTGAATATTGCCAGAAGCTGATACTCCCACCTTCCAACAACTGATAAACCCTCGTGTGACAATAAAGCTGCTGCTCAGTGTGACGTGTGTGTATTGAATGTGAACAAATGTACTTAAGGTTAAAACATTATCAGATAGGCATGGCATTCTAGTTTATGTCAGATAGACTGACAGGTGTATAACGGCGTGTTGTTAACCGATGATAACATTAAAGAACGATATTTCCACATATAGGTAGACACTGATAACCCCAACTTACCCCCACACATACATAGACATCTCGAATTCTCTTCCCACGCACACATTGACCCACGCATACATTGACACTCTCCCGTTCTCACCCACACCCACATCGCACCATCATCATACATGAATAATACACAAACTCACGCGCGCACATACACATGTATGAAAACAAATAACATATTCCGTGCCCCGCGATAAAGTCACACTCCTCGACGACTTCAAGACGTTTTCTTTTCCCTCCCTCCCCTCTTCAAACCCTTCCCGGGCGACTTAATTAGGGCCCCGCAGACGAAACGATTTTGCAGCGATTCTGCAGTCGCAAGGGCATACGACTGGAAATATGACGTCACCTTCTTGTACGATTCCAATGGCCAGTTCCTGCGATTCAGCCAGTCGCAGAGTCGTATGACGGATTGGATCGTGTCGTCTGCGGTGGCCTTCAACCGAGCTGAGGAGAGAACGAGGCGCGGTTTCTGTTCCCATGGGAACCCCTCTGCATATCTCCCTCTCCCTAAACCGCTTTGGATGTTAATAATACAAACAACGGGTCAAGCGAAAAGCTCCGTCTCATTCCAGAAGATGTGGAAAAGAGAAACGCTTTTGCTTCGTTCTCTTCTCTTCCTCTAAAATCGTTAAGAAAGGCTGGATTTGGCCCGAATTTGGCTGAGCGGCAATAAACAATCATTATGAGCATTATGTTAGGAAAGGAAAAAGAACGTCGGAAGGAGCAAGGCTGGAAGAGATTCAAGTTTTGTTTGAGTCCCTCTATTTTATGATTATTAATCGAGATTGAAGGCTGTACTTGTGTATGATCATTGTGATGATATAATGCATAGCTAATATTATATTCGCAGTGTCATATCCATGATTACGAAAATAAAGGAAATCATATAAAACAAGAAAATTGATATCATATCATTATTTTTCATCATTTTGTACTAACAAAATTCACTCTAATTTGAATTATTAATAATTCAAGGTCTTGTTATCATGCTCAATGAAGTGATAAATTAAATTCGAAATTGAATGTTCGTGATGTTGAGCTTGATCAATTTGATATATTTTTTTAATTGGTTTTGTTTTGGTAACAACTATAATTTATAAACATTCGAGGCTTAATACCCTCATATCTTACATCAACTATCCAGGAAAACGAATCCGGATTATTTATTGGTACCCAACTATAATTTGATTATCTATAGAATTAACTTTGTGTTATCAGAAAAAGAAGCTTGATGGGACTTGAGTGAAAACAATCCAGAGCTGCCACGTTGAGGGTTGATGTAGGGACGTGGAATTATCATTAAAACGAGCCCGAAGTAGGCAGATAACTGAATTGTTCAGTATGAAGATTGCGCATTAATTATGTAGCTAAGATGCACTTGTGATTCAATGCATTATCGTCATGTTTTTTTCTTTACAGCAATGTTCTTGTGTATCATAGTATGTATCGTAAAACACCTTTACGCATCTTACTGGAGTCAATAAGTCTTCCTAAACCCTATGATATACGTGGGCATTACTTATTTTATGGGCATTACTATTACGAACAACGTTCACAATAGTAAGACTTACCGGAGAGCAGTGACACCACGGCAGCGACGATGAAGGACAGTACGATGGCGGGTCCTGCAACCTCCCTCGCCACCTGCCCAGCCAGAACGTAGATGCCCGCCCCCAGCGTCGACCCAACGCCAATGGCGGTGAGGTCCCAGAGACCGAGGCATCGCTTCAGCTCCGTCGATGCGAGATCGTCCGAGCCTAGCCGCTTGGTCCTTACCAGACGGTGGACGCCATCGCTCAAGAACTCCTTCACCCTGGTCGTCCTCTCTGCGACTGCCATCGGGGATCGGATCGAGCGACTTAACCCTTTGAGTACCAGATAAACTGCTACTCTCGGGGATGTATGTGTATTACTTGTGGAAAAGGGTGACCTAGGTGATCAGCCTGCAGAGCGGCCTTCACAGTTTGGACGGATCATTTACTGCTTGGCTTTAATCTATGATGCTTCAGGTGTGTGGTCCTAGAAGAGAAAGTGAAAATTGACATGAAAATTTGTTTTTTCATACCTTTGTTCTACGACTGTTCATCAAGTTCGCAATCAGATGGATGATACCTATTTGCGATGTTCGAGCGACTATTATAAAAAAAAAATCCTGTTTACAATTCACGTTTGCCATGTTTGCCAGCTTGTCTTACAATAGTTCAACTTTTATGAATTCTCGTGATGTTAACTCTTCCAAATTCATCGAAAATAAAAAAAATATGGAAATTTGAATAGTAAAAAAGAACAGTCACCTGGGCATGATAACATGTGTGGTTTTGAACATACAATAATACACCGTGTATTTTTTATTTTTAAATTTCAATACTTTTTTAACATTTTAAATGTTTTGTTTATTTGTGATTCACTATTTGATATTTTTCTTTCATTTAAAATTATATGTACATGTACATGTACATGTAATTTGCAATACAAATGACACGTGCATCAATGTACCACTTTCGTTATATATGCAATGATTACGCACGTCTTTCAAACAATATGTTCAAGCTTGTTCGAGACTTGTTGAGTACCAACAACTGACAGATCTAGAGTGCATTCCACCCATTGAAACTGAATCACTGGATACAGGTGAATGGCATAACTCGTTACTAACGCAGTAAGGGTGAAATCGGCTTATTGTGTGTTTGGATTCCACAGTGAATCTGTATGTGCCATGCAAACTGAGGTTCTATGTGTGTTATTACTGGTGAAACAATGCACACGTGGCATGTTAAGTGATAAGCACTGTTCAAACCCATTCACCAACATAAACACTTTATCCCCTGCCCTTCCTGTGAAATGACCAGGTGAAAGACCGAAGTAATCAGTGAGGACAAATAAGCCGTTTGTGCGATGTTTTTACAAATTTCCTCATTACATTCACCTGTATTTTGTCATTCAGTGTCAATGAATGGAACACACTTTGAATATATTAGTTGTTGCTAGTCGGACACACCTCGGACAAGCTTCGAAGTTACCATAAGTAACACATCGTTTGAAAGACATGCACACTTTGCATAAATAACGAGCATGGTATATTTCTAGAGACTTTTTATTGTATTATTTTGATTTCCTTTATCAATTAGCACATTTAAAAAATACAAGTTTGGAAATCGATCACGGTCTTACGAAACAAAAATATTAAACACTAAAAATAAAACATTATAAGCAAGCGAATCGAAACATGTGTCCATGTAATATGCCCTACACATAATGTTTGATTATTATTATCAAAAACAAGAAGAAAATTAAACATCAGTGAATTCAAATTGAGTTACAAATGTTTAAACATGGACCTATCATGAATGGACTGCGCTCGGATAGACTTCCTTTGATCTATGATGACCACCGCCTCATAAAATTTTAAGACATTCAGGTGTTTTAAACAATACGCTGTATTTCTAATTAGGCAGTTCCTTCCTCTGAATAACAAAAGAAAATCTGTTTTGAGAAATATGTCAACCGTTCAGTCTTCGCTGGGAGCTCGTAGCTGATCTTTTTACACACACTGTGAGTTAGTTTTGGGGTGAGCGAAGGGAAATTTTGAAAAAAAAATGTAGAAAGAATTTGGTCCGTAGCTTTCGGACACCTCCGGACACGAAATTGAGGTTGTTTCCATGGAAGATGAAACACTCAATAAACGATTTACAAGATAATTTTTAAAGAAATATGATTGCTTGATGTGCGATATGGAGGCATTTCTCTGGCATGTTTTCTACAGTATTATCCTTTTATCACAAAATCGAAGCAACAATACAGTCTGAAATTCACAGAATCGTATCTTCATAAGATGTCCTACTACTGCACATGCACTTCAGTACATGAAGTGGTTCTGAAATCTTCTGCGCATACAAAATATATATTCCTCTAAATGCATCCAAAATTCGTTTTGCATATTTGGCGGTGGTCGTCACTGGATCAAAGTACCAAATGCGTCAAATATTCTATTGTGTTATCAATGAACGCGACTGGTGTAGGAATAAATTATTGTTCGTGCTGACTCCAGTTCTAACACCTTCCTGGTTTAAAGATTATACCAATCAAAACATTATTCAACAGAGTCAAACTCAATAGATCGGTTTACTAATGTAGTCAAATTTATGAATATTTCTTCCCCTCGGGGCCTAGTAACGAGATATTCCATTAACCTGTACCTAACAATAATATTTCAGTACTTGGAATCCTCTTTGCATACACTAGTTGTTGCTATGTCGGGCAAACCTTGGGCAAGCTTTCCGGTTGTCAGTGGCAACCATTGTTAAACTGGTATGCATAAAATTCGAATATGTTAGTAAACCCAGGGAGGTGTTACGAAGGAGTAGAAACTCGAGCATAATATATTCAAACATCTGTAAGGGTTCTAAAGCGTGCTCATGAATGTCAAAAGCATTCCATAATCATGACAATGCTTTGATGTTCCATGTGCCGAGCCGACATTTAGCTGATGTCAACTTGAAAAGAAATTTATTCAATTTCCCATTTATCTGTAGACGTTTTGTTTTTGACAAATTCGTTTGCAAACTATCAGGAAGTTAACGGCAGATAATGATAGATCCTAATATTCTGCTTTTGTTTCGAAAAGTATTGAGGAATCATTAAAAATCCGACATATAAGCTATTTGTATTACTTACAAAATCGACCAATTTCTTCACTTTCCGACAACTTGTGCATTTGGGTAATTCGACCACTCTCAAAATGATATATTAAGCTGTGTATTATCATTAACGGCGTTTGTGTGTGTTTGCGTGAAACAGAGATATTTCACTTGAAAAACTTGTTTATTTGTGTTTGCTGATACCTGTTATGCTCAAGTAAGTATTAATGCCATTAACAGAACGGGACAAGCGAAATAAGACTGTACATTTCTTTTGTTCTCTCTGAGAAGCCGTTGCCACACAATCATGTTCATAATTGTTCAAACACCTGAACAGCACCTGTTGAGAATACATAACTTTTTAGCGGCTTGGCACATGGGTTCAAAGGAAGAAAGTTGCTTCATATCCTTCCATAACACATCCCTGGTAAACCGGTCTATAGAGGGTTCCCACGAGCAGCCATATTGGAGGACAAACAACAAAAACCTGTGCATCAGACCATGAAAAGTGATTGTTTTCATGGTCTGATGCACAGGTTTTTATTGTTTTGTCCTCCAATATGGCTGCTCGTGGGTACCCTCTATTACGTCATGCCCACCACGATGACATGAGACTCCACGTCTAAGTCAAAGTCATAGCCGTGTAATGTAAAAGTGTATATTATTCATACCGAAGAGGGTTACACTTATACATAAAGCTCAGTATTGTCAACTTTAGGTAATGATCCAACAATTATTATGCTATACGAACAATTAACTGGTATTACAAAATTTCCAAATTGCTTTAAAAAGTAACATGTTGGATAACGAAGCTTTTAGATCTGCAGCTCATCAGGTTGTCACGCAGATATGAACAGATTACAAGAAGAACCAAGTATTTAAACTGAAAGGTTGACCTAAGGTTGCTAAGGTTTCAGTATAAATAATTGGTTCTTCTTGTAATTTGTTCATATCTGCGTGATAATCTGATGAGCTGCAGATCGAAAAGCTTCGTTACCCAACATGTTACTTTTTAAAGCTATTTGGAAATATCATGCAGTACATGCAATACATTTATATTATTTTTCCAACATTCCAACTTAGCAAACTCGTTGATATACTATTTAAAATTTAATGCTGTCAATTATGGGCTATGGTTCAACAGTTATTATGCAATATATTAATTCAACTGAGACAAACCTTTTTACCTACTATGTTTGTGTGTGAACGTTTTTTTGTGTGTCTGTGTGTATATGTGTTGAGAAGGGTAGCGAGGAGAATGATCAACATCCTTGAGAGACCATGATATCTGATTTGCATAATTATAACTATATCCCTTTTGCCAATGTCCATGACAGCGAGAATAGATACGGGCCAATATATCAATAATATATGAGTACACAAAATTTTATATATGATATATCAATATTGTAGTATATCTATCAATCTAAATGAATGAATGAATGAATCTAAGGAGAATCTGGAAATTGTCGAGCTTGGTGCCATATGGTAGTTGCTATGGAAATTTGAATGGTGCAATGGACTGCCGCAGCGCAGGACTATTACACGGGAAACATGGTAAATATGGTTTACGGCGGAGGGCCATATCAAGTGAGAGGTGTTTGAAAGCAAATACATTAAATGTGACGTGTGGCTAAAATGCAATAATAACACATCATCTCTTGCATACCCATCTCTCTCTTCACTTATCTACTCCCAATGTACACATATCACTGTAATGTAGGTCACTAGATGGACACTACTTAGTTATTTGTCCTTCCATCAGGTCGATATGTTGCAAATTCATGAAATAATCAACTCGGTCACCCTATATAAGTAGTGGGTGATTACATACCAGCTAGGTATTCATGCAATATTCAAATGTCATCGGACCTACATAATGATTGAGTGACTGCCTTTGTGCGGTGAATGGTATTTGGCATTTAGCACTTACCGTATCACTGAAAGTAACAGCTGTTGCAGTAAAAGTCAGACAGACAACCGCGATCGAGCCTGCTACGCCTGTCAGCAATGAAGGCAACGGTAGATCTCAAGCCCAGAAGGTGAAGCAGGTGGCAGCAACAATAGCGATCCCGCAACATCCGCTAGATATGTGTCAGCAATGTTGCGAGGGTCCATGTTACAGGCAGCAACTTACACACACACGCACACACACACAACCATATAGGCGAGAGTAGTGTCCGCGGCTACCGCACAGTACATGTAGCCATTCATACACGATCAACGCGTTTCCATTCACGATGCTCTCATACAAGGCGTTATTACGTGCGGCTCGGCCGTGGACAATGCTATAGCAGACGATACAGTGCAATGCGTCGCACCTCTGCGCACACGCACTCGCTTCCTCTCTGACTATACCACCACGTACAACATCGTATATTCAATCAGTTACGAGAAGGCGCCACGCCTGGCGCAAGACTCGGTCTCCCCACTGCACACCAAATCTGATCCCGATTCTTCTATAATTCCCACATGTCATCCACTGTAAATCTCAATTCCCACGAATAACGGAAAACTGCTCAAAACTGCTCAATGCGCTGTTAGTATCCAAATGCATGTATCTTTAGATATATTGTGTACGTGTTACGAAACGCACGTTGAATAGACTGATCGGCCGACTGCAGACGGATAAAAGAGATTTTCTTGTCTTCCCTTTTGACTGTATTTGACTTTTTTCGTCAGAAGTAGGGCATACCACAAGGTCACAATGAATCAGTGAATCGGTATATCCAGGGAGGTGTTACGAAGGAGTAGAAACTCGAGCATAATATATGCAAACATCTGTATGGGTTCTAAATCGTGCTCATGAATGTCAAAAGAATTCCATAATCATGACAATGCTTTGATGTTCCATGTGCCGAGCCGACATTTAGCTGATTTTAAAATTTCTGAAATTTCTTTAATTTCCCATTTATCTGTAGACGTTTTGTTTTTGACAAATTTGTTTGCAAACTTTAAGGAAGTTAACGGCAGATAATGACAGATCCTTTACTCTGCTTTTGTTTCGAAAAGTATTGAGGAATCATTAAAAATCGGACATAAAAGCTATTTGTATTACTTACAAAATTGACCAATTTCTTCACTTTCCGACAACTTGTGCATTTGGGGAATTCAACCACTCTCAAAATGATATATTAAGCTGTGTATTATCATTAACGGCGTTTGTGTGTGTTTGCGTGAAACAGAGATATTTCACTTGAAAAACTTGTTTATTTGCGTTTGCTGATACCTGTTATGCTCATGGAAGTATTAATACCATTAACAGAACGGGACAAGCGAAATGAGACTGTACATTTCTTTTGTTCTCGCCGTTGCCACACAATCATGTTCATAATTGTTCAAACACCTGAACAGCACCTGTTGAGAACACATAACTTTTCAGCGGCTTGGCACATGGGTTCAAAGGAAGAAAATTGCTTCATATCCTTCCATAACACATCCCTGGTATATCTTACATGTCTCGTAGATAACAATTGCTGAGCGGTGTGTATGTTGATATGGATGTTATATGGTGTTGATGTGCGTGTTTCTGTGTGTATCTTTGTTTTTTGTAGTTGAATTAAAGGCATTTTGGCTAGAATTAAGTGAAAGGGCTCTCTGGAGTTTTGAAAGAAATTCTAGGCATACATCCAGTAGTAGTAAGGATAGCGTGCGCCATCCTGTACATGAATGAAAAAAAATAGTACAACATCTTGGAACCAGAAGGGATTTGAACCTGCAAGCTACCGCTTACCGGCTTTGCGTGGTTAAGTCGCTGCCTGGTAAGCAGTAGATTTCAGGTTCAAATTCCTTCTGGTTCCAAGATTTTGTTCTGATTTTTTTAAAATTCATTTACAGGATAGAGCACGCTTCCATTACAAATGGGTGTATGCCTAACATTTCTTTAAAAAATAAAAGCATTTTTTCTGCAAGGTCAAATAAAGGGAGTAATCCTATCATTACAAAATACATTACCATCGATTAGCAAACTGTGTGTAGGATAAAGGGAAAGAAGCTGCCAATTAAGAAAGGCAATTTGGGTACTCATTACAAATTGTGAAGAAATGAACTCTTAGCTGCCTTGAACAGTAATTTCTCTTTTCTTGCTTCCTTTTACCTCTGATGATTTTCTTTAAGATCGTTCCTTTCATTATCTAATCTAGTAGTTTCTAATGGGTTTTACTGAAAGAGATATAGTACATATATCAATAGTGTGTGTATGTATTTGGTACTGAAAGAGATATAGTACATATATCAATAGTGTGTGTATGTATTTGGTATGTATGTGATTGTGTGCGAGCGAGAGTGTATGGATGTGTTAATGATTGTGTGTATGCACTTGTGTATGTACATGTAATTGTGATGGAGTGTGCGGGTGGGGGAGCAGAATGGGAACGTGGAAGGAAGGATGTAAATAATTTATTTTCTTCACTTAATAAAGAGATGGGCATATGTGCCTTCCTTTTTAATATTGCGAACACCTTTATTAAAGCAAATTGATAACTTAATTTCTCAATCTTTCTAATATTTTTTTTTATTATAGATAAAAAACGAAATACCTCCCGCACATTTGTTTCACAGAAGATAACAATTGAAAAAACAATATTTGATAAGTAACTGCATTTTTATGCGCCAATAATTTAATTGATGTGTATGTATAATAATCAATATGATGTGCTATGAATTCGTTTATAATGGTGCATGTTTTGCTTTAACCAGTAATACCTTGGATATATAAGCTTTGAGGAGGAAAAGGAATCCAAAATGATGTATAGGACTATGTATGTATAAATTTAGGTATACATTTATATACGCTTATACTATAACTTGTGTGTTATAACTTCTATGTTTGTGTGTAGGTGTATGTGTATAGTAGGTATGTGTGTGTGCGCGCGTGTAATAACGATGAGGTCTCCATGGTATGATCCCCTGCTAAATAAAACACATACACTAGTTAATGAACCTCCAAATGCTTCATCAATATGTGAATGTTTTATTATCATGGGTGTAGGAAAATCACACAGCCAAACATCCATTCTTGTCCTTTTAACCCCTAGGAATAAGAACCATTTTGGTTTTGAAGTATAGGACCACCGTATGTAAAAACAAATCCTCAGAAAAACAGAAACAGGGAGCAAAAAAAAAAGCCTCCCTTTTGGAGGGTGCTGCGCTAGTTATCATGCATGAAGGTTAGTCTTTGATTCAAAAGCAGCAAAACACACACGACCTCATGTAAATGTCGTTTTTCAATGAGTGAGTATCATTGCTTATTAACCGGTTGGAGGAGGAGAGAGAGAGAGAGAGAGAAAAGAAAAAAGAGAGAAAGAGAGAGAGAAAGAGAGAGAGAGAGAGAGAGAGAGAGAGAGAGAAAGAAGTTTTTGCTTCAGAATTTTGCTTCAATACAAAAACATGATGCCTGTGGTATATTGTACAGGTGCAAAATAGATGCAATGTACTACGTGACTGAGGTGGAATGGGATTGTGTTATCAATGAAACATATGTACGTGCAAAAATTTAGTGTATTTGACAAAGTAGAGAAATAGAGAGAGAGAGAGGGAGAGAGCGAGCGACATATCGGGGGCAGACAAAATACGAAGAGAGAGAAAGAGAGGGTGAGAGAAACAGCGACAGAGACAGAGAGAGCGAGAGAGGGGAGAGAGAGAAAGAGAGAGTGAGAGAAACAGAGACAGAGACAGAGAGAACGAGAGAGGAGAGAGAGAGATAGAGAGAGAGAGAGAGATAGAGAGAGAGAGGGGGGGGGGGGGACAAAGTCAGAGAGAGAGAAACAAAGATATATTATACACAGTGAATATATATTGTGAAAGAAAGTTCCAACGAGAACACTTTTATTTACATGTAGACTATCAGGGCTATTGTACCAATGCTTTCATGACTATATCAGCTCATTATGCCACATTGGCTAGATCGAGGCATTTTTGCACTTTCTTTACACATATATCCATCGTTTCCACAGACATGATAAGGCGGCGTGTTGTAGCACAAGGGTTAACGTATATGAAAGTTATGAGGCGGTGTACACGTACACATATATCATATTATTTGCGGAATCGTGAGCGAAGATAAATCATTAAACTACTATAAACAATGAGTAATCACAAATAAACAAAGAAGCATAACTGAAACGGTATAGAAATGGTTTCCACTTACGTTTATTTTACATCTCACAAAAAGTCATGGGTATTCACATTTTGTATTGATTAATGAATAATTCATTTGAACAACCAATCCAAAACTCAATGAGCATCACGTTTCAAATCTGAAAAAGATATATCATTATATTGGTCCAGTTATGTCCACAAACCATCAAGAACATGCTTTGGTTTGGTACATGATTGTAACAAGTTCTATCGTAGGATACTGCATGGCATTATGAACTACTATGACCTTCATTCGCATCATTTCAGTAACAGGCCGTAGGATAAAATGTAATTGTTGAATAGTGTACCACGCACTGAAATGCCGCTGGCCCAATACACTTCCCAGTCTACTGCTCGTCCAGCGGAGCTACTATGTACAGGGTCTAGTTCATCAGCCATGGGCATATGGCAAGTATGATTACGTATGAATTCAGTCCCACTTACCGCGGCGGTCGTGGGCTGTAATACAGTATATGAACAGCCAGTAGCATTCCAAACTGCCAAAGGTCACTTACTGCATTTGCATATTTTAGGACTTTGTGGAGACGGAAAGCCTACGGCTGCCGTACGGCCCTGAAATAATGACGCACGATCGCCTTAAGGCCTGCGGTGGCCGTAGGTTTATGACAAATACCAAGGTAGACGCAAGAAAGCTGCAGTGCGTTTGCAGGGGTATCGTTCGGCGACTGTGCAACCAGATTCTCACAGGAATAATGCCACAACTTTGTTTAGTCTGATTAATGCACTTGGTAGATTTAGTTCCGGTGAATGGAATGCAAAAACTGCGAAGGTTCCCGGATGTCGCTAAGCTTCCTTCCCAGGATGCATCTGAACACCTGTCTGAAGACCGGGTGCTTCCACGCGTACACCAGCGGGTTGAGGCAGCTGTTGACGGAGAGGATAGCGATGATGATGGCGTCAGCGTGCTGATCACCAGGCAAGATCAACGTCAAAATCGACGGCGACACGCACAGGAAGAAGAGAACGATGATGATAAGCATATTCATGGTGATCTTCGCCTCGAGATCGCGTTGTCGCTGCGCGAATCCCGGTTTCTCCATCCTTCCGGGTGCTCTCGTGGTAGGCGAATGCTGATTGGCCGGAGCTTCGCGCTGGGGAACCTCGGCGGGTTCGCGGTTGTCCAATGCGGCAACGCGACGTAGATGGTTCCTGACATGGATATATATTTTGGTGTAGCAGATAACGATGGTCATGAGGGACACTAGAAGCCACAGCCCTGCCAGGTAGGTGAATGAGTCCCCCGCTGCGAGCGAGCACAGACCTTCGTAAGGCCCAAACGTAGCTAGGCCGGTCGCGGCAAAGACAATCGTTCCCAAGCTCATGGTTCCATACACAGCTATAAGCATGACCGCGATGTTACGCTTCGTGTACAACTTCGTGTATTCCTGTCTAGTCTTGGTGATCGCGTAGAACCTGTTTACCGCCACCAAAGCCAGTGTTGCAACACTCGTACCTAAAAAGAGGTACAGACATACGGCGACGATGGTACACACCCACAAGAAAGATGACGATGATGCCGTCATCAGGAGGGACAGCACCTGTACGGGTAGGAATAGGCAGTTGAGGAGGTCGGTGATCGAAAGTGTGACCACGAACGCGTTGGTTGTGGTCTGCAGCTGTCGAGATACGACCACGGCTGCGATGACGAGACTGTTTCCCACCACTCCGAGGATAGAGGTTAGGCAAAAGAGAGAAGCCGCCGCGAATCTCTGCCCTTGATCGATGACCTCCACGGTGGTCGTTGAGTTCAGGATATCGTCCATCTTTCAAAGGATCCCAGACACGGATTCTGCAAGATAAGAAACGCAAATAAATCAAAATTAAATTAATGATAATGATAAATGAAAAGTAAAAAAGCAATTGAATAACTCTCTTTCTTGGCAATGCATTGAGATGTAAAGTAAGTCAGTGGGGTTTCAAGGCTTGGGAATGTAAGACTTATTATGTTAACTGTTGTTGAATCGAAATGCACTCGGTCGAAACCTTCTCAATAAAGTCTAACGCGATTGAAGTTGCCATCCATCCAAATTTGAACTATATTTTGTATAACACAAGTCGCTGATTTCACTTACGTATTGATGTATTGATTGATTGATTCAGATAATTCGTTTATTTTATGGGCCACCGAAGACGATACAATTCTGCAATCGTAAGGATCTTGCGCAAATCTCATGACCAGGTCTAGCGATTCAGCCAGCCGCAGATTCGTATGACTGATCGGATCAAGTCATCTCTGGTGGCCTCTATACGACATGAACACGAGAGAAGCGCAACGTATCCCACGAAGCTCAAATATATTGAGTTCTGAATTTCATCGACGTGCATACATTATGCAGTGCGCTCTCGGAAGAACTTACCCGATAAAATAAGTCCAAACATATCAAAGTAGATTTGGAGCACGGATGTGACATTCTACCTGTCATGCCTGTGTTATTTCTCTTTGCTTAAGGCTGCCCTCCGCGTTCTCCCTCTCTCTTTCTGTTCTCCTCTTTCTCCCTCTCATTCTACCCCTCTCCCTCTTATTTCTCCTTCCTTTCTCTCACTCTTACCCTATTCCCTCCTTTCTCCACTATCTCTCATTCTCTGTCTTATTCCCCCTCTCTCCCTCTACGCCCTGTTTCTTCTCTCCTCCTCCTCCTCCTCCTCCTCCTCCTCCTCCTCCTCCTCCTTATCCTCTCTCTTCCTTTCTTCCCCCCTCTCCCCCTCTCTCTACCCTTTCCCTCTTTCTTCTCTCTCTCTTTCCCTTTCTTTCACTGTACCCTCCTCTCTCTCTCTCTCTCTCTCTCTCTCTCTCACTCTCTCACTCTTCCCTCTCATGCACTTTTCTCATCAAAGAATCCCCTCACCCGCGCTATTTGCAGACGATGCTTAATTCAAACCACAAACAGCACAAATCATGATCGCCTGATCGTGAGGACCAATTCAGAGAACCTAAGTTGAAAAGAAAACATTTCTTTTCACCGCCAGAGCGTTACAGACAAAAACATATTGAAATACTGTCGTGTGCAAGGGAACATGATACATGATTGGTCTTGACAAGCTTATAAATCAGGGATGTTACACAGTTATTAAATGTCACATTAGCTCTCATTATGTCAATTACATGGAATACGTAAACAAAGTAAGAATATCAGTTGTTAAATGTTCAACTTTAATTTACTTCTTTTCTGATAAACACGAACTTCAACCTGGAAATCTTAGCAACTGCCAATACCCTGTCATTAATAATCCAGGATGCTACTGACAGAAAAGAAAATCAATTGTTGTGTTCTGACTTAATTATCTGATACACATAAGGTTGAAATGTTAGAAGCCCTGCTTTAAAAGATATATCCTTTGACTTGATGATGTGTCAATTTCAGTGAGAATCTAGTTCTAACTATTTTCTTAATACCCTTTTTCAAACACTGTTCTGAAACATTTAGTACTTGGCGTATTTCGCATGGCAACTTAAACATTACGCCAAAAAGAAGTGTACGGTATTCACTGGTATCATAGGCAACTTTCAAACGGTTGAACTGTTATTGTTCCACCTGTATTCTACAATATAGGCCATGCGGTTTTCAGTTCCACAGTCAGAGTCGCAGTCACAGACACAGACATCACGGTCTATTAACCATGCGAGTGACGGGTATGGTTCTCATGGTCTCATACAATCAAGCTAAACGAACAATTGTGCAGGGATTGATCAATTTAAATGAGGGCAACAACGGACCCTACATAAGTATTGATTTACAAATTGCGATCAACATCATGTTTTTTTTTTAATGAAAGGGCTTTCTGGGGTAATTTCAATTTACAAAGAAAGGGGCACGCTATTTTTACTTGTGGGTGTATGCCTAAAATTTCTTTGTAAATTAATGTTTTTGTATGTGAATTACCATAGTGGAAATGTAAACGTGGGAGAACTATTGTGTACATGTTAGACAGTGGTGTAATTAATGAGATTGGTACGCCCCATAATGTCACACGAATAAAGAAAAAAAAACCAATATGGTAGTTAGGAATATATAGGCGAGGTAAAGGAGAACGTTCTGTAACCATGGGAACTTCCCTCTTTCTTGGGTATCTGATTGGCCTTGAGACTACTTCATGTAGTTGGTCACCCTGTTGACTACCGTCTCCTGGAGACTAGCTGAGTCATCATAGCCTGGCTTCCAGGCTGATGGGCATTTTTAAACCAAACTATTCAATAAAGCGGTCTGGATGCAGTAGACTAATCGTAATTGATTCATTCTCCGGAAAAGAGCAGAATGATGCAGTGACTAGTCTTAGATTACTAGACTTTATTTGTCAGGTGGGATCAGAAATGTCCATCAGCCTAGGAATTAGGCTAGGTCTCCGGGGAGTGGCGGGATATTCAAATTTCTTCAAATTTGTCGGGTTATGGAGACGTCACCGCAACTGAGAAGCTCCCACCCACGCAACTTGAGGACGAATTAGTTGTCACCATGTCTGGAAAGGTCGCGGAGACATCTCTCTGGAGAGACCGCCAACCATTGTAACCATTCTTTGGTCTCCCGGGTCGCCGCCAGGGAGATAGAACATTTGATTTGGTCAGGTGTGGATGGCCTTTCATCTCATACTTTATTCACGAATTATTATACATGTCATGTTCTCTGAGTTGTTAGAATAAACAAAGTTGATTGGAATAATCATCGGATCTGCGCATACACAGCTCTAGCAGCCATGGAAACGAACTCGCGTATAAAAAAATCGGGAATTAATCCCCATTCAATGAATTTTAATTCTAACCTTGGTCAAATTGACACACGCCTCCATCCTCCAATGAAAGAACAACCTCACGATTAAAATGGTAATGCATTCATAGATATCGCCGTGAGCATGTGGAGATAATTGTTTCTTACTCACGATATATCAATATTATATTTTCATTCAATCTCAGCTAGTATTTTGATACACGTCTCGATGTTGCGATGCGAATCGTGATTTAGTTCGGCTATGTTACACAGACAAATATGGATTTTCATTAGATTAATTGATATCAGACTTCATTGCCAACGGCTTGCCGCCAATTATGCAGGAGGACTCTGTGTGTGTGTGTGTGGGGGGGGGGGGGTGCGGGAAACATGAGAAAGATGAGGAGAAAGAGAATAAGGATAGACATACATATGTAATAATAGAATGAGGAGAAATACATTCAAAAGGCTTATTTCACACTTTGATATTGTATAGATATAGTGCCAAGGAATTGAGAGGAAAAGGCGAAAGTTTAAACGAAAAACTTGACATACGTTCAGAAAGCCGTCTTGGAGAAAAACATGTTCAGAGGCTTAGTGTCAGTACAGTAGAGCCGAAAATGTTGTACACAATTTGTAATCACTTATAAATAATGGTACGATATTTTATTTCTCATTGATTTTGTTCAGGTAAAAAAGTCCCGTTTCTATAAAATGTCATAACTTGATATAACCCAAATGAAAAAAAGAAATCAATTAATGCGTTATTACACCAGGCTTCTACTGATTTGATCAAAATGTGCTATCCGTATGATGAAGCATGAGTGTGTGCATAGGTTCTAGCCAAATAGACAAATGGGTCGATCGTGAAGAGATGGCGTCCAAGACGAAGAAAAACACAAGCTGACATGATTGAGAGTAAGTGGGACTGGCCATGCATTACATGATAACAATCATGCGCATGTATGAGCTATGCAAGTATGCGGATGCGGAGCAAATATGAACGATATTAGCAACCCTCGTCTTTTGGCTCCACGGTAATAGTCTCTTGTTCAGACTTCCTATTCAATACACCCCACTAATAATTGAACATGTCGAGTACTATTGTGTTCAATCGTAATGTGATGATAATCTTGCCGGGTAGCTAATTAACCGACACGTCCGATTCGTCACTTAACCGTAAGTTACTTAACCCGTTAAGAAACGGGTGAATAGACTTTCGACGGATACGATCCGTTTGTCTCCGTCCATATGCGTCTCTTGCCCGTATGTAATTTACCGAAATCGTTCTTGTCAGACGAGGTCCATTCAATCCAGCAGATTTTTTTTTCGCGCACCGGGCATAGTAAGTTATCCGTTAGGTTGTACAGTTGTTGCGCACTCTTGGTGTGCGCTTTGTTTTGAACACGTGCGTTCTTCTTCCGCTACTTGTCAGTTCACAATCCGTTGATTGCCCGGTGGACATAAATCGTGACCGAACGATTATATAATGTGCAACGGGCGAAGCGGAGGTGTACCGGATAAAACTGATGACCCACGTACGGTTTAAAGTTAACTTCCGTACATGCAACGGGGCTTCACCGGTTCCGGAACGTACAGCGACGTCGATCATCCTGTATCACTTTGACTGCTCACGTGACAAGCAAAACGTTTGCCTGCAATGTGACCGTTACAAATACGTTTAAAGAATGTGTTGTCAGTTTTTCACGCGTTCCTCTTTCGTGTAGCCTGGTACGTGTCCATTAATCATACGCGGTGTTCGTTTGATTGGCCAGTAATTGTCCTGTACTTTTCCGGTCATTCTGCAGTATATTCCCCTGCAGTATATTTCCCTTCGCCCTTCAAAGCTTCGAATAGAAATACAAATTATATCATGGGCAGAACTCGGGGCCCCGGGGGGGGGGGACGCTTCCCCCACCATTTCTAAGAGGGGGTGGGGGCAATATCACATGCCCCCCCACGTCTACAGGCGCGTATTTAGGGGAGGGGGAGGGGGTTGGGGGATTCAACCCCTCCTCAGAGGTTCAACCCCAGTTTTTTAAGGTAATTTATATATTTTTTGTTTTTATTGATATATCATTAGTATGTAATGGGGGTTTTAGTGGGGTGACCCCCCCCCTCATTTCCGTGTAATTTTTTCCTTTTTGTTTAATTTGTTTATTTATATATTTTTTTTCTTTTGCTTGTGTCTCCCCAGCGGGCCGTCTGCTAGACGGTCGGTACCCCTACCTACTAATGTATGACAGAAATTGTGCAGAGCCGGAAAAGAAATCATGGCTATCCACACCTCCCCCCCCCCCCCCCCCCACTGAGAGCACTTTGAGAAAATGAGCGGGATTAAAAAATTGAAAAAAAAAATAATTCCTACGCGCCCCCCCCTCCCCCCGCTCAGCGGTTACCTTCTTCAGGAAATACATGTCTCCCCCACCTTCGAGGAGTGATTTCTGCCCTTGAAGTATATTGACTATTGATAACTGGTGATTTAATTTCGCATAATTTCTCTCTGCGGACGTTCGTTTACGCTATTCGGTGTATACATTAAGACCATTGGTGTTTGTGTTTATTTGTTTGTGTGTGTGTGTGTGTGTGTGTGTGTGTGTGTGTGTGTGTGTGTGTGGATTAGAAGGTCTGGTATTGAGACTATGATTATGTTGAACAACCCTTTATGAAATATGTAAGGAAAAAAAACCCGCGGCTCTACAAACGGACTAATATAAGAGGAGAAGATAAGGGGGAAACAAACAAAGGTTGATGTGCTGACGTCATCGACCCGTCTGCAGACTAAAGTGGCATTTATGGGAATCTACTCCAGAGGTCATTGTGTTTGTTTGTCGAAATGATAGATAGATCGATACTTGCAGAAGTCAACGGACCCTATTATGGAAAAGCATGTGGTGAGGACAGTGAAAGTGAAGGAAAGTGGAAAAGAAGAAGAAGAAGAGGAGGAGGAGGAGGAGGAGGAGGAGGAGGAGGAGGAGGAGGAGGAGGAGGAGATGGAGGAGGAGGAGGGCGATGAAGACAACGAGGACACAGAGGAAGAGGGAGGAGAGAAGAACACATAGATAAAGAAGGTGGTAAGAAAAGAATAGCAGTAGGATAAAAAACGTAAACAAGGAAAAGAAGGAGGACGAGGGAGAAAAAGGAACAAGGAGAAAGAAGCATTAAAATAATAAACGAAAGAAAAGAGATAAAATGAGGAATGACAAGAACAACAAGAAGACAAAGAGCGATGACAAACAGAAAATATAAACCAAGGAAAGAAGAATACGGAGAGGACAATGCACAGAATGAGGGGGGGGGGGGGGGGTGATTTTCCCTCAAATGATCTACATTTGGAGTAATGAGTTATTAAATCACAAATCATTAATTACTGCATATATGGATCATTTGAGGGCAAATCACTTTCAGCAAGCTTCTAAAATAGACAATACATGAATTTAAGACCATTGGCAAGAAGATTGCTAACATTAACCTTTTGAAGGCTTTTTTTTTGCCTTCTCAGTACAGTATATGCCCTTTAAGTCATATCAATGGCGTTGAGATTTGGTACTGGGACGTGCTTATTAGTTAGAAAGGACGAAAGTCAGGAGAGTGAGCGATAACAAGTTGATATACCGACACCAATTATGCTGCAAATACAGCATCGATATCGACGAAATGCGATACACGATGAAAATGAACTACTTCTTCTCACATAATGACAGAAACGAACGTAACGCGCATATATTAATCACGAGTATTACCATTACCGCACGTTGTGCAATGAAATATGAAGTCGATATTTTTCACCTATTTTGACAGAAATGTAAGTACCGCCCCAATACCAATCATAAGAAAGGCATATACTTCCATTACCGCACGTTGTGTAATGAAATATAAATTTACCTCGCTGAGGCGTTGAATGGACATTGTGGATCATTGTTATTCGCCTGTCATCGCGGGAAGCTGTCATATATCCATCTGATATCATTTATTCATAACATTGGACCCTGCTACTCCATGCCATATCAAATTAAAGAAGAGCAAATCCCTACACTGCGAGCATTAGTGTGTTTCATTATCTTTACACCAATTGACGCATCGCACGTGTATGGAAGATCCTAACAAAGTGTTATGTTAACAACCTTGGTGTATAATTTGACATATTGAGCGTTGAAATTGACACTGAAGGTGTTGGGTATAATCTGGCACGGAATGGCAGAAGTGGGAAAGACATTCCGTAATCAATGGGGTGCCGTTCTGCCATTACGGCCGTTAATCTTTACTATTATTTCGAAATGGGGCATTTCAAACGTAGGACAATATAGTTTTTCATTTCCCTGAAAGTTTTCGTGAAGCTATGATTGTGAGATTTCACCCAAATTGTCTGCTGTTCCATGCTGATCCACGATTTTTGCAAAAAGGCATCCCTACCTGTAAATCTCGCATTTCCAATGCAATTTATTCCACAGAGCTATTAACACTAGACATCGAATGTATTGACCGTATTAAGATTTGACAGCACACGTACGCACAGTACATACACAAGACAATACCCATATAGGTCAAGGATTCGATGAATGAAATTAGGAACACGTGATTTCAAAACTAGCGATAGAACGGTCTCCAGAAACTCATAACTATCCAATCATTTTGTCTGACCCCTGTCATCAAGCTAATGTCACGAAGCTTCTACTGAAATGGAAATTTGTTTCCTTCTCGCGTCGTCTCTACCCGATCAATACGGCATTGATAAGCAGTGATAGTGTGTCAAATCCTGGCCACTGAATGATATCAAGTAGAAGCTATTTGTCGGCGAGTGTGCAAATACGAAATGTCGAAATGATGTGGGGTTGGAGTCTAGATGTAAAATCAAAGGCTTCCATTCCGATGACACACATTTACAAGCAAAGCGAATTGCAGCCCCCTTTTTTCAAAAGGAGGAGGGTGGAGGTGGATGCCTATTACAAAAAAATACAACACTTTCGATGTTAATCTTCAATCTGGATTATGCTGATGATGGACTATGGTGAATATCATACTGACATGGTATCAGGGACCTTCTCGATCAGGGACCACTACCACAATATTATGTCATCAGCTGCTAATTCCCAATAGTCTGATCCAGCACAGCTCACTGAATGCAAGTTGATGAACATGTATGGATCTCATCTCACTACAACCCTTGCATCTTCAACAAAATACAACAAGAACAACAACAAGAGCTATTTCATCTGTTGTTCTTGTAAACATCACAATTTGAGTGTTCTCTGGATGTTCAGCATGCAGTTCATTTCCGATATTTTCATTCAGGCTGGCATTTGTAAATGAAGAGGAGTATGTAATGTTGATGTGTCAAAGGGTGCTGGAAGACATTCTTATCATAGTGACGCACAGCATCGAAGTAACACGAATCCTTACCTTCAAAAAAAGGTCAATATGTTCGTGATGGTAGCTTTATGTGACGTCATACTGCTTATCAAGGCCAGTATATGATATAAATTTGGTGAATGAATTGGAAGAATGCTGATTTCTTTCCACCTGGTTTCGTTTACTATGCCATACACACCCACAGCTCATACATGCACACAACATTTATTCATTCCTTTAATGTGTAAACATAACAACTTCATTTCACGTAAACTCACAATTTAGTCACACATATAGCAGGGATGTGTTAGGAAGGAGGGACAACTCGAGCAAGATATATTCAAACATCTGCATGGATGTTATAAGCGTGCTAATAAATGTCAAAAGCATTCCACAATCACTACAATGCTTTGATGTCCCATGTGCGCCACCGCCATTTAGCTGTTGTTAACCTGGAAATCAATTTCTTTAATTCCCTATTTTGTCTCTCGAAGCTGTGTTTCTTATCACATTATTTTGCAATTTTCAAGAAAGTTAAGGACAACACCACTACAGATCTTGTACTCGGTTTTCTTCTAAATAATTGTTGAATGATGCACAAACGGAGATATAAGATAATATTCTTACTAACACAATGAACAAATTTCTGCACTTTCCGCAGATTTCCGCAAATGTGGGATGCAATCATTATCAAAATCATATCTTAAGCTGTTTATTTCCATTAACAGAGTTTGCGTGCAGCTGAGATACTTTACCAGAAAAAACTGTTTATTTTTGTTCGCTGATATCTCTTTTCCTCACAAAAGTATTGATGCAATCCAGCAGAACTGGACAAGCGAAATAAGACTCTACTTTTCTTTTGTTCTCTCTGAGAAACCGTTGCTACGCAATCCTGTTCGTTATTGTTAAAACACCTGAAAAGCACATGCTGAGACCACATAATTTTTCGGCGGTGGCACGCATGGGTTCAAAGAAATAAAGTTGTTTCATATCCTTCCATAACACATCCCTGCATATAGTATACATACATGCCCACAGGCACATTTCCCCTCAATGTTGTTCTCTATGTGCGTAAACACGTTTGGGTCAAAGTCTAACAAACTGTGTAGACGAAATCATTTAATTAGACCAAGTGCAATCAGCGGCATATTTATATTGATCGCAAAACATTAAAAAAAATCGCTATAGGCTCAGTGGGCTAAAAGGGAATATCCTAAAGATTCATCACAATCATGATTATAATCGAAAATATTGCTGAGTGTCATTAATTTTGTACATCCCATCATCAAAAATATGGTCGAGCTTATAGAGCTGATCATGCTTATCAACATAAAAATCAGCCTAATGGCCATGATGGTATTTCAACTGTTGCCGTCGAGCGGAGAAGCTTCATGCAAGATTTAGGGCGGGCTTTCCCTTTAACCCTTGAGGCACCTGGCAATCATTTACCATTCTTTACAGGAAATTCCTCATCAGCAAGTTCATGTACAACATAAACATAACATACATGACCTGAAACATAAACACATGCCTTAAAACATACACACCCTGTAACATACATGCCCTGAAACATACATACCCTGAAAATTACATACCCTGACATTAAATAAACCTAAAATGACACCGTTTTAACATAGACGCAATACTTGCATAACACATTTTGGGTAATTAATCAATATGAGAGTGCAGTTTCACTAAGTTAAAACCATTATTCTACATTACTGCATTCATTTTTTTTCTTTAAGTGAAAACGCACAACGGGTACTGCTTTAGAGTTATGTGTATTAAATTGTGGGGAAAGCTTCAAAGGCTTATAAATACTTAACGGTGATTTCGTAAAGTGATAGTATATAAGTAAGCTATGGATTGTTGTGACCTCTAGTAAATCTATTACCGAAGTGGGATCGAAATGACCATTACCCGAGCCTTTAGCCGAGGGTGATGGTAATTTCATTATGATAATAAAATAATTACAACGTTGCCTTTCTTTACCCATGAAAGCCTCATCAATGATAACACTGCTTTTCACGAGGGCCATGCATTATTACCCCAGTCACTGGATCGAACGATCCTACCAGGACCCGCCCCCCTCTCTCTCACTCTCTGTCCCTCTCTCTCTCTCTCTCTCTCTCTCTCTCTCTCTCTCTCTCCTAGGTACAGAGCAGCTATGTGGATTGAGATGTTTTGCTGGAAAACACCAGTGGCAGCTGCTGGGTTTGAACCTTTACCCTCCCCATGGAGAGTCAGGTGAACGATCCACTACACCACGCCAACTCAACTATGATTGTGCAACCATTCTCCCGTCATCTGGATTTCGTGAAACAATGTACTATGCGGATTGGTCTTATAGGAATAGTTCACCCTGAAGTTAAGTTGGTTTCAGTAAAAGCAGACATATGAATTTCTGAAATGTCAATTGTCTCAAAAACTTAGATATGCATTCTTTCACCTGTGCGTTTGATACATCATCAAAACATGTTTTTATAAACACACCTCTATGAAAAATAATCATTCCGTTGTCAAAAACAGAAAAAGAGCAATTTATGGAATCATACAGAATCATACGGTGAGAGCACCCAACACGAACCGGGGCATGGTGAGTTGGGGATGGGGGGAAGGTAGGGGGGGGGGGGGAAGGGTAGGGTTGGGGTGGGGTGGGGGATGAAGAACAGTAAAAACGCTTCACTCTCACAACCTACATGTTAAATATCACGTCTGCTACCAAACATGCCACACGGAGAACGGCTAACTCTTTGTGTGCCACACAATACGGCAGCTCAATAGGACCTGTGTGTATTACCTGTGTAAAAATGAACCAATGGCGCGTAAAGAGGTCATATTTTTCATTTTTTTAAACAGCAGCATAATGTTAGATTTTATTGATGCACACAGAAGTTAACTGATATTCATCGCCAGTGATCCATTTTTGCACAAGTGATACACACAAATCGCAAATCACAGGTTTATGGGCAAACCAGGATTCAATTAAATTCAACTATATCGGAGGGGAAACACGAACCCCACAATTCACAATACACACCGAGTCGTACCATCTACATATCAATTTTATATCAATTGTCTGAAATCGTTGGGAACAAAATTATGTCTGACATTTGAAATGAAAGTTCCCACAAACGAATGATGAACGTGCGAAGGGATTCTTAAACGGGAACAGAGGCCAACGCTGTTTCCTATGTTTCGTCGCATGTACATGTTATGGTGTATTAACATAGACAGTGACTACAACGTTAGCTTAGAGTTTTTTCTATTGAGGTTTGCAGGTCATTGGAATGCAAATTTGAAGCTTCGCGAAATACATATATTATATTTCAAGCTGTTCAATTTTTTTTGTCATTATGCTTGGTAATTCCGCAAACCACAGGGCAAAGCCCTCAACTTTGATTTTAAAAGAATACACATTTTTTCTGTTGTTATTGTAGAAAAGTTCTGATGATCATGTAGAGAACGGGTTCTAGTGACAATACTTTATTAAGTCACTGGTCTTTAGAGTTGAGTTGCAAGTCGTTTGTAAGATGTAAGATGCACTCGACTGTCATACCACCAGATAACGACATACATAATTCAACAAATGAATACCTACGTATACCCCACAACAATTAGTAACTTACCTGCGTGTATATTCTACTCCATTGTGCTCGCTGGGAATGCGCGTATCTTGGTGGATATAGTTTTTAACATTCCTACATTCCTGTCTCTTCGACGCACCTGTTCCCCTCACCAGCTACCACACTCACTGCGTTATCCATCCGTTCTGTGCCCGTTCACCCACTCATAAAGACCACGGTGCGTTTAATAATTGCCCTCTCCTTCCGACGCTGCGCTGATGGCGAGTGACAATAAATATTTACACCCTTAACGCCGACGACTATTTTTTCGACCTATGGCCGAGACTCGACTGTCACTTTCGGCGAAAGCAGGTGTTGTTTTTAACCTTAAATGGTCAGTTTCACAACTTGCAGATGATGTTTGGCTGTTAAAGTGGGATTTTCCGGATGCTGCTAACTCTTGTCCTTTAGCAGAACAATGTGGCAGATCTATATACTTCCATATTGCTCAGTCATGTAGACATTTTAGGTCGTAAATCAATTGAATTGTTTTATTACTTTTTATATGGATGGCAGATGGGCAAAACATCGGGGTGCCTGCCAAAAGTGCAACAGTGCGAATAGAGTAATATTATCAATAACACTTGCACAAACGTTACATCAAGACGATATAAGTTATTTTTCTAACAAAATCCTTCCTTTAGTTGTACCAGCCATTTAGGTTGTAAGCTGGTCTCTTTGTGTGTAGGGAGGATGGATGTGTATTTCAAATATATTGTTATGTGATACTAGGTGTTAAAACAAACTTTTGACACAACAGAGGCCATTGTGAATTAAACATGCCAACCCACAACCTCTTTTCTGGCAGAAGCACAATGCATTATTAATTGCACTGTGATGGCAGTTTCTCGTGTATTAACAAGTGCGATACACAATGGCCATTGTTGCATTCTGAATTAATCATCTGATACACACAGGTTTTTAGGTTCAAATTTGTCCAAAAGTGAAAATCTCATCAAATATTCAAAAGATTATTACAAGAATAATGAAATGTCACGAAACCTACTTGAAAAAATCGACACCCCTTGACTTTATGTATGTGTCAATTTCAGCTTGATTCGAGTTGTAATATTTTAAGATTATTTTTTTTACAGTGTCAAAAATGTGTTTAACACTTAGTTTTAGACCTTTAACCACTCACACGCTTCAAATAATGTTTTTCATGTTGATGACCATTTTCCAAAATCCCAATTACTCTGAAGGTTGAAGCTTACCTTCCACTTTTATGAGGATATTGTCCCTAAATGACATTTACTTGGGTTGCGTTCATTCAACACTTTTTTGCCCTAGAATTATGATTAGAATCATGACTGGAAACGCGTTTCTGCAGAATCACGATTGCGTTTAGACGAAATTGAATATAAACGTGATTCAAAACTCAAACATGAAACGCGTTTGGAAACGCGTTTCTGCAGAATCACGTTCGAAAGTCTTTAGAGGTCGCTTGAATGCAACCGCGTAAGTCATTGTGTCGGCCTATTTCCGATGCTAGTCAAGCAGCCAACGTAGAAGTCAGACAACGCGCGCGTAAAAGCTGACCTATAACCTTTCAAGAAGTTTCACAATAACTATTCACCTGTATCGTATAAAAGAAACAGTACACATTCAGAAATATAAATAGAGAGTTCAAATGAGATACAGAAATAAGTTTTTCATCAGAGTTATTCGTGAGATAGATCATAGATTCTTTAGATACAGAGATAAACTTCAGATAAAATGTACTGCAACTTTGAATACACTTCCAGTCTGCGAGTCCTCCTTCGACCTCAGAATTCAACAGAACTATTGTAGTTGATTCCGAAAGAAACGCCTACAAAACACAACAGTATGTATGGGTGACTGTGTACTATTTTCGTGATAAATATCATTGTTCTAGGTGTTAAAACAGACTATTTACACTTTAAAAAAGAAAAAGAAAAATGAGTTACTACTAGAATCCAGCTGAAATTGACACATCATTAATCCAAAAGATGTTTCCTTCATTACAATCAGGTTTCATTACATTTCATCAAGTATTATTACAATTATCAAACTTTCCGAAGCCTGCTTGTCAAGAAGGTAATATCCTTTGAATTTATGATGTGTCAATACCAGCTGGATTTGAGTTGTAATTAATTTTTGATTATTTTTCAAAAATGTCATTGTTTTTTAACACCTAGTACATTCACAGAGTTTGGCCTACTCGGTTTACAAATAGGTAACAGTGAGCGAGTGCATAAATCATGTATTTGTGCGTGAGTGTGGGTGTGTTTGCATGTATATTGCACATACATGTGTGTTTACGTTCCTGTATATGCTTTAGATGACAGTAATGCATTATTTAATGATCAGCTAGAAAATAACTTGTTAATAAAAAAAAAAAACAGATAATTTTTTTTAAGAAGCACTAGTGAGTACTTCAACTCTGAAACAAAAGGCGCTACCATTTGTTGTAATCCCCGACCCAAACGACCATTTACTACAAATTCCAGAATTAGCTTTCATGAATCTTACGAAACTGGGCATTTGGACGGACATTGTAGGTGTATGTGTTTCGTGTTTGTGTGTTTGTGTGTGTGAGAGAGAGAGAAAAATATAAAGAGAGAGAGAGAGAGAGAGAGAGAGAGAGAGAGAGAGAGAGAGAAAGAGAGAGAGAGAGTTTGTGTGTGTAGGAGCAATGTTCCTGCCAAAAAGCAACCATTTTGCCTTGCAATCTACTGCTGATATTGGCATAGAGAACGTAACGAAGGAAAGCAAATACTAAATGCCAGAAACGTTGATATCCATTATGCATTGTGATCTTGACAAGTTGTCCTTTGGATTACTGTTATTGTGTCGTCAAGATCAATACTCACGGTAGATAATGCAAACTTTTGAATTGTAGCACGCCTATTGACTATTCCAATTTCGTTTAAAATGTTTATCCCTTTCATTAGTCAAAGACGTTCGATATTAATTAATCGATTACTTATTCATTTATCAATTAATCTTAAGTTTCTTTCTTTCTTTTCACCTCTTTCCTGCTCTAAAAGTCCATATTCCTTGTCTTACTCTCTCTCTCTCTCTCTCTCTCTCTCTTCCTCTAACTTTTATCTCGATTCTGGTTTTCTCTATTACCCCCCATTTCTGTTTACTTGTCTCTCCCCACACTCTCTCCCCCTCTCCGCCCCCTCTCTCTATTTACTTGACTATGTGTTTATAACTTTATCGCTCTTACCTCTGTCCCCTTCCCTCTCGTCGTGAAAATTATACAGAATTAACAATGACCTTTAGTATGTTTTTACGAGCTGAGACAGCCTATGATAGAATTGAAGTTTATGAAACCAGGAAACACAGGGCAATGCAAAGAAGCGAGTAGTTACTAGTAACCTTATGAGTCGCCTAACTAGTCCGGTCTGAAATCGTGACGAATGCAACCTGTCAGCTGAAGTTCCTTTAACGTCCTATAAATTGTTCTGCATATTGCATAAAAGGACAGTCAGTGGCGAAGACAGGTAAACTGGGATAGAATAGGCGTGTAAGTTTTGTGATATACTTTTTTTTAAAATTGAGTGAACGTGTTTTGTGTGCGTATTTCGACATGGAAATGTATGTGTATGTGTCTGTGTATGTGTCCATGTACTTTGTTTGTCTAATGATGTGGTGTGTGCGTGAAAACTGATGCAGGCCTATGTGTGAATCGGTCAGAAAAGATATATCCATATCATACAGCATGTGTGTGTGCTTGTGTATGTGTGTGTGTGTCTGTGTGTGAGGAGTGGGCGGTTTTTGCCCATGTCGCCATGTTGTCTTGCAATCTAGGGCTGATGTGGACTTCTTTAGTACAAGATGAAAAATCAGTGCCGTTTAAGCATGATTCCCAAGGCTACATTTTGTACACGTTACAACGTGACGACGGAGGGTAAATAGTGAATCTCATCAACATTCACATTGATTATGCAATGTCGCCTTGACAGATTGCCCTTTGAAACACGCTTTTTGGCAAGTTCAGTATTATTCAAGGCATAAACTGTGCAGGCTTTAAATTGCAGCACGCCTCTCGATTCTCTTAACAAGATCAAAGTCCCACTCTCCTTTAATATTACTAACGAATTGTTCACTCAGATAGTTTGTTAATTACTTCTCTTTATCTTTATATGATTCTTTCTTTCCAGTTATTTTGCCGCTTTATCTATTTAGCTGTTATCCCCCCCCCCCCTCTCTCTCTCTCTCTCTCTCTACCCCCCCTCTCTCTGTTATTCTATATCTATTTATCTTTCTTCTCCCGTCCTTCTCTATCTCCCACCTCCATCCCCCCTCTTCTACCCCCTGCCTGTCCTCAGCACTCATTTCATTCCTCTCTCGCCCCCTCTCTGCCCCATCTTTCTCGTCCTCTCTCTCCCCTATTTTCCTCTTTCTCTCTCCCTATCTCCCCTTTTCCCTTCTTCGTCTTATTCATAATCATATATCTCTCTCTGATAAATGATGAATTCGTATTAAAGACATGAGGTCACACAAATGTAATAATCGTTGTGTGTTTTGTAACTTTTATTGTTGTATTCATCCTAAAGAAATAAATCTACATGGACGGAGTGAGCTGATTCGATGTATCTGCAAGATTGATTAATTATCATTAAAAGAGTACAATATACTTATTTTCTCAAGTTGGTTAATATATAGACACAAATGTCTCGTTCGGAATATTGCTATTCGCTCTCTTCGGCTCACTGCTTAATAGTCCAGTTTTGTCAAGGACTCTCAAGCTGTTGTTATCTATTCAAGCGGATCAAGATTGTAATTGTGATTATCTTGACGATTTACGTTCAGGTAGCCGAACGAGTCTATGACAGCTATCACATTGTTTCCAGACCTCCTCGCGAGCGGGCGCCGTTGATCGCACGCCACCGGTAGAGCATTGCTTACTTTTCGTACTGGAGCTGGCATCTGAGGGCGCTCTTCGATACCTCTTCCAAAATTTCATATCGCGAAGTCGGCTTGCTATGAGTTTGTGTAGAACGATGAGGGACGTGATCACAAGCGTTTTGATGGCGAGGATGATGAAGGCGGCGTCGATATAGTCATCGAGAGTCCATTCGTCCTCGGGATACTCTGAAGGAGAAAGATCAGGATGTGGAGTAAGAAAAGGAAATTGAAGTGGTGTCAGTGTGCACTTGATAAGCATAGGAGTATACTTTAAAACAAAGACCGCAGGTTCTAACACAAGTACGGCATCAAGGTTAATTTATATATGCTTAACCCACGTGGCTCCTGCCCAAACAGAAGGACATCAAAGGGGAAACCTTTTCGTCAAGCGGATGTGAATACACTTGATCTGGTAGCGATAACTAGGCCTATGTACGAGCAACAAACGTCCTCGGAGATAGGAGATAGGGGAAATTGCACAACCTGAGAGGAGCAGTAATATCAAATGACGCCTTTGCACTTTGGAGAAGGTACTAGAACTTGATTTGAATGTTAGACTTGCGTTCTCCAGCATCACATACTGTTTGCAGCGGTATACATACGTAACCATAGCGACAATGAGGTAATCGCGATTGGTACATCCACTTAGTCTCAAAGAAACTGAAGAACCCCATTTCCAATTGTATTCTTTCAAGCAAATTCTCTCCTCACATTGTTTCTTCGTTTTTTCTCATCTTTATTATGCTCAACTGGCAGGCAAACAGTCATTAGGTGAGTGTATAAATAGAGTCTTTATTTCAACGTTTTTTTGCAATTAATGATACTCTACGTGTGGTATTCACTTCGTAATTTCGCACGAATAGGGCTAATTAATAGCCATCATTATTATCAGCGATAGGTCATCTCATCTATACCCAGATGAGCACATGCATTCTGAGGATGTTACCCGAGGAAAACAAATGAAATAAAACGAACTTGCTTAACTCGCTGTGTCTCATTTAAGCATTTTCCAATAGTACTAAACACGCATTTCTGAAAAGGCAATATTCATTCTGGCACAGAATCGTAATGGGCTTCAAGCTTTTTTTTTTTTTCTTTTTTTTTAGGAAAAAAACTCTAATCGGTGTTAAAAAACGTAAAATCCTTTATTCAAACTACAATAGAAGCATCCAGCACAACTTATGCAGTTTAAAAGCAATTTTAACTGGTCCAAATTAGAGCTACGCATTTATAACAAACATGCAATTTTTATATGACAGGGGAACTCAAGTCGAATACAAGAATTAACATGTCTTTAAACCAATTTGCGGAAACGCTGCATGAATTGCGGCGCTTCAAAGCAGGGGGCATTGTTGAGATAGGTGAGGGTGCATGCATAATATGTTTTGGTTTTACGCCAGAGAGCAGTAATCGAGTTAAGATGTCACTTTATGGCCTTTGGCGAAAGTGTCACTAAACATTTTGAGGTGCCGTGCGCGTATCAAAATAACACGACGTCAGGTCTGAAGTGCTTAAAGGAAGACTCGCGTTTGGGTGATGTTAAACAACGCGATGAATAATTCTCCATACCGCGTGATAGTAAGAAAAGGTCGTCCCACGCAGCCACATTCAGATTGTGTATACAGTCATGTCCACTTCCGGCTTAGCGTATTAGCCTATGAGACCGGAACCGGACATGACTGCTTAGCAACAATATCAGGATGTCGCTACGCGGTGAAGCGTAGGATGAATTTACACTATCCGATATGAATAATTGACATGGGTGAGTCTAGGGTTTTGAGATGAAAGAGGTGTGTGTGTGTGTGTGTGTGCATGTGTGTGTGCGTGTGTGTGTATGTGTGTGTATGTATATGTGTATGTGTGTGTGTATGTGTGTGTATGTGTGTGTATGTGTGTGTGTGTGTGTGTGTGTGTGTGTGTGTGTGTGTGTGCGTATGTATGAATAAAGAATAATACATTAACGGACGTGCGCACATCATTTGCCGGGAGCACCTCACTAATGAATGAGAATTTGCCAGGCTTCATGGCTTTAGTTGATGTATTCCCCCCATCTATGAGAAGCCTAGTGTGCACACCCTAGTGCACTTATAACCTCATTCTGACCACACCAATCTCAGCGCCTCTCTGAGATTACTTATATGCACATGGACACATATGGTGTGGTCACATCATGCAAAAAGAAGTTGTCTCTGGGTCTGTTTTTACGTAGATGTGCGTAAGTTAGACACGACTTTACGCACGACTGGTGACCTGTTCGTGTATTTAATTAAATATCCTATTTTTTTTCTATTTTAACATAGTGGGAGCTAATTTCCTACAATACACATCAAATTTGACAAATTACAAACTGTGTATTCAGACGCTTGTCAACAAAGTCAACAACAAGAATGTCAGTCTACCCAGATCAGATCTCAAATTTGTAATGGGAATCAATTTTTATTTAGAATAACGTATATGTATAAAAAACAAAATCACAAATCTGATTTGGCAACCGAGAACAGATCACCAGTCCTACATTAAGTCGTACGCACCTTATGCACATCGTGGTACGCCCCCCCCCCCCCCCCCCACGGAGATACAAATTAAATTGTAGAATTACGGTGTTAGTGGTGGTGTTGGTGGTAGAAGTGGCGGTTAATTGGGTTGGTGATGGTAGTAATACTGACGGTTGTAGCAGCTGGCGTTGTAGTGGTAGTAGTGATAGTAATTGTGGTATTGGGAGTGATGGTAGTGGTGGGTGTGGTAGTGGTGAAAGTGATGATGCTGGTAGTGGCGGTTGTAGTGGTGATGGAAATGGTGAAGGAGTTAGTGGCAGTTGTGGTGATGTTGGCCACTGTGGCGATGGTGTGGTGTAGTGATGATAGTGATAGTGGCAGTGGTAGTGATGATAGTGGTGGATGTGGTTGTTTCGGTTGCGTTGGTGATTGTAGTGGTAGTGGTGGCACTGGTGGTGATACTGGCAGTAGTGTGGTAGTCATGGTTGTCGTGGTAGTGGTGATTCTGTTGTCGTGTAAGGTAATACTGACGGTTTGTGTTTGTGATGGTAGTGGTAGTGGTAGTGGTGGTAATGGTGATGGGAGGTGGTAGAGTGGTAGTAGTGGTGGTCATGGGAGATGTAATAATAATGATTATGCAGATCAAGATGAAGATGGACAAAATGGGGGCGGGGATATTTGAGGTATAGGTAGAAATGGTGGTAGCAGAGCTGGAGACAGCTAGGGAGTTGTATCTTACTTGCTTTATTGAGTTCCTCACAACGGCACGACCCTGCTCCGTCTGGCCAGGGCGCCATCATTGACCAATCAGAAAACCATCGTATCCCTGAAAAGAAGAGCGAACAGTGTTGTCAAACGGCAATGAACAGTGATGTAGACAGGAAAAGATACACGAACCAATGCACACGGCAATGGCCCTGTCTTATAACTATTTGTGATTGATATCAATCGTAACTCTGTACATTAGAGACCTGCGATCAATTCAGATCAATCGCAACTCTTCAAAGACTGATCCCTGATATGCACATCGGTCGTGTTGGAAATGGTTCTATTTATTGCCCACCCATATAAAGCGGTTCTGCCATATCACTTAGACCCAATTTAGCACTTATATTCCTTATTGAAAGACGCAAATTTTGTTTGAGTGGTTAGGGTGCGTTTGGAGGCAAGTTTTTTTTTTCTCGTACATGCGTCACATATGCACAATATGAAGAAATGTAATGCGGAACAGAAGAGGCTTCATATAAAAAAAAATCAAGTGAAAAGGAGAAAAGGTTTGGGATAAGATCGGACAGCATACCATCACAACAAAAGTCCTACTACCAATTAAATATTGTCTTTAGTAACAGCTGTTCGTTACCATGGTTCTTAGACGGCATCAGTAAGTAGTCCCTAACTTTTAATCACAGTGCGAAATCAACGTTCGATCATTCGCTCCCCTTCTGTCTCCGCATACATGATTTTTTAGGCATCGACACGCACATGAAGCGATACGCTCCTTAAACTGTTGAACGTGCCTCCTTTATTGAGTTGAAATGTAACATGTAACACACATTTATCATGACATGTTCTGTAATAAGCGCTTCCATGCACTGCTGTATATACACGGGTAAAGGGCCAGTTTGGAATACCAAGAATGTTGACGAGTAGACGTGTCTTAGGGGCGACGAATACCGAGTAACCATGGGGGAGATTATGGTTATGCTAGATGAGTGAGAGAGGGGGTCTTTTATGATCCAGCGTATCACGTAGCTCCATGCCTATGAAAAGAAGTTAAACTGGTCGTTTCGGGTAGGCTACACTGCCTGTCGTCAAGAAAAATATAAAATCAATAAAATTCGAAAGTGAATAATGTACAATCGAGGTGTTCTTTTCGGCTCTCTCTTTTAAGCTAGTAAGCGTACTATTTTTTTTCTACCGCGTGTCCATATCATTTCTAAGAAAAAGGCGTTGCCCAATGCAGCACATAGCGAAATCTGGATTTTATTTCCATTAATATTCACTTCTTGTACAAACAGTTATAGTACACTATGCCGCAAGCGGAGATAACTGCGAATAAAATACGTATGTCGCCGCGGGATGCATCATGGGAATATTAATCTCTTCATGCATTATATAAAATTGGTTAGAAAAATGAGTCTCTCCCCTCCGTCTAATTGCAAGATTAGGGTTCCATTTCATTTATTTCTTTACATTTGCAGACAAATGGGTAAAATGGTGAAGAAAATAAGTCAGGACTAGAATAGTCAGAAAAAGGTAAGGAGGTTTCTTATTCCTAGCTAAAATATCACGATTTAGAATCTGCCATTAGAATCATTAAAATGTAAGGCAACTTCAAAAGGATTTTACGCACAAAATAGTCTATAAGGCAAAAAAATGAAAAGATATTTTCTCGGTAGAAGAAGAAAAATGACAACGGCGAATAGAAGATGAATAGGCAGAAGAAGAGAGAAAAAGAGGAAGTAAAAGAGTATAAAGGAAACGAAGAAGAAAAAAGAAGACGTAAAAGAAAATGAAGAAAGTAAAGACGAAGGAAAAGTTGAAATGAGAACAGGAGATATTGAAGGTAGAGAAGTAGAAAGTAAAGATAAATAAGAGGCGGAGAAGATCGGAAGAGAACCAAAAAAAAATCATATCCTATTTCCTCCCTAGTCTCCAATGATAAGCTCACGGGGGTTGTTTATATACCCACTATCCCACGTGACCACTTACTGATGAGGAATGAGCCTGATAACCCCAACTATCATCATTATTTTTGACAATTTTCCGGGTGGATAATTATTATTATCATGTGTTTAGCATGGTGAGTGATTAAATCGAGCGCACTCGTAAACATGCAAAAAAAAACCTTAATGATTTCCTTCATACATGACTTCCAGTGGATCCTAAAGAAAGTGAGAGAAAGAGAGAAATTGCTAAAGAAAGGGGCCAGATCCACCCCTATTGCTACTATTTAGGTCTGGCGAGCTTGATGAGATTGAGACCGTATTATTTGTTGTTTATTGCTTACCTTCCACGCACGAAGCCGTCATTAAGTAGATTATGAATGCTAGAAATCCCATCACAGTTCTCGTGATGTATCGAGGCGAGCCAGCACGTCTGTATCCCGCGCACTTATCCTCACCGATTCAAACTAATTGGATCCATGCAGTCTGAAACTGTGGCGAGAAACCCAATCTACCTGCAAAACCTCCCTTAACCATTTATGTTCCAGACAACATGACACTCTATGGGATTTGTGTGTATAACTTTTAACTAAATGTAGCATACGAAGAGTTAAGTTCCTCCAGTTGTTATGTCTTGCATCGTACGTTGGTGCATTATTTCTTCCCTGTGCAATAACAATGAAGCGCGTTGCGCCCCAGTTACCAAGGGGGATTTTGTTTTTCATTATGACGTCACAATTTATAAAGCGCGGTATCATTGCGCGACGCGCCCTGTTGGTTATGACGTAACATAACATTCTGCCTGTATTATGTCCTCATATTTCCTCAGTCTAGTATTACTACAGCCATAACTGTAATCATAAATACCGTTACTACTGCAACCACTACTGCTACTACTACTACTACTACTACTACTATTACTACTACTACTACTACTACTTCTGTTAGTCGTAGTAATATTATTAGTAGTATTCCTGCTACTGTCTTTCTTCTTTGTCTCTTTTGTTCGTGTTCTCTCGCAATCATCTCATATTTTGTCCCTTTCCCTCGTTTTCCTCTTTTGCTGTTTATATATCTTCTGCCGCTATTACGGTCATTGATTCTGCTCTGATCTTATTTAAAAACGCCATGACTACGTATACTTTTAGATATGAAACTGAACGCGAATGATAATGTAATGAGTAAATCGATGGTCATCATCATTTTAAAGGCCTCTCAGACGATACGATGCGACCAGTCTTACGAGTGGTTGAATGGCAGAACCCGGTACAATTTGCACAAATGTGTGACGTCACATTTCCGGTCGTAGACTCCTGAGAACCGTGCCAAAAAACGTGTCGTTTACGATGGCCTTCTGAATTCAACATTATCAGGAGTATTGTGTTACTCTTCATGTGATAGTATACAACTAACGTATGTGCTGCTATGATCTGGTAAATCTATTAAAGAGGTGGGGCGAAATGACCATTACCCGAGGCTTTAGTCTAGGGTACTTTTCTTTACTCTGAGCCCTCTTCCTCCAAATAGTTCATCTATTTGTAATGGAATATATCAATGAAGGATATAATAACGATTACATACAAACATTGCTACCATGGGATCTGCATTATTCTTGATTTGCCTTTCATTTGCTTTAGAAAAAAAATCGGGAAAAAGAGATGTCAACTGAAACTGAATGAGAATGATAAAGAAATAAATCAATAACCGAATAAGAACTAGAGGCAAACGACATATACTAGTAATAAATACTGTTTGAATTCTCCATAGATGGACGTGAGAAACAAATTATTCAGGGCTCAATGCTGGATGCTACTAAAAAAGTTGCATTTCATTTCATTCCCCAACCTCGCTGACACGTATCATCGCCATGTCTGTATATAACATCATAGTACCTTAAAGGGCATATACTGTACTGGGAAGGCAAAAAAGCCTTCAAAATGTAATTGTTAGCAATCTTCTTGCCAATGGTCTTAAATTCATGTATTGTCTATTTTAGAAGCTTGCTGAAAGTGTTTTTCCCTCAAATGATCTACATTGGGAGAAATGAGTGATTAAATCACAAATCCTCAAAATGTTCGGGCCGAACATTTTGAGGATTTAATCATTAATCATTAATTACTCCATATGTGGATGACTTGAGGGCAAATAATGTTCAGCAAGCTTCTGAAATAGACAATACATGAATTTAAGAGCATTGGCAAGAAGATTGCTAACAATTACATTTTGAAGGGTTTTTTTTGCCTTCCCAGTACAGTATATGCCCTTTAAAGGCATTATGTCCATTTTGGCAGACACAATGCACATCTGCATAAACCGCACCAAAAAACATACCTATTAAGATATTGTTATAAAGAGAGACGAATGATTCAAATAATGAATAAAAAGCAGACTTCTCTTTAGTTGGTCTCTCATGTTCCATCGTTTAAAAAAAAAAATCTAAATACAATTTATATATATATATATATATATTTTTATATTTAATAATGACATCTTCATGGTGCCTAAGTGACCATATCTTATCTCTAAGTTGACAGGCCATTGTAATGTTTATATGGACATTGGTCTGAATGAGTGACTTTGATTGCAACATGAAAACAAAATGTGCAGTAAAGATGAGGCATATACTAGAGTACACCTTTGGACAGCCCGTCAAAAGTTAATGTTGAATTTGAAAATTCAAGTTGATGCGTATATTCTCGGGGGAGTTCTAAAACGGCATAACAAACCGAATAAATTACTTAACGCAATTTGCTATTTATTCTGTTGTACTGTAGAGAAATGCCACAAAAACTGAAATTGGTAGTAATAATAGTAAGTTTCAATATTCATAATAAAAATAAAAACGTCATTTTGACCTGCAAAAGGGATACACCCACTTTAAAGATGTATTCGGTACACATAGACAAAATATCTGTCTTCGCAGGACATTGTATCCGGCTATTCCATTATGCGATCAATAACTATGAAGTCTTCGATTTATCAATAGTTGACTGAAGTGAAAAATATCATTTTTGTGTTCTTAGCTTTGGAGGAACGGTTAAGGTTGGGTCTCCGGATTTTTTTTTAAAAGTCAAGAGTGATTTCGCAGAGTCGTCCTGAAATTCAGATGGAGTGCCGAGAAAGGGAAATGTTTAATGTTACATGGAAAAAAATATTGATTTTTTTTGTACCGCCCTGAAGGAATCTTGTGAATACAAGGAATATTTTGCAACCATGACAATTGTGATGTGTGACTTGTGCATACAGTATAGAGGAGTGAGCCTATGCTGGAGGCTTATAGTTGATATAGTTAGTTTGTGCGAAAAAAGACATATAAATCGAGCATATCAATATACCTCGATTGGTATTTGGTGTATATTCAATATGATTTGAATATATCACCCTACAAAAATCAGTTCGGTATACTTAGCAACAACGATGGTGTCATAAGAAATATAATAACAATATTTCCTCTTCATATGGGTACTAGTATCTGCATTATGTTATTCATCACTCATCCCCTCTTTTCACTTCTCTCTTTTCCTTGACAACACAAACACGTGGAAGATCTTGGTGATGATGATATCCCCATGGAAACGGATACATGTATACAGTTGATATCGCGATGATGAGCAAAGCGATCATCCGGTTTTCGTTGTTTAATTTCGCTTGATGAACCCGAGGCTATCTTGGAGCGACTGAAACGAACAAAATTGGCTTCGTGGTAAGAGGGAAGGTTATTGTTTTTTTTTTCATTTTAAAAAAGAGATCCGGTCGTGTGCTTTACCTTTGTAATATTTTCAACGTAAAAGAGGCTTCTCTACTCGCAACATGTAATCAGCAGTACAACTTGCTTCAGAGCGAGCTGAAATTAATTAAATCAGGTAATCAATTTTCTACCTTAACAACTGACGACCTGTCCGATTTTGCAAAGAACCTCTCGTTTTAATGACTTTTCCATACAGATATTGTTCGGAAAAGCACGACATGAGAAAACATTGCTATTCCGTCATGTCTGTATTCCGGAAGGTCAAATTGTAAGTATCCGTTATGCATGTTCATTTTTCTAGTATATAAGTCATAAGTGGTTTAAAAAAAACAAACTTGCCGGGCATGTGCCGTTTGAGTGCATATAATGATTATATATAATATGTGATTGAAAGAGAGAGGAGAAGAAGAAGAAGAAGAAGAAGAAGAAGAAGAAGAAGAAGAAGAAGAAGAAGAAGAAGAAGAAGAAG
>OZ022591.1:4644855-4647355 GCA_963669155.1 Arbacia lixula | reverse complement strand
AAACATACAAATCTTAATCAAGATGCTAATCAAAATAACGCTGATAACATATTTACATTGATGATAACAACAACACCAACAACACCAACAACACCAACAACAACATCATCCCCGTTAGCAGTTAGAAAACCATCAGGAAACTCACGTACGGCGGAAGAGCCGTTCTTTCCGTTGCCCGCGTACTGAAAAATAATCAAGGCATGTAAGCATGATAAATAGTCTAACTCTCTCAGTACCAAGCCTGGAAAAGCCCATTGACTAATCACACATGTCATAAATCTATTGCAACGAGAGGATTAAGAAACGCACCTTGGTGATGTTATAAGCGTTAGAATATTTCATTAATGTAGACGGAGCGCAAATCAGCCGCACCGTTCGTGTTTTTTTTTTGTTTGTTCTGCTTCTTCAATGACTGTATCCGTGATGTAATTGGATATTCAGGAAAAAACTTGAAAATTACTTCAGGCAGAATGCGTGCTGATATTAACTTCTTGGTCACTTTCGTTTTATACGATAAGAGAGGTATTATGATATGAATACAATGTATCCGATAACCATGGTAACATGGATAACGAGTCGTACAACCCGACAATGGAGGAGAATGAATCATTGAGGGTTGATAAATGAAAACATATAGCCGTGACCTTGATCATATCATTTATATATACAGCCAGCTGTATCGACTATGCAAAATATGGATTGTGCATTATGACCAGTTGACAAATCATGAATTGTCCCACTTGAAATATGTACAGTACAAAGAAATGCCGCAATGAAGGCCATGAATACCAAGTGAATACTATAAATTTACGTTTAAAATAATCATGAGCGGTAGTCACGGAACTTGCGAATTTCAGTCTGTTTATATAAAAAGTACATCTACCAGTCGTACAATACAAACAGTTTAATGTTGTATTCAAAATAAAGTATTCAAAAATCTGATTAATCCTTTGTATGCCACATATGACTTTCTTTACGAGTAATACACACAAATCCCACAGAGCAGCAGCTAATGACATTGATAAAGGTGTTGCTCTAAAATGAATGATAAACATTATGCGGCTATATGGTAATCTTAAAGGACGTAGTATCACAATACAAATAAATAGTTCTTTATATGACAACGATATCGAATTTCATATTATTCCAAACGTTTAAAATATGACACCAGCTAGCATAGCATGGGCTGGGTAGAGCTGACATATATAGGACATGGAGTAATACTAAATTGAGGTGAGAGTGTGGAAAGTTTCAGAAAAATAATTGATCAAGAGGAGGCTCGGCTCCTTGAGGTACAACCTCACTAATAAATTATCTTGAAATCGTCTTCTTTGTAAGCAATACTGGAGTAACCTATTCCCCGTAGATGCAATTACAACCACGGGGCTGTTAACGACCACACGCCATTGGTGCGTGTCTGGGAACGTTATGCACGCGAATCCCATAGAGAGGCAATTTGTTTGGGGCGTCATTCGTTAATTAGCGCTCTTCCGATATGATATTTTCATCACCAAGGGAGTATTTATGATGTTAACGTAGCAGCGATAGCAAATCTGAGAAAATCCGTTTCAGCGCATATGATTTTATATTACAACACCCCAACCCCACCCCCCTTTCTAACGTGCTATATCAAGTGACATACTATGTGACGTAAGCAATTAAATAGAGCCACAAGTCTCTGTCCTTAACCCTTGAGTCAAGTGACATACTATGTGAGGTAAGCAATCATAGAGAGCCACAATTCTCCGTCCTTAGCCCTTGAGTCAAGTGACATACTAATGTGAGGTAAGCAATCATAGAGAGCCACAAATCTCTGTTCTAAGCTCGTTGTATCTGCTAAACATCGTAGTAAACAACCATTTGTCTCTAATCCAAGTAACCCTCCTTCTTCCCTCCCTTCTTCTCTATCCTTCCCATCTAACATGTCTAACCTACATTCCCAGTGTCATCGATATCAATGGAACCATAATATTGGTAAATGATCAGGAGCACGCAAGACCATACCGAGATAATCTTGATGAAAATACATGCACATCTATAAGATACGCGATATCGACTACTGCTTATCATGCTTATGAATCGTGGTAGTAGCACGGATATCGTATTAATGGCATTAACTTTTTGGCGGACGAGTAGGGCCTAACCTACATTTCACGAGCATTATTATACCCTTAATGATGTTAAGGGATCAGCAAAAAGACGAAATAAGCTAACTCCAGTCAAGCTTTTTATCTTTTTCGTCAACATTTCTACTTGTTCCATCACAATACGTCTTCACTACTATATGACATACGATCGGATCCGTGCACACAATTTTTTTTCGCGACTGCCGCCTGCTTTGACTGGCGAACGATATTCCGTTCTAGTCGCTCAAGCCGCTTTTCCATTCCATTACAGCGATAAACAACCTAAATATCAACATGATGAACATTACTATGCTTGAAAAGCCTAGTTCACATTCCCCGCCAGTCTGATACCAAAAATATTAACTTTTCATAAG
>OZ022591.1:4637355-4639855 GCA_963669155.1 Arbacia lixula | reverse complement strand
GTTTCCGAACTTTCGTTTTTGTTTTGCCTTGTTAGTATTAAAGATTTAATTTGAATCTTTAATTTTTCAAACATGGTCAAGTGGTATTCATTATATTGATGTATGACGTCCTTCACAATCAGAATCACATCAGAGCAGCCATACCACGTAGATGAAAGAATTCAGTCAGGTGATAACATAAAATGAACACGCAGACAAAAAAACTAAATACCGAATGAATTGTGAAGAAATAACGTTTTTTGTCGAACTCTCGTATAATTTTGATATAGATAAGAAATACTTAAAGTCAATTGTTTTATTGACTTCATTCCCGGCTCCATTTTGGATAGTCTACGGTGAGCTTTGTCCTTTCACTTTATCCCCTCCTTTGCATAAAACGGCCACGAAGCCATCCCGCCATCATAGCCTGGCTTCCAGGCGGTTGGAGATTTTATTCCGAACTGAAACAAAGAGTCTAATATTCTAAAGACTATAGTCACTTTATCATCGCACTCTATTCTCATTCTGAAATTGACGGTGATTAGTCTACTGCAGTCAGACCCCTTCATTGAATAGTTCGGTATAGAAATACCCCCAAGAGCCTGGACGTCAGACTAGACCGAGCATTGGGGAGATATTGCGTTGCTTCGTGTCGACGGATAACGCGCCTAATTTCTAGACTTCTGATGTCACATATCAGGTTAATCAGGGCGCGGGTAACAGATGCTCAGTCAAGCGGTCACCATGGCAACCAAGGGATGCTGTCTTCGCGCTAGCTTTCCAGAATGATGTGTTAACGTTTGTAACAAGCGTAACTCTCATTTGATTGCGACGACCACAGCAATTGTTAAAGTGCCTAAAGCCAAGTGGCTGTGTCGATAATTGATCCTTTGTTCCAAATATATCTCAATTGGTGCCAGGAACAATACTGCTCGACCCAGTCTTGCTTTATTTTCCGTCGTCTCTATGAGAAAAAAAGATTATACTCCATACCATGACCATGATGACCGTACAATCAAGTGCATGGGTGTGTTTGCATATGAGAAACGCCTGTATGAAAAGAAAAGCTCAAATGCCGTGACCGTGCATTCAAGTACATGTGTATGCATACGGTCCCTTTAGTCTAATTATTGTTCAGGGAACATAATCACCATCTCACAATGATCTATGTTTTGAGGACCAACACTCGAAGGTTTACTTGGCATCTGCAACATGAAATGTTATCTCTTTCTCTCCCACTCTACTTGTCTTGTTTCTCTTCCGATCTCACTCTCACACTGTCGGTCGTTGTGTATGTACGTTTGTCTATGTATGTCCATCTCTCTCTCTCTCTCTCTCTCTCTCTCTCTCTCTCTCTCTCTCTCTCTCTTCTTTTTGGTAACCGTAAGAACGTATGCTCGCTACATATATCCTTGGTCACTGAACGTGTTTTCCTCACCCTTTCCTCACTCATCTCTCTGTCCTTCTCTCCCACGCTTATTCGCTGCGCGCATAATGTGTGCCGTGTGCATATCTAGCTGTCTGTCTCCCCAAGGATGAATGAAGCGAGCTTCATGTTCATGTACATCCTTGGTATCTCTATCTGTCTGTTTATTCACGCTGTTGAGCCTACAAGTATGCCGGTAACGCTGCACACGTCCAGAGTACTCACAAACAAGGGCACTCATGTAAGTAGACCACTGTATAGTGTTTTAAACAGTGAATGGGCTTGAAAATCTAAGACAAGTGGGTGCAGGATGTTGAACCTGAAAGACAATCCAGGGCAATTGTTCTCCCAATCGCTGTCTTTGGGGGGAATATAGCGCCAAGTTTCCTCCAATAAGGTATTCGTGAATGTCATACCGGATGAAGCATACCCCACCAGCCGAGCTAGGGGTGAAGTAGGGGTCCGTGTTGGTGTTGGATAGGGAAGAGGCGGAGTAGAGGAATTGGGTTTTGGCGGGATGCTTGACGGCCAAACTACGGGTGCACGCATCCTGTCAACGCACCCCATTGGGTTCTTCATGGCATGCCAGACAATGTGACAATGATGATAAAGATAATAATAATAATAATAATAATGATAACAATCCTTTATGACACCACTGTAAATGACGCATCTTGACACTGAAGTCTCACTGCTTTTTAAGGAAAGAAGATATCATAGATATATAGGAGGGCGTGATTAGGCACCATGCGTGAAAATGTTACGTATTCATGTACAGGATATTAACATTCTCCCGTCAACGCCATATGCAAGAGAAAAATGACTTTAACGACTTAAATGGAGAGAAAATTAGCAGCCGCACAAACACACTCAAAAAAACATTGAGCAAAGTATGCTGAACATGACGTACAAAGATTGCAAAATCACTAGATGGACAAAGAGACAGGATGTACTGGAAGTAATGAAACAACGTAAATGGACATGAACTGGCTCTGACACTAAAAGAAAGAAAGGAAGAGAATGCAGAGATGGAAGATGGTGCATTCAAAGGACTAAATGCACACCTTTAGAGGGGAACGGGAACAGAGGCAGGCA
>OZ022591.1:4607355-4632355 GCA_963669155.1 Arbacia lixula | reverse complement strand
GGAGGTGATGGTTTGTTTATTTGTTTGTATCTTTGTTGTTGGTGGTGTTTTTTTTTTTTGGGGGGGGGGGATGGGCGGGGGGGGGGGGGAATGAATGGGTTATCCAAACGAAAGAATATTCTTTTTTAATCGGAAGTGGTACTTTCGTCGTCCCAGTAATAATTTGATTATTTCCTGCCCGAGCCTTAAATGAACGTATAATGCTAAGCAGACTGCAAGTCGTATTCAAACTCGGGGACCATCCCTGAAATCAGCATATTTCTGGCGCATTATAAGTCTAAGCATGTCTAGTATGATAACATGGTAAAACGCTGTATTTGCAACACTGAACTAAAAAGACAGTGATTTGCAATCATTTGTATCCTCTCCCTTCCCCCATTTCATGATCGTTGGACCACCATGGCCACCATTATGTCGCACTGACCACTTTCCTCATCTAGATAACATACAACCATTATTTCCAAAGATAAAACTAAAATAACAGCTGTTACTCGCAAATGTTAAAGCTTGAGCTAACTACACAGGAGAGCAAATGTGTGCTATTATTAAATGACACTTCCTGATAGAGCAGAAGAAAAGGACAGTTGCGTGGGAGGGGGCGAGGCTAGCTGGACAGCCGATTGCAGGAGACAACCTCGTAGAAAGAAGATGCTACGTAGGTTCTAATTAGAAAGAAAAATGCTGATCAGACTGGTTTATGAGTTGCGAGTTGTCCCCCACGGTACACCTGACACATCCCAGGCCACAGCGAGTTATTCCAAAGGGCAAATTCCCGAAAATGAAATAGGCCTCGTAAATCCGAAAATTGTATAACATGATAATTACTAGTCCGTAGTTCTTTTTAAGGTAAGGCAGTATATATTTCTTTGTCATAATACGAACCTTTTTTTTCCATTTAGGGATTCAAGTGCCCTATTTCATTTTAAGATGACCTTACACTTTTCCACTTTTTAGGTTAGCGAGCCCTATTTTATTCTTAGATTGGCACACTTTCAGAATAGCTATCAGTCAGAAGAACGAACCATCGAATAAATGCAACAAATAATTCACGTTTGGATGAACCCTATTTTCGGTTAAATTCGTTATTTGCCATGGGTGTATTTTCACCAAAAATGAACATAAATCCACATAGAGCAATATCTTATCAGGTACAGGAACAGTTAACAAATCCCAGGTATACGAAATGAATGTGATCGGAATAACAAACCTTTAAAATCAGGAACTTCTGTCGAATTAACGAATATCATCCGCTCCCGGTGATTTATACATATTATATTTATGTATGTTAATATATACATATATACCACTTTGACTATCTTAAATCACATAGAAGGTGGCTCTTACATAACCACTGATAATGAGGTCACGTACATGTACACGAAATTTATGATTATGTTCTTTGAATGTTTCCATTGTGAGAGTGTACTGACAAAATGATTTTTAGAAAATAATGAGACCTTCGGTAACCCCATGTGGTTGCATTTTTAACGACTAATATTTATGAATTACGTATCATGCGTATGGTGTGAAAGAGGACAGGAAAAAGAGAAAAAGGGGAGACGATTGTATAAGTTCTGTTTATGTTAGAACATTTACACAAGACTGATTTTGACTTTAGTCGTTGGTGTAATAAATGAGATGGACTGGGAATCGAAGGATAGGGTGCTAATGGCAGATGTAAGTTAGTTACAAAGTCATTGAAAAAGCAGAGATACAGGAAAACTATTTTTTCTCAAAAAAAATAAATTTAAAAAGTAAAAGCAAACAACTTGTTCAAAGTATTCAAGGCATGAATTTGTTTCAGTGGGTGTTGAAATCCAGAATGAGACTGTTTGCTATTTTCATGTTATGTCGTTCTCTTAATTTCTTTACTAACAAAGTAATGAACGCTAATTTATCAAATGAAATACATAATCATTTTTAATTTCTGATTAAGCATGTTAAAGTTGTCGGGTGCTTCTTTTTTGTGCCATCTTAATATTTTCCCATGTAAACACGATGTGCGCATGATCACAAATTAAAACTCCGTCATGACTGCCATTCGTAATGAGGTAATTTGTGACGCAAACAACGAACAATGTTCACCGGTTCAATACGGTATATGAATGTAGACTATATAGTTGCTACGAAACTGGGTTCTTCAAACGTAAAGAAGGATAGTTTTTCCCTTTTCCTTTAAAGGTCCGCGAAGCTTCTTACTTTAAAATTTCACACATGTTATCGTTAGGAGATACTGCAGATCCATGTCGAGTTTCATGACTTTTCTAAAATGATTATACTTCCTTTAAAGATGGCCCGTCCCTTTTACAAACATCTGCAAACTTCATGAAAGTTTGCACATAATAAAGCACGTATCATTGGGATACCAACTGTGAAATTGTAAGGTCTGAGGCACTATAACTCCCGTAGAATACATACAAATCTGACTAGTTTTCCCTGAGATTTGACTATTTTCGCGGTACGAAAAAAGAAAGCTCGATCAATTATCGGAGATTATTTCCTCAAAACTGAATATTACGCTTTGTCGATTCCAGGGAAAGATTATATAGCAACTCTCTCTCTCTCTCTCTCAAATGATGACAAAGCCAGGGACCTTTTAGGACTGCAAAAAGGACGGGCTACCTTTAAAGTGTAAGTCGAATTCTCCTCCCTTGTTTTTCGTAACATTATGCCAGTGGCATGAATGTCCTTTACCCCGTCATACCTGCCAGCTATTGCGTTATTTACTTGAGTTTCTATGTAAACAATTGTGACAATGGCTTTAGAATCGTGATTAATACTGACCTTAGAAACATAATTTGCGCTAATGCGTTAATCGGGAATGGTATTTGATATTTACAGTAGTAATGATTGCCATGGGGACATGACGAGACTAATGAGAAAATAATGAATAGGAAAGTAGGGGAGGGGTGAACAGAACATGGAGGTAAGGGATAAAATAGAAAATAAATATCGGGGAAACCATATGCAGGGAAAGAAAGTGAGCAACGAGAGAGCGAGAGAGAGAAAGGGAGAGAAGAGAGAGAGAGAGAGAGAGAGAGAGAGAGAGAGAGAGAGGGGGGGGAAACAAAGAGAATGAGAGAATGAGGAAGGGAGAGCAAGAGGGAGAGAGGGAGAGAAGAAGAGAGAGAGAGAGAGAGAGAGAGAGGGGGGGGGAACATAGAGAATGAGAGAATGAGGAAGGGAGATAGAGAGAGAGAGAGAGAGAGGGGGGGGCGGGGGGGAGAGAGAGAGAGAGAGAGAGAGAGAGAGAGAGAGAGACAGAGAGAGAGAGAGAGAGAGAGAGAGAGAGAGAGAGAGATATAAGGAATGAGAGAATGAGGAAGGTAAGACGAATGAGAGCGAGATGCAAACCTCTCCAAACGTAAATTGCGTTGTTGTCACAATCCAGCAGGATTACCAGGCGGTTTACATTTCTCCGTCGCCAGATTCACCTCATGACCAATGTATGGTGTCCTTATCAAGCTGCCTGGAAAACCGCCAGTCTGAGATGGTAAACTGTGTCAACAGTGTATGTGTGTAGACATTCATATACACCAGGCGTTAAGAAAAACTGTTGATACTTTTGAAAAATAATTAAAAATCAGTTTCAACTCACATCAAGCTGAATACATCACATCACACATCATAAAGTCAAGGGATGCCATTTTTTTAGACAGGTTTTGTGAAATGTTATCGCTTACTTTTCTTGTAATAATCTTAGGAATATTTAATGAGATTTTCACTTTTGGGCAAATTTGGATCTGAAAATTTATGTGGATCAGATAATCAATTCAGAACACAATGGCCTTGTGCATCGCATAATGCCAATTCAAAACTTTTCTGCCCGAAGCATCATGCGATATTATTGACACTGTGATAGAAGTTGCTGGTGGATGAACAGGTGTAACACACAACGGTCATTGTTATGTTCTGAATTGATTATTTCATACCCACATTTTGAGGCTCAAATTTGTCCCAAAAGTTAAAATCTCATTATATATTCCAAGGATTATTAAACGGAGAGTCATCTATGAAATGTCACAAAACCGATGACATCCCTTGACTTCGTGATGAGTGTCAATTTCAGCTTGATTTGAGTTGAAACTGATTTTCGATCATTTTTCTAGTGTCAAAAGTTCGTTTTGATACCCGGTGTATATGTATATACATACAACGAACTGCTGTGCAAAGGTCACTCTGTTTTCTTACGCCTTGACCCCACCTCTGGCATGTCTGGCTACTCTCGGTCATCTTGGCCGCGGTCTGTATTCTGATCAAACGTTTAACCCTTACATTACCAGGCCTTGAAGATACAATTGCCTTCCTACACATTTTCATGTCAATGGGAATGAGAGAGTTAACGCAAACATTGTACTAAACCGGGACTAACTTTAAAAAACAGCATGAAACGTTATTACTGATTTGATATACTGTAATTGATTTTGTCCTCGGAATCACTATGGTGTATTTAACTTGTCCACAAAATGATAACAACAAATAACTTCAAACACGCACTGTTGTGATTCTGTGATACGATTTTGTGACAGTATCAGATGATTTAATTTGCGTCCTGTAAAGTTAGTCTACGTTTCATACGCGGTCCAAGTTATAACACGGTTTTGACACGGGTGAATGTAGCTCAATACACGTATACCACCATCACGAGCATGACGAGTGTGTGTGTGTGTGTGTGTGTGTGTGTGTGTGTGTGTGTGTGTGTGTTTATTTTCGTTGTAACTCGCGCGAAGTTCCAGTTGCATAAATGCCTATAACCGTTTAGTTTATGAAATCGCACAATCTAGTCACGTAAACGATGGTCAACTATGCCGACAGTATATGCCACTTACTGTCAACACGACAAACGTGTTTCCACAACGTTCAAGCAGCTCACAACGCCACCCCCACCCCACACACCATGCACACGTCTTCGACTTTACGACTAATACAGACAGTGTTACACCACATCATGATACATTTGATTTCAAAGTCTTGAGCGTGGATGTCTACAGAGCGGTCATTAGCGGACCCGTCTTAACTTTGTTACGTGTTGTGTAGTGTTGTTACGCGTAACAAAAGTAGCCTTAAATACGTCATACATTATGCGCCACACGAAATTATTTCACATGTAATCAGAAGAGGCGTAACATTAAAACAATTTAACACCCAACAGAAATGCTTAGATGAGCGAAAAAAGGTAAGAAATTCATAGACTAAAGCAAACATTATGCTTACATAATCATGATAATAAATAGGGTTTTGATGCATCGATCAATTTCCATCCTGCTCATCATCGTCATCAAGAAAACTATGTCTATAATACACAATAAATACTAGTCCATATTGTTTCCTAAACGTCTGATTTGCCAAATAGAATACGTCTCTATCATGTTTGTGTCTGTACTACTGACGCAAACATTGTGACGTTGGCACAGAGTTCTTTAAACTGTTTGCATGTTGCACGGCTGCAATGGTTTTCTTTAGATGTTAAACTGGTTCGATCGTAATTGATGATCATCACGTTTCAGTCTGTCGTACTTAAATCAATAAGCAAATAGAGTAATGACAGTATTCGTCTTCTTGATACATTTTGTGTTGATTTAAGTGAGCATATGTATATTGATGTCTTTTTTTTTGTGTGAGCGCGTCTCTGTCATGTTGTCTGTGGGGGAGGGGGGGGGGGGATGGCTAAAATTACGCCGGATTAGGTGTGAAATCCCATGTATGTATGTGTGTGAGTAGGTGTTTGTGTGGATGTGTGGGTGAGGCAGGGGAAGGGGGGGATCTGAATGGGAAAGGGTATCGAGTGCATCTTTTTAGACAACTCAGACAGGTGTCTTGAAAACAGGTTTCCTCCTCTTGAAAATAAGTGAGCGCATTTGCAAGCCAGACACTCTATCAACACAAATCTGCAAATCGAGATGCAAGTAAGTGCTTGCATTTCTTTATTTCGTCAAGCTTTCTATGGGCAAGACATTTGCTCGTGCTTGTAAGTGTCGAGTTAACAAACCTACAGGGTTTATTGTCACGTACTTTGCAAATTCGTTCACTTTGCATATTTAAGATGAAAACTCATTAGTTTTGTCTTATCGGAAAACAATAAGATGGGACATTGAAGTACACAGTAGAGTGAGATAAAGATTCATACGACCTCAATAATCTAACTGCTCAATATCATTCAATCAAATGAGGACAAAACAATCATGAAAATACATACATACACACATACACACACATGTGACCCCACATTAATTTTGCTAGAAATCTGACGCACTTATGCACCACACGAATTCGGTAAGCACTTCATCTTTTAGAGCAAATACATCTTGAAGGCAATCTATTAATGATTTAAGGCCACCGTAAATGACACGATCTGATCAGTCGAACCATTATGCGACTTGCTAAATCGCAGCACCCAATCATTGGAATTGTGCAAGAAGGTGACGTCACATGAGAAAATGTTCTGTTATACACAATCACGAAGGCTGCAAGCTTCGTCAGACCGTCGCAGCTGTAGCTGTAGCTACGACGGTCTGACGAAGCTTGCAGCCTCGCAAGCGAGGTGATCATAAAACAGGTAATTCTTCGTGATTGTGTAAAAAAAGAGCGTTTTCTCATTATTACATACCAATCAGATAAACCTCTTCAGTGATCTAAAGTGACGTCACATTCTCAATTTAAGGCTCGTACGACTGTATGTGTACTCGTCGCTAAGTCGAGTCACCTCAACATATGAAATGTAAATTATCAATGCCTCTGCAACTTGTATATAACGAGTTTCGCACCATCAATTCTAAGGATGTATGCGTCGATGCACACGATTATTTTAATTTTGCTGAGATTTTGGAGGGCCTGGCTTTCATGTTTTTGGAGACTTTCTCACTCAAAATAAACAAAAAATAAAGTCTTCTTTACTCACAAGGCGATTCACTCTTCCATTTGCTCTTTTCTCCCTTTGTCCCGTGAGGTGGAAAAGGAACTGGGAATGTCTAGTCTACGAGCAGCCAGACACGTTTATTGAATATTGTAGTTTGGATTGAAAATGCCCAGCAGTTTGGAAGTCAGGCTGAAGACGGATGTGCGTGTGTGCGTGTGTGTGTGTGTGTGTGTGTGTTCGTGTGTGTGTGTGTGTGTGTGTGTTTGTGTGTGTGTGTGTGTGTGCAAATGAATGGAGGGGACGTACTTTTTTCACTCGTATGCCCTTATGCATTATATCATGATGTTTTTTTTGTGCATTGATAAATAAAAAATAACACCTTTCTAAACAAATAGGATGGGGCTATGGGCGAGGTAACCCACTCCCACGTCTTGATATTGGACCCCCACCGGTAAACAGAACTTATGAATGACCTACATTAATCTGCTCGAATACGTCACACTGTGTTATTAGTTAGCCACTGGTGCGATCCCTATCAGATGAAACTGTCGGGTTATTTTCATTTAATATCAACGAATATACCCCATGCAATTAAAGATCGGCTGAAATCAATATACGAGCGCCCGTGAACTGACATATGACAGCTTGCTGATTGAATAATGAAATGACTTAAATGTTTTGGATGCAACTGTTAAACTCCAAACAATGCGTTAGTGTTGGAGACGGCCTTGTCATTATGTACTACTGTATGCACGGCGGGATCATTCTCTCTGTGAAGAAAATATTCAAATATAAATATGAATTGGCTTTGCAAGAAACCGTTCAGTTATATTAAATCAATTAAAAACAAGTTGATAATAAGTGTATTGGAATAAAAGTAGACACATTGATTTGGAAGACCTTGAAAACAATCATTATTATAGAGAAATAGAAAAATTTGAAAAATCATGAACACAAGTACTGAATTCTAATAATTGACCTTTTCCTTATAAAGGCAACTCGAGCGGTCCGCTCCAATACCGTTCTTGTGCACTGTGTGTTAACAAGACCATACCCACAGCATATCCGAATACCTTGAATTTTCAGAGTAAGATTGCAAGGTTAGTGGTTAAGATTTTTAAAGAAAACGCTCTTTTCTTCTTTATGATAATTTTGATATGTTTTCTTCAAAATTATCAGGGTCTCTTTCTCCTTTAAGTACGTACAAATGTGCACATACGGTAACCAGGGCAACCATGAATAGTTAATGGGTCGACCAATTTGTTAGCTATAAATGGGGGCTGACTATCAGGGTATACGTGTCAGCTTGACGTTAGCATGTTTGGTAGTTCTCTCACTTCACTCTGCCCTTCCCTGTTTTCATGCTTTTTCGAAAACAAATAAGACATATCTGCATTAAACATGAATAAGGAAGGTACTGCACGCATGTCCCCGATTCCTAAAAGGATTCGAATAAGCACAATGCCCCCCCCCCTCTCTCTCTATGCCACTTAACGAGAATGGAAACTCGATGTTACGTTGCTGTGCATTAACCTCGTTTCGTGATTTTGTTCACATATAACCTTTTGTGTGCCAGACAAAATGCTGCTCTATGCGTTTTATGTGTTACTTGTAAGAAAATGCATCAATGGCGCATAAAGAGATAAGTGAATAATAACCAGAAAATGAGAGCAGCTTCTGTTTCTCTTGAAGACGAGAGAGGTGAGTGATAGTAGACTGGATGATACGTGTGGCTTACCTCTTCAGGGGCATCTGTTATGAAATCAATTATCTTACATCTTTATTATCTTATTAGTATGATCTCGGGCAGCATTTCGGTATAAATCTAGAGTTTCTGGACATGTGAAAAAAATGCGACAAGGAACTTTGACTTTATATTAACTTGACTTAAATTTGCGCTCATCAAGCTTTTGGTAGCAACATGTCGAGTGACTTGCTATACCTGCATTCGGGTGGTATTTGCCTTAAATGAGAACAGCTTTTGCAAGGATATTTCACATGAGTTGTGTCATATTATACCAGGCAGTTGCTAGGTTAATCTAGCAAACAATATTGTTGAGTATTTACCTAACCCGATTTACAGCGCTCAGATCGGATTACGCAAGAAATCTAAATCCTTTGTGTGCCACTCACAATGCCACGCTACGGAGTTTGTGCGTATAGATCGTGAACAAATACACTTGTGGCAGACACAGAGTTAAATAATGGCCGAGCTCGGAGCTCCTTGAAATGCTTGGTGCTTCTCAAACCAGAAATATGTTTTTGTCCAACTGATGTACCACCGCCAATTATTCTTATTTTCTAGCATATCACGCTCCTAGGCCTGTCGAGATACAGAAACGATGTTGAGCTTTCGCTTGATACCAGCACGCAATTCCAGCGGGCATTGTTCATTGCTTGTCACTTCGTTTGCCTCAGCACTCCTTGGACGTACACGAATATGAAGAGGTCAGCAGGCGCGGATCCAGTGGAGGGTCGAAGGGGTCCCGCTACGGAGCCCCTAAAGGGACATGAAATCACGCGTTTTTTTTTTATTTATCTCGGGGCCCCGACTTAATATCTCGGGGCCCCGACTTATTATCTCGGGGCCCCGACTTAATATCTCGGGGCCCCGACTTATTATCTCGGGGCCCCGAGATAATCATTCAATCACAGCTAATCTATTCTGACCTACTCTGACAAAAGGAAGCAACTAACAAAAGACACTTTTCTTGTAAATGAGCAAAAGTAGACAACGGGGGGGGGGGGGGGGGGATAAGGGGGTAAGGGGATGCATTCCCCTTACAATAGTAAATTAATAATGATAAAAATAATATTGATGATAATAATTATGATGATGATGATAATAATCCTTATCATTATTGAAATTGTGTTTATTGGTATTAGCCTCATTCACACGGTGAGAGCCAATTCAGATGGTAAAAAAGAAAAAAATTTGCAAGTATTTTGTGGTTATCTTGTGGTTTGTCCTCACTAAGCAAAATAGCATAACTTTTTATCGAAGAGGTTTTGGGCAAAATAATTTGGCAGGATAGTTCCTCACCTTATTGACTAACTGCTGTGTGAAAATCACATTAATCCAATAAGTCATGCGTGAGTGGGCAAAGTTAAGAAGCAAAAATGTAACTTTTCAAAAAAATTTGGGTTTCTGTCATATGAATTTTTGATGAATTCCATTTCTGGTGCATAACTTATGTCCTTTCATTGTTTATCATTCATCTCTCGATGCACCTACACCTATCCTGACATTTTAACCCATTGTTCTGGTTGAGTGAGCACCGTTTAACAAATACTCATCCTTCTTGAGTTTAAAACTTTTAAAAACCATTTATTTTGGTATTTTGACAAAGATTTAACATGACCTGTTATGTAAACATTAGAAGTCATTTCCGTGTCATGGGTTAATTGAATACATTTTAAAAATCGCACAAGAAATACCAAAATGTACTGTTAAAACGGCATAAACAATTTCCCTTGTGACTTTTGAAAAGTTACATTTTTGCCTTTAAAATTTGCCCACTCATGCATGACTAATTAGATTAATGTCATTTTCACACAGAGGTTAGCCAATAAGTTAAAGAACAATCCTGCAAATTATTTTGCCCAAACCGCTTCGATAAAAAGTTATGCTATTTTGCTTAGGAGGGGGGGGGGGGGGGGGTGAGGGGCTTACTTTTTTGTTATATTTAGAAAACAAAAACACGTGGTCAGTCCGCTAAGCAGGAGGCCTTGTCTGTGAGTGTGTCCCTTATATAATTCACAGCGTGAATTGATTTTCGGATTCTAGGATGGCTCACAATAAGAAGTGGAAAACATCAAAGATCACTTCTTTTTCAAGCATAATGAGAAAGAAGAACATGATGACGAACAGCCGTCTACATCAAAATCGGATGATGTCAGAGATAGGCCTGTTCGTCCGGAAGTTCAACCGGAAAAACAAGTGCCGTTGAGGGCGATGGAGCATCTGATCACTGAACTAGAAAGAACCAATGCCGGTTTTGACGACTGGGATAGCCCCAATCACCCCCTGCAACTTCGTCCATTCCCGTACTAGAAACTAAACCGCAGAAAATTCTGTTTCAATGTACTGTGTGTGTGTGAGAGAGAGAGAGAGAGAGAGAGAGAGAGAGAGGGAGGGAGAGAGAAAGAGAGAGAGAGAGAGAGAGAGAGAGAGAGAGAGTATGTGTGTGTGCGTGCACGCTTGTGTGTGTTATTTTACCTCATTAAATATGCATCAGATTGCACGATTCCATGTTCAAAATTGCAAAAGCTCCCTACCGAGGGAGGGGGGACATCCCCCTCCCACACCCTACCCCCGGCTCGGTCGCTTCGCGCCCTCTCGAGCGTTGGCAGCCCAGTCATCCCCCCCCCCCCCCCCCCCACCAGTTGTACGAACCTGTCTACGCCACTGTTTGTAAGGAATGCTGGGTACCATCAAGAATACCAATAACCCAGATTTGAGCGATTTGTCACTTGCTTCCTTTTGTCACAGTAGGGCAACATAGCGCATGCGGCGCGAGCTGCACTGCACTCGTGCATGCTGTAGGTATAGTAAGCAAATAATCAACGTCGGTGAAGGTAATGGGACGAAATATCACTTCCGAGGCGATCTGGATGTAGCTATCTTTCCGAAGCTTTTAGCTGAGGAAAGATAGCGTATACATTCAGATCGCCGAGGAAGTGATAGTTCGTCTCATTGCCTGAAACCAAAAGTTGATTATTTGCTTTATATTCCACATCTGATACCAACAATCTATAGAATAAATGACAATTTAACGTACAAAATCGTTCGTGTCGGTGCGGCTTCATATACACACGACGCTCCGAAACCCGGAAGCAAATTGACTTTGTGCACGTTGCTACATAGACTCTACAAATTCCAACGAACACTATGACATAGTGACGCTAATTTGTAAGATTTTAACGGAAAAGCAAGAAGTAATCGAAATTCTCTTACCTGTGCGGTATCGGTGAGAACATAGATCCTCCGAGAAATATACTCTTCATAATTCTAATAAATTACAAGAAAGTGAAATTCTAGGTCAATTTTGGTACGAGTTGTTAGAGAATTGCACACTTGCTTTGGTGAAATACTGTGTGGGGGAAATGGAAGGCTTGCACTGCTTTGTACGTACGCCCGCGGCGCAGCTAGCGCGCTAAAACCAACAATTTTAATTTCCGCGCACGTACCGCGGTGTCGTCTGCGCCGATAGTCCGAGCTACGCACTTTTATTTCGCGCGTACTCAAAATGTTGATCACGCGTTAGGACTGTGAGGAGTGAAGAGATCAGCGAAACCAAAAAGTATTATCACCTAGAGTGTAACGAACTTTCCTTCTCAAAAAAGTACTATCACCTACAGTGTAACGAACTTTTCTTCTCAGGTGATCAGATGGGAAAAACTACGCTTCATCACGTGATCAACTCTTGACCAATCTTATAGCAACATTCTTAGTATGTGGAATACAATAGTAGCTAGTACGTATCGACGATCGCGATTAAGTCGGGGCCCCGAGATAATAAGTCGGGGCCCCGAGATATTAAGTCGGGGCCCCGAGATAATAAGTCGGGGCCCCGAGATATTAAGTCGGGGCCCCGAGATAATAAGTCGGGGCCCCGAGATATTAAGTCGGGGCCCCGAGATATTAAGTCGGGGCCCCGAGATAATAAGTCGGGGTCCCGAGATATTAAGTCGGGGCCCCGAGATATTAAGTCGGGGCCCCGAGATATTAAGTCGGGGCCCCGAGATAATAAAAAAAAACCGCGTGATTTCATGTCCCTTTAGGGGCTCCGTATCCCGCCCCCTTTCCCAGATTGTTTTGAGGCTTGAAAAAAAACACCCCCCTCAAAAAAAAAATCATATGAATTCATAACGCTCCAATTCATGGCCTGACAGCGGACCAAAACCAAATCTGCAACAAAAGGGAACCTGGTCTCCGCCCCACCCCCTTTTTCACAAATCCTGGAACCGCCCCTGATCAGCGATTGCTGATTAAAGTATTTTTAATCCTCTCTATGCTCAAATGTATCATGTATCCAGGCTTCGAGTGCGTTACTAATTCCGACCTACCAAAGTGGCATAGAATGTCTTAACAGAATGAACATAACCGCGTTATTTTTTAAAACAACTGCCGGGGGACATTAAAGGTTGTCTCAATTAGCGTGCAATCTGCGGAGACGCAGCGGTGAATCCCCAGGGTTTGATCGCGTAGTGGTCGTTATACAAGACAGTGTGGTAACAAGCACATTCCCCCATTTTTTTTTTTACCCGATGCTTATATTGCATTCTTAATGATAAGCACATTTTATGGAATCATATCCATGTATACGGATTTCGGTGTCGTTGACTGAGAAAATTGATTAACTACATCCCCACATTTTCTGTCAAAGAATTACTAACGATAATGCTTGTTCCGTGTGGAAATGTGTGAACTAAATTACTGAGGTTCCCTGTTTCCCCTTGACATTTACATGTAACCATTCAAATTAATTATACTAGTTATGCTGGTTATTATTTATCTATATAACACCCGAAGCTCGGTTTGTATACTTTAATTATATTAATTTGCATTGTTATTACTGTCATATTGTATTATTGTATATGTGCAGCATTTGTATATCGAGTGGAAAAAAACAAACACTTCAATTCAATTCCATTGACTCCTTGTGTGACTTTGTTTTTACATGTAATTCACACACTTCCCATAGAACAGCAGTGTGTCTGGGACACAAAGGGTTGAATAGAATATACTGTGCTGGGAAGACAAAAAGCCTTCAAAAAGGTGATCGTGAGCAATCTTCTTGCCAATGGTCTTAAATCCATGTACTGTCCATTTTAGAAACTTGCTGAAAGTTGTTTGCACTTAAATGATCTACATTTAGAGTAATTAGTGATTGAATCACAAATCCTCAAAATGTTCGGGCTGAATATTTTGAGTAGCCTGATTAGTAGCCTGATTAGGCTGTTGATGAGGTACCGGAAAATCACAAGTTGAAAGTTATGCAAAGTAGTGAAGTACAGACGGAGATATAAAGTTATACCAAGTCAAATCTGTCTATGACCATTACTTTGTTAGAGAACTTTGGTATAGTGATGAGAGCTCTTGATTCTTGCAGAGAGATCCTGTGTTCGAGCCCAGCTCAGTGCAGACACCATTTAATAGAAAAGGTGTTTTGCTCATGTTTTGCTCCTTCTCAACCCAGTGATTGGGTACCTGGCATGAACTACTCAAGATTTAATGGGATCTACAAACAGATGCTTGGCTTAAAGGGAATATACTGAACTGGGAAGACAGACAACCTCCAAAAGGGTGATCATGAGCAATCTTCTTACCAATAGTTTTACATTAGGCCCGAACATTTGAAGGATTCGTGATTTTAACACCAATTACTCCAAATGTGGATCATTTGAGGGCAAATCACCTTCGGTAAGTTTTTAAAATGGACAATACATGAATTTAGGACCATTGGTAAGAAAAATTGCTCATGATCACCCCTCTCTGTCTTCCCAGTACAGAATATTCCCTTTTAGCCAATATAATAATAAGCGTTTTGTGAAGAAATTCGGGATGTTGAGAATAATGTACCTACGGAATAACAAAAATCATCGACTTTTCAATATGCCCACATCAATATAGCACATTACAACATGTACAACCCTCTACATAGTCTCGCGCACATCCCTAAAAACAGAGCACCGATGACGTAGGCATGTATATCATATGAATAGTTTCATAACTAATTTGTCATATATTAAATCTGGTCGCCTGGAAACGATATTGATTTTAATATAGCAAAATGCCCCCTACAGGTAAGGCCACTTAGTTCAATTAATTTCGAGTTTGTCGCAAATCAACGAAGGGATTTTGATAGCAGCTGCGCGAGCTTTTGTGACTTCATTTATGATTAATATCTTTCATTTTTTCTACACATAGCATTTAATTCAATATATTAACCCCATGCATACAGTAATATTCAACACATCCAGTTCGTAAAGAAAGTGTAGAGCGCACCGGTGAAATAAGCGATTAACATATTTAATGAGTGAAGGTCGTGAGGAGCAGGGTTGGCAAAACGTGGTTTAACCCATCCCGTACCAGATAACAGCTGGTACATAAAAAAATTATGATGAGAGTGCAAAATGGTTAAAAAAAGTACAACAAATAGCACGAAAAGAGTTACATCCCCACCACTTAAAAGATATTGGTGATTTGGGCAATTTTACAGGTTTGCTTAAAGTCATGTAACGTGAGTAACCAAGGCTTCTTTATTTTATATTATGTTGTAGTTTTGCAGAAATTATGTAAATAATTATTTAGGAAGCAAACAGTCCACCTTTCCACGACAACAATCATATCCTTAGCACAGAAAATTCTTTTTCAATGAAATAAAGAAGCTTTTGTTACTCACGTTACATGACTTTAACCAAACCTGTGGAATTGCCCATTTATATAATGCACGGGTATTATGTATATGGATAGAAATGCCCCCCCCCCCCCCCCAAACCCTTTCCCGGCACTGAGTAGGATGTTTAAAGGGTACTCAAATTGATAATTGTTTCAATTCTCTTTTTTTTTTAAATCTCATATAATTAGCGATTAAACTCCCTTTACATCTTTTTAATACAATGCATGAATGGCCCCCACTACAAAGAGAGTAAGTTAATGTGCGAATGGATTTCCCCTTCAAGCATGTCAAGGGGCACTGAGAATTTTCTAGCATCCTGATTGTTAGACAGAATTTCCTTGTAATGACTCCTTTGTCCTCACATCTTTCCCCATTTCATATTCTCCGCTTGTCATGTGTCAGCTTGCCATTACAGACACGCTGATTTGGCATGTTTTTATCAGTACCAGTATGGTCATGTATTCATTAACGACAAAAGAAAGAAGACTGAAAAACAACTTCAAAGGAAGACGCTTATTTGTCTACTGGCCCAGCGGCATAGCTCGATATTTAGTCGTAATTGTTCACTTTTGTCTAAAAGCACCAAAATTGGCACTCACGTAGAATGATGTATTACATGAAAATATGGATATTGAGCCCTCTCCATTTTTGCCCAGGAGAGCTATAGCGGCCATTTTTAAAAATGGCCGATATAGAAACGTCGTATTGAACAATTTTATTAGTAACATTTGAATGGTTTATTTTCACACATCATATAAGGTATCATATTAAAGAGCGTTAAATCTATTACAAGATAGCATCAGATTTAGCACGATTTTGTGTGATATTTATGAGAAATTTGGGCAGTAAATAAGATTTTTCACAAGTTTTCCCCAAAATTTGAATTTCCACAAATTACCCATTTCTTCATATTTCAAAAAATTCGTCTCACTAACGCAAAGAAACTTTTCAAAAAAACTGCCAGGAGAGTTTGGATTGGATTCATTTCCGGATACATAGTTATAGCTCTCCAAAGTTCATACTTTATGTCACTCCCCTTCGAACCCCTCTCTCTGGCTTAGTTCGTGTTCCGCCCATTGATTTAAGCATAACTATTGGGATATGAATATGTTATACAGGTCATGTGCGTAGTAGGGGGGCGGGGGTGGTCAACTAAACCTCTTTTCTTCAGAGAAAGGAGGGTAGAAGTTGAATTTCCATTAATAATGTCTGTATGAAGTAGTCTTCGATCACAATAGTACTACATTTTCCAAGTTTGAGTATTTTTGGCGAGTGTATAGGGACGTTTAGATCCGATACGCATGGTCATGATGGTTGCGTGTTAAACATCTGGCGGAAGACCGATATGTGCAAAATGCTGCATTAGCAAACATCAAAGGTTCAACTTTGGAATACTATAACTATATATAAAAAAAAATGGAATGTAATTTATTTTTACACACAATATGAAGCATAAACATTGGTACATTTTTAAAACGTTTCAGTCCATTAGTAGACAGATTTTTCAAATATGAACCGATACGTAATTGAAGAAAATTTTAAATTTCGGAAATTTTGTTTAAAAATTACATTTTCGTCCCAAAATTTTATAGAAATTACTATAACGCCATATGAGTTTGGTATCATCTTGAAGAAAATTTAATCAGCTTTAAAATGATACCGTATATGATGAAAACAAATGTTTTTTTTTCGATTTTTGATTGGCGGCCATTTTGAAAAATGGCCGCCGTTGCCTCCCTGAGCAAAATTCAAGAGGGCTTAATATCCAAATTTGCTTAGATAATTTGATTCTACATGTGTGCCAACTTTGGTGCTTTTAGACAAAAGTGAATAATTATTCAGCTATGCCGCTGGCCTATACGTTATGTAATCAATGTCGGATCTTTAAATAACTTGAGAAATCTGTAAGTCAGAAACATAAATGAAAGAAAAGGGATTAGAAAAAACAGCCCTGGAGTTATTACATTTAATGAGTGTGTCTACTCGTTGCGAGCCGTGGTATTTCAACAAGGTTATTTTTTTTATCTACAAATGAGCTACCGTAACATTTGCAAGGATTACCAGATTACCAGACATTCAGAATGTACGTGTCGTCCTTTTGCCTACGTTATGTAATCAATGACGTCACTGTACAGGATTTGTGTGTGTATTATTTGCGAATAAATACACATGAAGAAAACACAAACTACTGCGTAATCTGAACATCCACCTGGGATGAAACATTGATCCCTCGAAGCTCAAGCAACCCTGAAATAATTCACCTTATCTTAATCCCGAAACACATCGAAGCTTTTAGTGCTTTTATGAACCATTTGGGTGCCGGACAAAATGGGATTTGTGGGCATTACTTGTGAATATATTAACACGTAGCATGCAATAAGTTAGCTAGAATAACATAAATATTTGTTTTGCATACACGAAAGCCCAGAAGCTGGCGGATTTGCGTCAATGTGTGGGTGCGTATGCCATAATTCGAAATCTTTCAGCGATGTTCTACAAACTGGCGGTGAAAAGTTGATTACTCATAATTTCTCTTTTTTTTTGCATTATTATGCTTGAGATTTGTACAGCCTCGAGACCTGAGTCTATCAACCAACTTGCCTCGCAGTATTTTTTTATATATTTATAATACTTGGTTAAAGTGCGTTGTACTTCTACATAGCAATTCAACCCAATCATGTTAAATCAACATTGAATCATACGAATGATCGACATCAATATTTTTCAGAATACTAACATACCCACCATATCGTTAAATTCGATAAGAACATTCCTGATTTATGGTGGATTTATCAAGAAAAAAAAAACATGTTTGTTGCGTCGATTATAGCCCGTTACCATGGTTACTACGAGGCGCGTTCTTAGTTGCCCAAACCTCGAAAGAGCCCTTATGTATTAAAAGAAAAAGCATCTGTCACGTTTGATTTGATAATAGCTGAAATCTTATAACTCGAAATCACACATTGTAAAGCTATAGGATGTAAAAACAAAATCTGATGAAGATTTGTGAAAAGTTGTTTTTCTTTCATATGATACTTTGAACTTGTAATGAGATTTCTACTGCTTGAGATAAACAAATTCAGAAACATTTATCAATATCAAATAATAAATTCAGAACATAAGAAATAATAACACAAGAGCTCCCCGTTGAGCATAGAGGGTGTTAAGTATAAATACTCGAAAAGACAAAATATGCCCCCCCCCCCCGCCTCCCCCGGGACCGCAACAACCGCTTAGCCTGACTTCCAGCCTGTTGGGTAATTATATTATACATTTTTCAATAAAGGGGTCTTCCCACAGTTGACTAATTATTCTCAATATCTTTCCCGGTTCCCCCGACATTGGGAAAAAAGAGAGAATGGTGAAGCGACTAGTTTTAGAATATTCCGCTCTATTTTTCAGTTTGAATCATAATCTTATGTGTCCCACAGCCTGGGAGTCGGTCTATAACTTCGTATGCCCCCATTACACAGGAGGAAGTTCCCGCTACGTCCTTGAAATTCCGAAAAAATGACAAGGACGTAGCGATAACTTCCTTGTTTTCGAAAAATATGAAATCGTCATGTGCATGGTATGTCTGCGCTACGTCCTTGATACGTTCATGGTGCGTTAGTGGTGTTCCCACTGAGTTCATTGTGCGCGCAGGCGCCGTCCGTGCGGCGTTGAAACGGTTCCCGCTACGTTCTCTCTACGTCCGCGCAAACTGCGACACGTTGTACCTACGTCTTCAACGCGTCAGCCAGCAGGCGGTCATAATAGCCATATAAAAGTCTTCATTCGGCATGCAACCAACGACACACCCGGCAAGATCTTCGTTGCCTTCTTTTTCTGAGTCTTTTCATCAACAACATTACCAACTGATCGTCTCGCGTCTGTTGATTTACAGCTATTTGACGGAGAAGAAGCACATTGTGTCTGTGCATATCCATGACTTTAATAGAACTGATAGCAGTTGGTACTTTGATGGACTTTCTCATGGACGTGCCTTGGACTTTTTAGCAACGGAGAGTTGACGTAACGTTGATGCGTTCTTTCCGTGTCCGCTCCGTCTATGCTATGTCGCTGGAGCTTTTAGTACGCGATAAAAAGGTCCTTAGTGCGTCAGTACTACGCACTGCTCAGACGGCGCTCCCGCTATGTGGACTTTGGACATGTTCAAAGTCCAGGTAGCGGGAAATTTGTCTCCGGAGATTATGCAGACTATGCCACGTCAATAACACTTCTCGCTATGCTCTCAGTACGCTGCAGCAGTTCCCACTGCGTCATGACCATTTTCTTTGACGTAGTGAGAACTGCATGGACGTAGTGTTGGTGTAATGAGGGTATTGGTAGCCAGGAGTGAGATTCTCGGAACGACGATATCCTAGTCTGGCTCTCAGACGGTTGGATATTTCTAATCCATGCTCTAAATTAGAGTATTGTACTCACATGGCGAGACACTTCATATTCTCCCATTTTCTGTAGGGGAACGGAATACACAACAGCCTTAAGCAAAGGCCAATGATAACTCTTACATCACTTTAATAAATTTTGATACAATTTTATCAATATGTTGTTTTCTTATACAGGGTTTTCCTGTCAAAAAGAACCGAAGAAATTAAGTGAAATTTTTGAAAATTGTACAAAAGAATAATGGCTTGAATAGCCAATTTTGACTGAGCGTCATATTTACAACTAAAACAACCACAACAACTCAGTTTTTAGTCACGCAGTGACGTTCCACTGGTTTAAACTTATAATGAACTCAAAATGCGTAAGGCACTTTTCATCAGATTTTCCTCTGACCTAGAAGTCATGAACTCATGACAAAGGTTGAATACCACCCTTAAGCTGATAAATAACCATGTTTCCCAAAATAATGGGCGTTTATTTGATTGCATGAAATAACACCCCAGGCGTGTGTCCTTTGATGCTAACGGAACCGCCCCTATCTTACCGACGGTTGCTCCAAGCACGACCAACTCCTAGATCTTCATTACAACTGTAATTTCCTATTGTAGTTTTCAATTTGCATGTAAGCACTTCGTTTCCAACTCCGCTTCTGCCATTGTCTCGGTATGACTTCCCCCTCTCTCTCCGAACTCTCTCTGTATATGCTCCTCTCGTACTCTCTGTCCACGTCTCCCCTCTCTCTTACAACACACACACACACACACACACACACACACACACACACACACACACACACACACACACACACACACACACACACACACACACACACACACACACACACACACACATACATACACACACACACATACACAGCCACTCTCCTTTATTGCACACCTTTCTTGCTCCTCTCTCTTTCTCTCCCTCTCCGGTCCTTCCTCTTTATTTCATTAATTTATATATATCACCTCTCTCTCTCTCTCTCTCTGTCTGTCTCTCTCTCTCTCTCTCTCTCTCCCTCCCTCTCTCTCCCCCCCCCCTCTCTCTCTCCCTTTCTCTTTCCTTTTCTCTCTCTCTTCCCTCTCCCTTTCGCTTCCGTTCGCTCTCTTATCTCACTCATTTATCTCTACTCTCTACTCCCTATTTCTCTTTTTCCTCACTCTCTCCCGCCTTTATTATTTATTTATATTTCCTTCCCTGTTTCTTGGAGATGAATAATCGCATCGATGTCCGTCGTTCAAGTCCAACCGCGGGATATTATCATAGGTATCTCCCTGAATCCGGGGCACTCAAAAAGCTGGCGCCAAACTGGACAACATATCCGACACACTTTCTGCGGTCGCTAATAGCTGGTTTGTTTTTACCATGGACCTACTTGGTCTATGTTTTCACCCTCTTAAAATTTGGAAGAAAGCTGATCATAATCAGACATTTGCAAAAAGACACAACAACAGACTGGAACGCTTACCTTTTTAAATTAATAAGTAGTGCTCTTATCTATTGTAGGGCTAATGTCAAGACGGAATTGAAAAGACGAAAGATTTTCCAGTAAGTGATTATTAGAAGGTATGGTACATGTTAGATCACGTGCGTGCTACGAGCGTTTTAATCCAGACGATTGGAATTCTCTCGTTAGCATTGAGATTAAGGTGTGCAATTAGTCAATATGGTTTCCAAGACATGGCAAGGTAAGGATTCAACTCAGTAGGTGCTAAACACCATCAATGTCGCTAGAAAGGTTTTACATAGAAAGAATTGTAGAACGAGTTTAAGAATCTCTTAAGAATTCTCATACTTCAATGAAAAAACCCTCTATATTGCATTCTAATTTGGATTTGAACGCAAAATCTTTGGATCTCTTTTACTTATTTAGGAGGAAATATTTCAAAGAAATATTTCAAAATCAATTTCCTTACCGAATGCAAAGTGATCTTGTGCACACAATTCGTACCGACCCGCTCAAACCTGAGCATCATGTGTAATAAAGCTATATAGTTGCACAGACACTCTCCATACTTACCCAATTTCTTGAAACTATCGCCTGTACAGCCATGCCCACCTTGAACTTATATACGATGGATATGAAGAGATAAAGCGCACGTACGCTCAGAAACAGCCACGTCTCCAAATCTTGTAAAGGAGCGAAAGTCGTTCAAATAAGCTTCCAGGACGACCGCTTATGCAATAAAATCCGCGTCTTATTGGATGAGCCGCTATTAGACGCGTTTCTCCTCTGACCTGGTATAGCATAGGGTCCCTGGTAGAATATGGAGCGACCTTTTACAGGACTCGTCATAATAATGTTAGCGTTAGGACTGGTGGTAATTGGGGCTAGGAAGGCTACTTAATAAAGTGAGCCTCGCTTCTCATGGAGTTCATGATGGGGGTGAGATGGAGGGAGAGAGCTTGGAAAAGGACATTTACCCCCTTTCGCATAAGTCACAGCTTTGACTTGTTTAGCTACTTTCCATGTCTTTGCGTTCTCCGTCTGAACTTGAACATGATGGATTGAAGGGGCTATCATGTTTAACATTGTGTAGTTTCCCTTTTAAGGAGATTATGTATCTTTCAGGACGATTTGGAATTGTTAATTTATGTCAAGAAAAGAGAGTGACAGAAAGGGAGAGAGAGAGAGAGAGAGAGAGAGAGAGAGAGAGAGAGAAAGAGAGAGAGAGAGAAACAGACAGACAGAGAGAGGGTGGGTGGGTTGGGGGGGGGGGGGTTGGGGGTAAAGAGAAACCAGCTCACATGAGTAACTCAAGACTGTTTTACTGCTTCTGCACTATTTATGTATTCGTGCATACGAAATTCCTTTTGAACGGTGTTTTTGACTGGTGTTTGCTTGTGTCATTGCAGGCCGGGGTTCCTGCTCTCCGACCCACAAGGGACGCATCGAGGGAGTTCAGCATGCAGTGAAGTCATAACAGGTCACGATGACTGAGCAGGAAGTGGTTCTGCGACCCGCGTCCAAGCGGTCCCACGTGACGGATAGCCGGCGGAGCAGCATCTTTGCGCTCGCGTTGGAGGAAGAGAATGGGTGTCTGGCGCAGATCTTCGCCTGTCGTCACAACCTAGCGTCAGAGCGCGGGAAACGCCTGCAGACGATCCACATTTGGATTTTATGCTCGGTGTCCCTCGTCGCCATTTTGATCGTGGCCGTGGTGGACGTGCAGCACTACACGAACGAGGAATTCAGCAGCAGACAGTCGCGAACCGCGGTCAAACAATGGGAGTGCATCGACCCAATCCTGCATTATCTCGCCTTAGAGGGCGCTCTAGACGCCTACCTTAGAGTGGTCTTTGAGAGTATCAACAGAACTAGCTCTCCAAACAGTTCGATTATAGTATCAAATGCAACTAATTTCACCATGCCTCGTGAATCCACGACAGTGGCTTTTGTATCAGCACTTCCTTCAACTCCGCCTCCTTTTACATTGCCTACAGTATTACTAGACACATTGTACAGATTCTATAATTATACAGATAATGCCATCGCCAACTCGTGCTTAGATAATCTATTTTCAGATTCGGTATCCTCTGAGAACATCAGCTCTATCAGGAGTGAAGAAGTCATAACCAGACTGGTAGAACATAGGAATGTCAGTCTGTACAATAGCGTGAATCGAGATCCGAGCTTCTATGAGGTCCTCCGGATGTTGCTGATAAGGAATGCCTCGGCTGAACACGTCACATCCGGTTACCTCGCATTGCACAGTACTAGAAGCAATATGGCTAGTGAGATGGAACTGGCGACCTTGTGTTTCGGTCACCCCGATTCTATCCCCACCGACGTCATCGTAGCCCTTGCGGCTCTTCAAGATTCAGGAAACACGTTGTTGAGGTTTGCAGCTGATGTTGATTCGGAGGTATCCGCAAGAGCAAAGGATGGCTCTCTGCTGACGATACTTGGAGAGGAACTGTACTCGACTAGGTCAGCTCTCCGAGAGATGTGCGAGACGTCAATGTTACCCCACAACTTCACTTTCGAGGTCTACTTTGATGCTATGTGCCGTGTCCTTGACTTTCTACAAGCTGTGAACGAAGATGTGCTGGCAAAGACGCTTCAGGCTGCAGACCAGAGGCTGACCTCCATGCGAGCCCGTTTAGCTGTCGAGATTGTTGCCACGTTATGCGTTGTGTCGTTCTTCCCATTGGTCCTCAACTCGGTAGGGAACATGGCAGGATGGATCCACGACTACGCGCAGCGGCTCCGCGACAGAACAGAAGAACTGCGTCAGGAGAAAAAGACTACAGAAACCCTTCTATACCAGCTACTACCTAGAAGGGTAGCCAATCAGATTCGAGCGCGCCAGCAGGTCTGCGCAGAGAGCTTCGACGCAGTGACCATCTTTTTCTCGGATATCGTCGGGTTCACACGGATATCAGCTCACATCAACCCAATAGAGGTAAAGGGAACGATCAATCGCAAAATAGCTTTGGCCAATGAACACCATTGTTTACATGCGCTTTTTGTTCAAAAGACTAGCCTATATCCAATCAGAATTCGTCTTTCAAATTTGCGATTAATTGCAAACCTTTATGCCACGGGGCCCAGAATTGAATTTTCATGTTTTAGACCGACAATGATGTAAGGCATAGCAGACCAGAAGCTCGGAAAATCATAAAGTGTCTATAGTCTTATGAGTACTATAGACTTAATTTTGTTTCAGTTAAGGTTGGGAGTTCCAGGCCTTGAATTTGTTCTTTTTGGTTATATTAGATTCTTTTTTAACATTTGTATCATGTATTTCACATACATTTTGTAGTTTGATTGCGATATACTGAACATTGCTGTACATGGACATAATTTTTCACAGACCGAAGGTAAAATGATAAGCGTTTCAAGCTAACTTTATACGATTCTCATCTTAACAGGTCGTCGCAATGTTGAACGACCTGTACTCGTGTTTCGACAGCAGAATCGACGTCTACGACGTCTACAAAGTGGAGACGATTGGCGACGCCTACATGGTGGCAAGCGGGTGTCCGGAACGCAACGGAGACAAGCACGTGAAGGAGATCGCAACGATGTCCATCGACCTCCGCAGCGCCGTTAAACAGGTTCATGTCCCGCGCTCGCCCCAGGTCAAGCTACAGGTCAGAATAGGCATTCACACGGGTGAGTACCGACTCGGCGTATTTACCATCACTTTGGGCTTATACTTTTACGATACATAACCACATGATAATTTGTGACCTTCCACTTCGGAACCAGGTAACACCGTTGTCGACATCAAGTACCGGGTAAAAGTCGATCGATGTTTTTGTCGCCTCCGCATCGTTGGGTATTACATGTGTAAAGTACACAACACTGTTTGCGTATGCTTAATGTTACAATTACAATCAA